>CM040123.1:80986741-81486627 GCA_022559845.1 Amorphophallus konjac | reverse complement strand
AATAATAGCATGCGTGTATGAATGCACTAATTGATTGAATGTTTGGCGTCCCGCCTTCACCTTCCATTGCTATTTCGTTCAATGGTTTTATATACCTATTAGGGTCTTCCCGTATGCGGCTTTGAGATCCCAGTTTCTCCGAATTCCGAACGCGCCCTGGTATGCCATGGGCTACATGAATAACCCCTCCCTGGGTCCTCCGCACCTGTGCCTGTGCACACGTCGCTCTCCATTTTGATATGAAATCCGACCTTCACCTCCCCTCCTCTTTGCATCTCTCCGTTGTTCAGAGGAGGCCGGTGATGTTTCTGGGATAGTGAAGCCCGCTTCGTGACTACTGCATCCCAGCCATTTGTGGGTATACGCATGTAGGAAAGCTTTTCTAGTTGCATATCGATCGACTCTTTCCGTGACTGCCATTGCATTCTGTTCTATGAATGGTAACTCGGTCCCGTGAGCATCAACATCTTGGCCCTCCACCCAGGGAGGGGGATATCTCCCACCGTTCACCGAGTTGCTAATTGGCCAGGGGAACTCCGCTCTCGATTGATGGACGTTCTCATGAGTCATGAAGCCAACAACAAGAACAGGGGCTCCGGCCCGACAATCTCAAACCCATAGCCCCACGGGACCCTGTGGTGACCAAAGGGGTAAATGTTCCTAGCAGGCTAGCCCTCGGAACCTCTTTCCCTGAGGGTCTCTCTCTCTAGCAGGTGCAGTGTATGCTGTAGGTCACCCACCCCTTTGTAGGCTTGTCCTCGGGGTGTCGCTTCTATCATCAGCTACCTCATCCTCTGCTTTCACCCGCGGAGTTTTGGTGCCCCTCGTAGGCTAGTCCTCGGGGTATCCTATCCGTTGGGAATTTGCTGGCTGTCACCATGCAGACCGATAGTTTAAGGGGCTTACTCCACAAGTGAGTATGACCCCGTTCCTCTCCTGCAACCTTTCAGATTCAGGGGAGATGCTACCCAATTTTTGGCAGGTTCAGGACAGATAAATCATCTATATGGATTCGTCGTAATAAAGCATTCATTCTGAATCAAGGACCCTAGTGCTCGAGTATGGACCTCGCATTAGCCCATCACCTCATTCTGGAAGGGTCCTGGACTTCAATTAAACAAGCAATTGGCCCAAATAACTTCAAAACTCTCAACAGAATCTTAATGAACTTAAATGGTTTCAAAATTCATCAAAAAAATAAGCTAAAATGGCGCGGCCCTAATCCGGCGCGCCCTAATACGGCACGGTACCCCCCCGCGCCGGATTAACACTAGACTCATGATTTCCTCTTTTTATTTGGCCCGTTCCCGACGCGCCCCGTGCCGGCGCGCCCCGTGCCCGTCGCGCCGTATTAACCATTTGTCATAACCGCGCCGTATTAAGACCCTTCACCTACGTTTGGCCGCACCGGGAAAACCTACCCCTACGCGTGGTCGCGCCAGTTTTGAACCCTTTTGCTGTTTTAATCACTCACTTGCCTCCGGAGCGATCCTCGTCTCCCGTGGTCGGAGTTAATAAACCCTAATTAGTAATAAACTGAATAAGAGAAGGGATGTTCGAGTCTGGGTCATCTTGTTATCATGCTTTCACTACTATGTCCGTCAGCATTTTGTTTTCGTTATCATGCTTGTGTTACCATTCTCTCCCCTTGGCGGGGATTAATAAATGTGATTGAGCACTGCTTGTTTCCATAACTCTATTGCCATGCTTAGCATAGTCACGAGCATCATGCAGGCATGCTTGCATAGACCCTCGGGTATATCAAATGGCGTTGACAGAAGGCCAGGTTACGCCCGATCGAAAGTCTCCGCTATGCGCGATGGTGGTCTTCGGACCTACATCCTCCGCCACGTACCAAGGGTCTCCAATTTAATGAACCATGCCTCTCCTGTATGATAAATAGATGCATCTCATATGATCTTGTCATATTCATAACATCGCATCTTTATTTCGGCCTCGACAACCTACTATCTCGGCAATTAATCAAAGGTTTTCCCTCCTCACGGGGGATGTAATTAACGCCATAGCCTTTATGGTGTGGCAGACTGCTGGTCCCGATCGAATCTCACTTTCGCCCGACACGGGTCAGAATGAGCGCATAATAAATCTATCACTCACGTGACTGGCACGCCCGCGCAGTCAATCAGTCAGTTAATTGCCAGTCAGTTAATTGATTGATCGACACGTGAAATAAACCAAATAAACCCAAATGATAATCATAAACAAAGAAAGAAAGAAGACCGGAGTAGAACGGGAAGAATCCCATCGCAAACATTGCCTGAAAGGGAACGGAGAGAAGAGTTTGTTGATTCAATTGATCTGAACAGGTGGTTGAGATCAAATGGGCTATTCATCACCCAAAGGGCTGGAGAGATGAATTTGTTGATTCAACTGATCTGAATAGGTGGTTGAGATCAAATGGGACATTCGTCACCCGAAGGGACGGAGAGAAGAGTTTGTTCCTTAAATGATCTAGATGGAAGGTCTAAATCAAAAGGGATATTCGTCACCCGAAGGGACGGAGAGAAAAGTTTGTTCTTTCAATGACCTGGACGGAAGGTCCAAGTCAAAAGAGATATTCGTCACCCAAAGGGACAAAGAAAATGGTTTGTTCATTCAAAAGAGGTATTCGTCGCCCGAAAGGGAACGGAGAGAAGAGTTTGTTCCTTTAATGATCTGGACGGAAGGTCCAAATCAAAAGGGGGATTCGTCACCTGAAGGGACGGAGAGAAGAGTTTATCCCTTTAATGATCTGGACGGAAGGTCCAAATGAAACTGATTGTTCGTGACCCCGAAGGGACGGAGAGAAGAGTTTGTTCATGTAATGACCTGGACGGTAGGTCCAAATCACAAGGGTATTCGTCACCCGAAGGGACGAAGAGAAAGGGTTTGTTCCTTTAATGATCCAGATGAAAGGTCCGAATTAAAAGGGAGGATGTTCGTCATGGAAAGGGGATGGAGAGAAGGGTTTGTTCATGTAATGACCTTGATGGTAGGTCCAAATCACAAGGGGTATTCATCACCCGAAGGGACGGAGAGAAAGGGTTTGTTCCTTTAATGATCCAGACGAAAGGTCCGAATTAAAAGGGAGATTGTTCGTCGAGGAAAGGGGACGGAGAGAAGGGTTTGTTCATGTAATGACATGGATGGTAGGTCCAAATCACAAGGGGTATTCGTCACCCGAAGGGACGGAGAGAAAAGTTTATCAATTCGAAAGAAGTGTTCGTCGCTCGAAGGGACGGAGAGAAGAGTTTGTTCCTTTAATGATCCGGGCGGAAGGTCCAAATCAAAAGAGGGATCCGTCACCCGAAGGTATGGAGAGAAGAGTTTATTGATTCAAAAGAAGTGTTCATCGCCCGAAGGGATGGAGGGAAGAATTTGTTCCTTTAATGATCCGGGTAGAAGGTCCAAATCAAAAGGGATGTTCGCCACTGAGAGGGAATGGAGAGAAGGGTTTATTCCATTAATGGTCTGGACGGAAGGTCCAAATCAAAAGGGGTGATGTTCGTCGCCGAAAGGGAACGGAGGTAAGGGTTTGTTCCTTTAATGATCTGGACGGCAGGTCTAAATCAAAAAAGGTGGGATGTTCGTCACCGAAAGGGGATGGAGATAAGGGTTTGTTTCTTTAATGATTCAGACGAAAGGTCCGAATCAAAAGAGAGATTCATCACCCGAAGGGATGGAGAGAAGAGTTTATTGATTCAACGACCTGAACAGGAGGTCCAGATCAAATGGGCTATTTGTCACCCAAAGGGACGGAGAGGTGGTCAAGTCGTTGACACGGGCTTGTGTCAGTGCAAGGAAGGGGGGATGATTCCTCACCCAAATGGCAGGCTCGTGCCAGGGAAAAGGGGCATTTTGTTCTTTAATGCGCCGAGGGTACTGGCGATGAAATCCGAACCGGGAAAGTGGGCCGTAAGGGGCGGAATCGGTGTTGCGTAAGGAGCCCATGAAAGGTGAAATTTGGGAGGCGGGCTACGAGAGCCGAAGTTAGGGGAACAAGCCATGAAGGCCGCAATTGGGAGAGTAGGTCGCGAGGGCAAAAAGATGTTGGGAAGCGGGCTATAAAAGCTGAATCTGGGGAAGCGGACTGTAGAAGCCGAAGTTAGGAGATTAGCAAGCCGCGAGGGTAGGTAGCAGGCCGTAGGGGTCCAGATTGGGCTCTACGAGCCAAAACTGGGAAAGCAGGCTGCGATAGCCAAAATTGAGTTTTTTTTTAAAGCATGCAGGCATTCGTTAGCAGGCTTAGTGTAAATATACATAAGGTAGCCCCCTCTATAGGGGATGGGGTAGGGACATCGCCCATAATTCACAAACGTGATGCAGGCCACGAGGCACAACTAAGGGGTGGTGCACCCGTCAAGAGGATATCGCATGGTTCGCATGCGTAGCCCAAACTTACAATCTTCACCCGAGACAATTCTCTGTTGTGTGGAGGAGCAAACATATGAACAAAAGGCCCTAAACATAGGGATATGCAGGTTTTCCAAGTAACACTCAAGGATTACTCTAGCGCCTACATATGGGTTTCGGTAGCTTCGCACAGCCCCCATCTATTTATTTTGGTAGCGGATTTCACCATTCGGTGCGAATCTCCTCATGTGTCTCAATGGGGATTCCCGGCTACTAGAATTTATCCTTATTATAATTATATTGCGGATGCCACCGTTTGACGCGAGTTTCCTCTTGTGTCTCAATGGGGATTCCCAGCTACTAGGCTTCATCCTTATGGAAATTCGCTTCACCATTTCGCGCGAGTCTCCTCACGTGTCTTAATGGGGATTCTCGGCTACTCAGATTCACGTTGTAGACACGCTAAATTTGACACTAAGTTGAGTAAATCTCATGTCACAATACAATGCCCCAAAGAAGATTTCATCTTGAGCTGAATAAGAAGATTTTTCTATTCTTCAAAATTTTTCTTGAATTCGCATCCTCTGTCATGGACGCTAATTTTTATGGGCGACTGCCATCATAGATGCTCATTCTTCAGCTATTTGTCGATGATTTTTTAGAAATAGCGACTTCTATAGCAGACGCTAATTCTTTTTATCGATAATAATTGCTCAATTTTGATCAAGAATAAGCGACCATAGAGGTGGACGCCAATTAATTAACGCCTGCTATGGAAGACGCCAATTCTTATGGAAAATATGGAATTACTAAATTTAAGCTCTCAAGAATGAGCGTCCGTCATGGTGGATGCACATTTAATTAGCGACGTTTACGGCAGACGCTAATTCTTCTTGCACTTCTGATTTTATCTGGGATCCTTCCCCTGGTTGGTTATTGCCTGTTTTAATCCTTCCACTTCTTGGGGAGGTCTATCCCCTTCCTCGCTTGGAATACTTCTTCTCTTGGACTCTTCTCTCCTATAAATTTGGTATTTGTTGTGCCCGCGCGGAAGGGAAAAAAAAGAGGAAGAAAAGAAAGAAGATAGACAGAGGGAGCATGAAAAGAAAAAAGGAGGAGGATTATTCCAACAAGAGGAACCCTGTTGTTCTATGGCTGTGCCATCCGAGTGGAGGACATCCCTCCATTTCTTCCTCTGATCTCCATTCTTGTTTTCATTCCATTTGCTTACTGTGTCATTCATCGTTCACACATTTGCATCTAGCATTCGCTAGATACTTTTGCACATCACTGCATCACATTCATACTTCCACCCTTACATTAAGGGGTTTAAAGACACACATGGTGTGTTAGTCTCCCGTTTGCATGTGTTCATTTTTATTAAGAATCGATACGGCACAAGCATGTTTCTAATTCGGTGCATTGTTTGCTTGTCTTTGTGTTTCAGGGTAATCAAATCAAAAGGCCCACTTAGCCGGCCGGTCGGTTGAAGGAGGAAGTAGAGCTCACATACCCACTGCATCAGGTATTGCCCGCGATCATTTTTCTTTCATTATTGTTGAGGATACTCTCCTCTGGCGATCACATTCATTTGAGCACCACGTGCTCCCCCTTTTCTTTGCTTTGTCAACATAGCATTTACTTTCTTTCACATTGCACACTAAGTGACGCGTTCACAGATTGGCGATCACGGTGGGGCACTATTGTCTTTTTATTTGATTACCCTTCCCATTGGCACCAACATGTGCCCCTCCTAGGTGCTCCACGTAGCACATTATTTCTTTTCTTATTTCTTTTGTGCACCACGTGCATGTCCCTGCCTGGTGGTCTAATTTGTGAATCGACGCTTACGTGCTTGTGTTGAAGCCAGCAAACGATTGTGTGGTTTCTGGGTTTTTGAGAATTGGCGTCCACCATCGTGGTCAGAAATACCTGATCAACGTCTCTCCCGGGAGTCACCCTTTTTCATTTATTTGCCTTTTTTGTAAAATTTATGTTATCTACGTCTTCCTCTGCGGACGCTATTTCAGTATTTAATTATATTTTTGGAATTTGCACCTTCCTATCTAGACGTTATTTCCTTTATTATTACTGTTATTATGTGGAATCAGCGTCTCTCCATGTGGACGCCATTTTTTGATTATTGATAATTCAAGATTCTGCGCCTTCCAAGGCAGGCGTTTATTTCATGTTTGTGCGTCCCACACTGTGGACACTATTTCTTTGCGTGTCCGCCATACTAGACTCTATTTTCTGTTGATTCATTCTCAGCTGCTACTACATCACACGTGCATTCTGGCTGAGGGAACTCCTTCCTCTACACTTCTAGGATCCACCACCCTTTCTTGGATTAGAAAGACCCTCCAATTGAGCATTCCATCTCATTGGATTGGAATTTCTTTGTCTAAGACCTCCATAAGCCCTCGCACCCGTGGACTCCCTCACGGAAGCTAGACAGGTTGTATCTTGGAGTACTCAGGAGTTTAGTTGGCCTAATCACGGTTGAGAGAGTGTAAATTTTGGTTACCCGGTGCCATTTTCAAACTGAAACGTAGGTTTCTATCACTGAGAGCTAAATTCACTCATCTGTTAATAAGCCACCTTAACTTCAACACGGAACCTGTGAAAATTGGGCGTAAGGCATTCAACTTGGTTGCATTTTGATTGCTGAGAAGTGCTTGTTTCTTTCAATTGCTCGTTAAATATTGTGGTTACTTCAGTCAGTCATTAGAAGTCATGATGCTCAGGTCAGGTAGAGTTATTAAGATGGCTAATCTGGAGGATGTATAAGAGGAGGGAGAGGCCAGTCTATTTGATCAGGCCGGAGAGTGTTCCCAGCATCAATTCCAGTCAGAAGGGGGTTATGTTTCCACTCAGTATCATCCTTCTCAATATCAAGCTTGTCAACAAGAAGGAGAGTATGCTCCTGCCTACTATTTCAACCCAAAACATCAATCCTCCCAAGTTTACATGGTTGACACTACTCAAGGGGGAGATCCTTCATCTCAAGTGCAACCAACAGTCCGATCTACATCTGGGGAAGCTTCCCATTCACTTAATGTTGATGATCTCATCAACGTTCTTTCTCAATTGGATGAGGCCCAACGCCAAAAGATCCAGGCTGCTCTTAAGGGAAAATATGTCCCTCCTTCCTCTTCGAACCCTCCCCAGACTGTGGGTGGTTTTCAAGCCAACTCTTCCAATAACCAGGCGGTCCAACAAGGGAATCCATCCGGTGTTTCTTCCCGTCCGATAACACCTGTCACCACTGCGGCAGGCCATTCTTTTGTCAAGCGACAAAACTCGTCTGCTCCTTTATTCTTGAGAAGGCCCATGCCTAATCAGTCTCCCCCCAATCCGACCCGAGCTGAGTTTACCACCAACACTCTCCTTCAGAAGATTGCTAGTATGGAGGAGCAGCTCAAGAAGATGTCTATTCCCAAAGATGCCCCGGAGGTCACTATCCCCACTCTGCTAGTTTTCCACTTGCTCCCGTCGGAAATGCCAAACTTCCGGCACTACAATGGAATGGGCGATCCATTCATTCATTTGAAAGACTTCATGTATGAAACATCCTTTTGGCAGAACAACAAAACATCTTTGGCCTATCTCTTCAGAAGGTCCCTTGACGGACCGGCCCTCGAATGGTTCTACTCCTTGGAGCCGACTGAAGCTGGTGATTTTGATATTGTTCAGAGAAAGTTCTTGCAGAAGTATAGAGATCGTGTGGGTCCCTCTTTGTCGGTTATTGATTTAGTTGCTGAGAAAATGAAGCCCGAGGAGGACTTCATTCAATTTGCTGACCGTTGGAGGTCAATGGATGAAAAGTTGAAAGTCACATTGTCGGAAGCTAAGCAAGTCAAGATGATAGTTTCCAATGCTACCCCTCAATTCCGTCATATCCTAGCCATGAATAAGTTGAGTACCATGGAGGAGTGATGTGACACCACCTTGGGGTGATAGTCCCAAGATCAAATGCCCCTTGGACCTAGCAAGCAACCAACGCACGGACCGGCGACTTTACACCATCGGACTCACCCGCTAAGCGCACTCTTGTGCCCGTAGGCAACCCGGCGATGGTGGTGAGGGTTCGGGACGGGACCTCGCTTCTCTGAGCTTTGCTAGCTTTGGATTGAACCCATGTTTGACGCGAAATCTTTATGTTTATATTATTATTTTTTTTATCTCGTTATGTCGTTTAATTATTGGTTTATTGGCGTGCCAGTCACCGTGGTGACGATTCTTATTGTGCGCTCGATCTGACTTGGTCAGTCGATTGTGAGTGATCGTGTCTGGACTAGTAGTCCGTCATACCCTGAACGCTATGACGTTAATTACGTCCTCCCTAAGGAGGACAACCCTTGATTAAACGCTAGAGGTAGGAGGAAGACAGCGGTAAAACCGTATGCTCAAAGGAGACAAAGCTCATCTGTTTCCAAGACGTTTAAACGTATTTGAACAGAACCGGGGTTTATTAATTACGGGGGGGGGGACCCGCCGGCGTATTCCCACCATCTTGGATGATGCCAAGTGGGGAATGGGAAACCACCCATGCAGCGGCAGGGTAGATTCCGCAAAAGATCGGGTATATGTATATATAGACATAACCCGGAATCCGGATGGGGACCGGTCCTGATGTAACACACCCGGTACGAGTGCGATATCTTATTAATATCCCCCTTTGGAGGGCCATTAGAGATCGCACAAGGGCATAACTCTGTGGGCCAGCGGGGTTATAGGAGAATACCGTGCTCAATTGGTGGGACTATATGAATTTCGGCAGCATGTTCCCTCCATCTGGATTATGCCAGGGGAGAATAGGTCATCATCCACGGAGAGCCGGGACGACGACCGAACAAAGATGGGCACCGGGCCCGGGGACATCTCTTGCCGTCATATTATTGATCAATATTCCCTTGGAACCCATCAGAACACATATAATGACATGGTTCTTTAGGTTCATAAGGCATCGGTGAAATCCGGGTTCGGGACGAAAGCTGTAGGGGAGATCTTCCCCATTTATTGTATCTCATTAAGACACGAGTGATGGTCTATGAGTATCTCCTTAAACGGATGTAGGGGAGCTTAAGAAGTTTATAGAAGAATGGTGCAGAGGTGGGCCTCTGAGTGGGCTTCATCTGACTGAAGAAGGGATCTCGGCTTGGCCTTTGGTTTGGACAAAATGGGGCTCTCGGCCTGGCATTTGATGGATGGAGAGGGGCTCTCAGCCTGACGGTTTGGGCTGGCCAAAGAGGTTTTCGGCGGCCGAGGGAAGGCTCTCGGCCAAGAGCTCTCGGCGGCCAAAAGAAAGGGGGGAAGACCCTCTCGGCGTGGAAGCCCTCGGCCGGCACCTGAGCGCGCCGAGAAGGGGGGGGCGCCGAGAGGGGCAGCAGGCTTGGGCAAAAGGGGTGAACGGGCTATAGGCAAAGGGGGTTCTCGGCCTGGTCGTTTGGGCTGGCCAAAGGGAGATAAGGCCTCTCGGCCTGGGGCTTCTCGGCGGGCTCACATGCGCGCCGGGAGGGGGGGGGCGCCGAGAGGGGCAGCTTCAATATTGGGCAAAAGGTGTGGGTAGTTATGAAGACGGACTGGCTCTCGGCAGAGGGCTTCCCGGCGTGCTCCTGGCCACGCCGGGAGTCTGTACGCCTGGAGCCTTGCATGCGTAGCCTCACGAGGAAAGCGTTTGATAACCAACTGGGTTGTCGTTTAGCTAAAAGACGGGGAAAGCGTCTCGGCCTTATGGTTCTCGGCGGGGAAGCTAGCACGCCGAGGGGGTGAAATGCAGGAGAATCTCAGGGTTTCCAGAGCTCAGGAACGATGCTCTGTTCTGGTATTTTCTGGGGATTTTCAGGCTCGAATCAAATGCTGGGCCAGAGGTGCAATGGAGGAACTTCATGGGGACTTCTATCAGAAGAGTGCCAAGGGTTTTTGCTGAATGAATCAAACGGAGGAGATCAGACTACCACCTGATCCTGTTGAGGATTTTGCCCTCTGTTGCAGGTCATTTGGGGGAATCGGGGGATGACTGCCCTCCGACCCCTCCAGAAGAATCCAGTGACATTAAACCCATGGAGAATGAAGGGCTGTCAACCATATAACTTCAGACCCTAAGCATCCAACGTTTAGGATGGAGAGCCTGAGATCAGATCGTTATTCATGAGAGATGGGCAGCCCAGGAAACCAGAAAACTGATATCTCTGGCTCCTGAACCGCCAAAGGGGAGGGCTCCTCAGAAAACCCAGATCATAGATGTATATATAAAAAAAGGGGTATCGAGATCGGAGGGGGAAAGAGAGAACAAGACTCAGTAACCCATTGGATGGGGTTAGGAGTCTTGCCCTCGTCCCCCTTCAAGGAACGAACCCAGGCGATCGGCTTCTAAACCCAAAGAAAATAATCTGTGCTCTTCTCAGACAAGGGCCGTATACATTGAGAGACAGACAGACGTAGATCGGTATGTTGATCCATCAATACCCAGACGGGTCATCTTGATGCTTCATTGCATTGCATATAAAAGAGATTACACCGACCATGGAAGACAACATGTAAAGCAGAAATCTAAAATCAAGGCCGGAACTCCGGCTACAGTTGCTAGATCGAGATGGAACTCGCCATATTACATCAGATAAAGAAAGAAAGAAAACATGGAGGGGAGGGAGGAGCATTGACTCCTCTCCCTCCCCGGTGCCCACCTTGAGCTCTCCTTCTTCTTCTCTTCTATTTCCTCTCTGTTGATCGAAAGGGGAGGGGTGGCTCTTTCTCTCAGAACGATCCCCTTTTTCTATCTGGCTTTCTCTCTTTTTTTCTTTTCTTCAGCTTTTTTTTTTCTCTCCAGTCAATCGATCCCGGAGCCCTCTGATCTTTTTTTCTCCGATGTTATCCCCCCCTTATCTCTATCGAAGGGAGGGGTTTTTATAGCCCCTTTCCTCTTCCTTCTCGGCAGGGATCTTCACGGCGCGCTCAACCTTGATTTCTCGACGCCATATCTGGGCTTCGACATGGGCTTTGGGCGCCGTCTTCATATAGGCCCACTTAGAGTTTCTTCGAATGTATCATCATCCCAAATGGTCTATCATTTCTGAAATATCTTGTATTGACGTCACGATTGCAATTTTCATCGATCCGCAGACAGGGTTCTATCAGTCCGTAGACAGGGTTCTATCAGTCCGTAGACAGGGATTTATCAGTCCGTAGACAGGGTTCTATCAGTCCGTAGACAGGGATTTATCAGTCCGTAGACAGGGTTCTATCCTATCAATATCGTCACTCGAATGGCGACGAGCTCGGACATCAACCTCAGTCTTTCGCTGTTGGTCAGATCTTCTTTTCAATCATGCTTCCACCCCTGATCATTTTCCGGGTGTCAACAAATGCCCCCCCCCCCACCTGCGGGCGGCGTAAGCGCAGAATAAGCGCCACGGGGGTTGCAGGTGTCCTTCACTATTCGAGGGTATCTTCCTCAATTTGTCTTCAATTCAATCCTCAGACCTGATCATCTTGCTGTAACAGTATTCTGCACATCGATGTTTCTCTTCTTCATAACTTCTGTCATCATTTTCAGCATTTGGGGCTTTTCGGCCTGCAGTACCTCCCGGCGCGAAGCTTCTCGGCGCGGGTATCTCGGCCTGGGATGTTATCGGCCTGGGGGGCTTCTCGGCGCGGGGTGTCATCGGCCTGGGGGTTGGGCTCTCGGCCTGGCCCTTCTCGGCGCGCCCTGGCAAGAGGGTCTCGGCCTGGGGTGTCATCGGCCTGGGGGCTTCTCGGCGCGGGGGCTTCTCGACGCGGGGGCCTTATCGGCGCGCCCTGGCAAGAGGGTCTCGGCCTGGGGCTTCTCGACGCGCCTTATGGCCGCCGGGGGGCTCTCGGCCGAGAGGTTCTCGGCGCGCATTTTGCCGCGCCGAGACCTCTGTCGCCTGGGCCCTATTTAGGGCGCCGATCGCCCATTTTTCCTTCATTCTCCACCTGTCTCTCTCTCTCTTCAGTTTCTTTCTCTCATTTCCTTTCTTCGGCGCGAGTAGCCTTCGCCCTCTCGGCCGTCGCCGCGAGTCTTCCGTCTGGGTGACGTATTTTTTTGGGATTCGATCCCTTTGCTTCCGGGATCACCCCCTCTTGGTTGGTGACTCCCTATTCTTTTTGGGCAGATCCCGAATAAGGGGATATGCTGCCGAAATTTCCAT
Organism: Amorphophallus konjac; assembly: GCA_022559845.1. Classification (NCBI taxonomy): domain Eukaryota; kingdom Viridiplantae; phylum Streptophyta; class Magnoliopsida; order Alismatales; family Araceae; genus Amorphophallus; species Amorphophallus konjac. The sequence continues at coordinate 81,474,100 of CM040123.1, read as the reverse complement.
AGAATATCATGTTGCAATCCTTATAAGACTGCCTTTTTAATCCACATTTCTTCTTTGTTTACAGACATAGCCATGGCTTCTGCCTCTGCTGCTACATCCTCTGGAGCTGTTGGAGCTAGCTCAACGGCCCAGCCAGACATATCTCGGGCAAGAGTGAATTGGTTGAACGTGCACAGCTTGGATTATGGATATGATAAAATAGCTTCAGTTGACGAATCATCTGATTCTGAAACTGACACAGTGCAGACGGCCCGAGTATATTCCACGGTGACCGAGACATGCTTCAGGCGGGATAGTAACTATCGGCCAGACTTTCCGAAGGACCGACATCTGATGCCGTTCATACGGACCTTTACAGTGGGCGGCATGCGAGACTACCGGATAGCTCGTGCAGTCGAAGCTGCCATTCTTGCTGAGCGGGATAGCCTGAAGGACTCAGTATATCGTGGCCAGGCCATTTATCTTCCCGGAGAGAAGCGGGACTGGGGTGCAGTCCTTGGAATATCGGAGCTAGAACCCGAGAAGAAAATGCTGATCCGGGCACCTGAATTCACACCAGCCCGGTGGGATAATGTCAGCGGCCGAGTTCATAGGGAGAAGCCCGGCTACGGCATGTTCTTGGCACCTATAAAGTGGGGATATCGCGAGGAGCCCTTCGTGCTAAATTGCTCGGTCATTCAGTTTAAATATCTTCTGGCGGCCGGCTGGTTTGGAGACTGCAAGATCACTGACGCTCACCTATTCCGAGTGGGGGCAGTGGAATTTACAGAGTTTGTTCTGCTAGAGTATGCCCCCCTGCTAATCAGAGCAGGAGTGTATCACAGTGTCTTTGCTTCAGATTCCGGTATCCCATATCCCGGGGGCTGTGCTGTGGGATGTTTGAGGTGTTCTGCCCTTTGTTCAACACTTTCTATACGGCGGAGGGGGAAACATCTCTGGATCTTTGGAGCTTATCACAGCTTTCGGCCTGCCCATTGATGGCGAGCCGTATGAAGAAGTCTGTTTGGCGGACTCCGAGAAAGACAGCTCTGATGGAGAAGGCAAGTATTCCCTCGGCTTCTCTTACCGATATTTGATGAAGGTTTATCGCTCCATCTGTCTAGCATACAGTAGAGGATCCTCCAAAGGCTATCATCCTCGAGAGAAAGGTAGCAAGCTGAGGGTCCGGATCGGGCAGTGGCTTCAGTATTTCTTCGCCGGTCCCCTGAAATATGCAGATTTCCCCTCCATGGGTCCTGTCGCGAGCAAGCAGATAAGAGCTCCCCGCTATAAATCGGCATTGCCATCTTCATTGCGCCATGCGGGCAAAGGTGGTCCCAACCCGGCAGGGGTAGATCCTATCACACACTGTGCAGCCTATCTCACATTCTGGCTGTGCACTTTTGCTCTTCCACAAGGGGACGAGACAGTCATTCGACCAGAGGTCATATATCCAGCTTGTCAGATGGCATGGGGGATGAGGCTGTCGCTCTGCCCAGTGGCCCTGTGTTTGATATACAAATCCTTGGGGGACCTGTACAGACATCGGACTCCCCGTTCTTTGAGGACCGTGGGTCCTTTTCATTTCTTCAATGCCTGGGTCTGCAGCATATTCCCGAATTAGCTCCGAGAACCTTGCAGGCGGATACAGTGTCGCCCAGGATGATTGAATTTGCCAGCGCTGAGCCTGGTCCCTTCTATGATCAGCTATTTAAAATCAGGGGCCGACTGATAAAGGTACCGATGGACGCTCCTGGTAGCATACATTTTTGGAGCTTGGCAGCAGGTTCGGCTCCTTTGATTGATCCTCAGAGAGAATGCAAGCTGGAGGAGGTAGAAACATATATCCACCCCATCTCCGGGGTCAACATTGCTCGGCCTATCCTGGAACCGGAGCTGGTGAGATGGGCCATGGCAATTCGGCCCAGTGTTTTGGTTTATAGGAAGGGTGGCCTGCTTCTGTTGGAGCCGTATTATCCGTTCCGCTTTGGGCGAAACTTCGGCTATGATCAGCATATTCCCACTTCGGCTGCCCAGTTCCCCCTAGATAGCCGGGCCAAGCACGGGTCCCTCATTGTTGGCGAGGGCCGGTTGTGGTGGGATTTCTATCATCGTCATGACGATGCAATCTTCAGGGTGCCCGTTGTTTCTAACCGTGTTCCCCGGGTAACATCAGAATATATCAAATGGTGGAATATCCGGACCGGCTTTTATAGAGACGGCAGAGGCACCTTCTGGGACGTTGCAGAGCGCTCCTTCCTAAAACAGCAGCCTGGGCCGGTGTTTGAAATTTCCGAGGCCCATCTGAGAAAGCTTTATTCGCAGAACCCGAGGGAGGCAGAGAACTATCTGTCCCAGCGCCGAGCTCTGAAGGAAAAGAATTCCGAGCCGCTCGCTCCTGTCTTTGCTGCCATCAACGAGGACACCTTTATGCAGAGCCTGAGACATCTGAGCCATATAGGGGGCGCTCGCTTGGAGGAGCAGCAGTATCCATTCCCCGTTGAAGAGCCACTCCCGGCAGTAGCTCATTGGAGGGGTCCAGTTGATAAATTTCATCCATATAGGACGTTTGTACGTCGAGAGGATAGAACTCAGACGTACTATAAGCAAACGTCCTGGCTGTTCATTCTGCTGAATTTGCATGGGTTATCTGCAGAGAGCCCGATAGCTGGCATTTTGAACAAGCCGTTATTTATATCATTTCATTATGTCGATGGCTGGGGCATGGACCATCTCGACTTGTTTCGCTGCCTCGACCTTCATGGCCATAATGATTTGGCAGCTTTGGTAGAGAAGTGCCAGCTATTTGGTGATGTGTGCTGGCTCATCAAGGAGGCTGCCTCCCGCTCCAAGGAGGTAGCTTATCTGTACTGGCCGCTCTCTGTATTTTACGATGGACCAGCAGGTATAATCTTTTCCTTTCTGACTGCAATGTTTTTCTGTTTAGCATATGAATTTTGTATCTATTGATCCCATCATATTTCTGTCGTTCTTAACAGACCGGCCCGACATAAAGCGGCAGGGGCTCTACAGGAAGATTATTGCGCAGGCTGAGAAGCCCACTTATTTTGAAATTCCTGCTGCAGCACCGACCACTACTCCCCTGCCTCCTGGCAGGAAGAGGAAGGCTTCTGCAGTCAAGGCTGCAGTTGGGAAGGCCAGGAAGGCCAAGAAAGCTCAGGCTCAACAATCGGCTTCGGTAGTGATGGACACCGGGACCCCTCTCCCTGACATTCCCTCATTTGATGAGTTTGAAACTCAGAGGGAAGCCGCTCAGGCATCAGTTCAGGGTAACATCAATATTCTGACATTGCGTTCTTCATTCTCTCTTGCTGGATTTCAGAGGAGTGTTTAAATCTGACCACCCCTTTTTACATAGCCCAAGAACCAGTTGCGGCGCCCTCCGAGGTGGAGACCAGGTTGCCCTCTCCCACGCCGACTAGTGAGGCGGAGGGTAAGCATACCCCTTTCATCTTTTTATGTTTGTTTCAATTATCTTTCATCGTCCCTCTCACAGGCTTTTCTTTACAGTGATGGCCGGGGAGGAGACTGAGATTACAGGAGCGGCTGGCGATATTACTCAGCCGCGGGAGGTTTATACGACCCAGGTGAAATGGGGCCCCGCTCCCGGAAGGCGCATAGTTACTCGGTCCTCCTCCAAGCAGATGTTAACATTGATGGCCCCGCCCATGGACAGAGTAGAGATCTCCTCCGGTAGCTCTGCGGCCGCTTCTGAGATAGGTGGAGAAGAAACAGATTTCAGCGGGAGCGACACGGAGGATGCCTCCAGACCAGAGGCCCCATCCGTGTGTACCGCCATTGTTTTATCATTTACACCCCCTAAGCTGCTGGTGCCATCTTCTAGAGAAGAATTACCGGAAGAGTTCGCCGCTCTGGATACCGAGGCAGACATAACTCCCCCTTTTGTGGTCCCATCAGCGGAGCTTTCCTCTTCTCTGCAATCTTTTGAGGATATTGGCATCACTTTAGAAGTGAGTCTCTTCCCTTTATGGTTTCCTTTTCCCCATCTTTATCTGCTGCTTGACGCCGCATTGATTCGTTCACAGGAACCCATTGTTGCCCTCCCGGCCACGAGTGCAGCCGTTGAAGCCACTTTATCTGGCACCTTGGCTATTGTTCCTGCTTCGGCAGCCATTCTTGAGATAATTCGCCCTGTGCCGGTGAGGGTGCAGTCCTCCACAGACTTAGCATCATTGGACCTGCGGAATGCAGGGGAAGGCCCGGCTCTCATCAGAGCTTTGGATTTTAGAGCTGAAATGGACCCAGCCAGGGGTTCTGCCTTTATACCAGCTGCAGTGATGACCATTGCTCCGGAATCAACAGTTCCCACAGTATCAGTCATGGAGAGCGAACCTGTGCCTCTTCAGACCGTGGCCCCCGCCGCCTTGACATTGCAGGGGGCGGGCACCGAAATGGAAGAAGGAGAGGTATCTGTTGGAGAACTGGGAGTATCGCCTATAATGACCACGGAATCTGCTTCCGTATCTTCAGAATCTGAGGGGGAGATGCCTGAAGTTGCGTCCGGGAGTATCTCAACGGCCGCCTCCGAGGAGATGGAGGTGGAAGATTTCCCGACCACCTCAGAGGCTATGGGTGGTGGTCAGTTGGTGGCTTCGGCAGACCTGCCGTCTTCTTCTTCGCAGCCGGATATCACCCTATGGGCGGATATAGACAGCGAAGTAACTTTTGAAGTAGCTCCCCTTCCTTCGCCTGGCTTCGTCTCCCCTGAGAGTTTTGTTTGGCAACATCTGGGCATGCTGCGTCAACTGGTGGAGTCCCAACCTGGACTAACTTATTTACAGTTGAAAGAGATAGCCGGGCGCTTCACCGCTGGTTTACAGGCGATGGGATGTCCCACAGAAATATGGGCCCAGCGGGTTCTTTTGCTGTTAAAATTTGTTCATCGCCGGGATTTCTTGACACATATCATGTCGGATAGATTGGCAGCCTTGAAGTTGCAAAGAATGGAGTGCAAGTCCGAGCTGGCAAAGGTGAACTCTATCTTTCAGGAGCGACAGCGTCAAATGCAGTCTTTGGCGGAGCGGGAGCATTTCGTGCGCGACCGGATAACTATCCTGGAAGCTGAACTGTCTGATCTCCGAGCTGAGCTGCCACAGCTGACAACTTCTCGACCGCAACTCGAGGAAGAAGCAGCTTTATTAGAGGGGCAGGTGGCATCCTTTCGAGACCAGTCTGTTCGACTGCAGGAAGAGGAGGCTCGGCTTCATGAACTAGGAGCCGCCCCTTCTGTGGGTCTTCTGGCATTCGAGGATATCTTCCGGCAGCCATGAATCATTTTCTTTTTCTTTTCTTCTCTCCTTTTTTTGCTCTTTTGTGATACAATGTCCCCTCGGGGCCCTTTATGTACCCACTTCTTAATGAAAGGAAAAATTTTGCCTTATGTGTATCCACCTTCTTTTCCATGTGGTTTTATCACTTCAGGGAAGTGGGGTATTGGTTTTGGCAAGCCCTCATGCGAATGGCGCGTATCTGGCAGGAGAGCGTCCACCCCTTCAGAGAAAGGATGGGGAACTCGCTCCACCGCGTGACGGCATCCGAAGAGGTGCTTAAACCGGATTCTGTTAGTAGCGGCAAACGTCCCTCTTGGCAATATGTGCTGTGAGGGAGACAATTTGCAGGAAATGTGAAAGAAAGGGCCTTATCAGAATAGACGGAAAGTCTAGACTGGGTAGAGGTTATAACAGGTGGGATGATTATAGGCTATGTGGTTTTCATCAAGACAGACGTAAGGTCTGGACTGAATAGGGTTTCATCATTGATCGGGCGAAAATGCCAGTCGATCAACAGCTGGTTTTATCATCGATATTGGGTTTATATCGATGTAAGAAGAGTTCATAAATTTCCTCAGAATAGACGAAAGGTCTAAACTGAGTAGGGTTTTATCATTGATCGGGCGAGGTGCCAATCGATCAACAGTTGATTTTATCATCGATATTGGATTTATACCGATGCAAGGATTTTCATAAGTTTCCTCAGAATAGACGAAAGGTCTAGACTGAGTAGGGTTTTATCATTGATCGGACGAGGTGCCAATCGATCAACAGTTGATTTCATCATCGATATTGGGTTTATATCGATGCAAGAAGGATTTATAAGTTTCCTCGGAATAGACGAAAGGTCTAAACTGAGTAGGGTTTATCATTGATCGGGCAAGGTGCCAATCGATCAACAGTTGATTTCATCATCGATATTGGGTTTATATCGATGTAAGAATGATTTATAAGTTTCCTCAGAATAGACGAAAGGTCTAAACTGAGTAGGGTTTATCATTGATCGGGCGAGGTGCCAATCGATCAACAGTTGATTTCATCATCGATATTGGGTTTATATCGATGCAAGAATTTTCATAGGTTTCCTCAGAACAGACGAGAGGTCTAAACTGAGTAGGGTTTATCATTGATCGGGCGAGGTGCCAATCGATCAACAGTTGATTTCATCATCGATATTGGGTTTATATCGATGTAAGAAGGATTTATAAGTTTCCTCCGAATAGACGAAAGGTCTAAACTGAGTAGGGTTTATCATTGATCGGGCGAGGTGCCAATCGATCAACAGTTGATTTCATCATCGATATTGGGTTTATATCGATGTAAGAAGGATTTATAAGTTTCCTCCGAATAGACGAAAGGTCTAAACTGAGTAGGGTTTATCATTGATCGGGCGAGGTGCCAATCGATCAACAGTTGATTTCATCATCGATATTGGGTTTATATCGATGTAAGAATGATTTATAAGTTTCCTCAGAATAGACGAAAGGTCTAAACTGAGTAGGGTTTATCATTGATCGGGCGAGGTGCCAATCGATCAACAGTTGATTTCATCATCGATATTGGGTTTATATCGATGTAAGAATGATTTATAAGTTTCCTCAGAATAGACGAAAGGTCTAAACTGAGTAGGGTTTATCATTGATCGGGCGAGGTGCCAATCGATCAACAGTTGATTTCATCATCGATATTGGGTTTATATCGATGTAAGAATGATTTATAAGTTTCCTCAGAATAGACGAAAGGTCTAAACTGAGTAGGGTTTATCATTGATCGGGCGAGGTGCCAATCGATCAACAGTTGATTTCATCATCGATATTGGGTTTATATCGATGTAAGAAGGATTTATAAGTTTCCTCCGAATAGACGAAAGGTCTAAACTGAGTAGGGTTTATTGCAGGTGGGACATGCGAAAGGGGGTATGTGGATTTCACCAGGGCAAACGTAAGGTCTGTCCCATAAAGGCTTTATCATCGGTGGGGCATGGAGCCGTATGACCGACGGAAGATTTTACCAACAAAGGCAGATGAAGGTATCGTGCCGGTTGGCACGGGACCTTTTTTTTTTAATTACCATATTACTGACCCAAGTGCCCTTTCGGGTTTTCACCAGAGCCAGCCCCCTCTTGCTTTTGCCCACGCGTCCTTTCAGATTTTCACGTGGCGGGGTACCCGATTTTGCCTGCAGTGCCCTTTCGGGTTTTCACCACAGTTGGGCTTTTGGCCATTTTTGCCCTCGTTCAGAATGCCTGAACAAGACTGGCGGGGTGTCTCTATTTTTAACCCCCTTTTGTCTCTTCTTCTTCTTTTTTTTTATATTGAAACTTTGATTCTATAACTGATAGGCGCAGCTTGTGCATATATCATCATTGACGTGGGTGCTAACATCAATGCAAGGATTTTTATAGGTCTCATCAGGATAGACGTAAGGTCTAAACTGGACGGGTTTCATCGCTGATTGGGCAAAGCGCCAATCAATCCGCAATGAGTTTCATCGTTGGTATTGGGTCTATACCAATGCAAGGATTTTTATATAAATTTCACCAGGATAGACGTAAGGCCTAAACTGGACAGATTTCATCGCTGATCGGGCAACGCGCCGATCAGTCAGCAATGGGTTTCATCATCGGTATTGGGTTTATACCAATGCAAGGATTTTTATACGTTTCATCAGGATAGACGTAAGGTCTAAACCGGACGGGTTTCATCGCTGATTGGGCGAAGCGCCAATCAATCCGTAATGAGTTTCATCGTTGGTATTGGGTCTATACCAATGCAAGGATTTTTATATAAATTTCGCCAGGATAGACGTAAGGCCCAAACTGGATGGGTTTTATCATGGCGGGACGTAAAGAGATGTGCGGGTTTCTTCGTGGTTACCACATTACTGACCCAAGCGCCCTTTCGGGTTTTCACCAGAGCCAGCCCCCTCTTGCTTTTGCCCATGCGCCCTTTCGGGTTTTCACACGGCGGCGTACCCGATTTTGCCTGCAGTGCCCTTTCGGGTTTTCACCACATCTGGGTTTTGGCCATTTTTGCCCCTGTTCAGAATGTCTGAACAAGGCTGGCGGGGTATCTCTATTTTTTTTAACCCCATTTTTATTTCCTCTCTTTTTTTTTTAATCCCCCCCTTCCTGTTTAGAGGGTGTTCAGATCGTGACGACACAAGGTCACGATAAGTGGTAGCCTGGTTAGGACGGAGTGTCACTATACCAAGGAAAGAATATCTCGGCTAGGGCGGAGTGCTACTAGACCAAGGAAGGGTAGTTCGGCTAGGGCGGAGCGCCGCTAGGCCAAGAAAAGGGTATCTCTTGCCCGATTACTCGGGGAATATCAGCTGTGCAGCATGATACAGCTTCAGGTGTTTACCGTTGAGTGGTGAGAATTGGATCTCCCCTCGATGATTAACAACTATGTAGGCCCCTCCTTCGTAGACCCTCTGTATCACATATGGACCTTCCCAATTGGGATTTAGCTTTCCCTTTGGGTTGGACGCCATGACTTCTTTTTTCTTGACCATGACAAGGTCACCTTTCTTAAATTCTCGTCCTTTTACGAGTTTGTTAAATGCAGTGGCCATGCGGACCTGATACATTTGGATATTCTTCTGAGCTTGGAGGCGTTTCCCTTCCAATTCAGCCAATTCTTCTAATCTTCTTTCTGCATTGGTTTGTTCGCCATGGGCTAGGTCGTATTGGACTGCCACTCTGAGTGACGGGACTTCCAGCTCTAGTGGGACTACTGCCTCTGAGCCGTATACCAAGGAGTATGGTGAGCACCCTGTAGGTGTTTTGAAGACGGTGCGGTACGCCCACAGAGCTTCATACATCTTTTCTTCCCAGTCCTTCTTATTGGCGCTGACGACCTTGGCCAGCAGGGTGCACAAAGTCTTATTGAAAGCTTCTGCCAATCCATTTGCCTGTGGATTGTAAGGAGTGGAAGTCCTCCATCCGATCTTATATTTCTCGGCAAGCCGATAGACTTTCTGATTTCTGAAATGACTCCCATTGTCAGATATTATTCGGCTGGGGATCCCAAACCGGAAGATGATGTTTCGCTTGATGAATCTGGCGACCAGCTCACCAGTGACTTCTCTTAGTGCTATAGCCTCTGCCCATCGGGAGAAGTAATCTGTTATGGCCAGTATATACTTATGCCCGGCCGAGGAAGTCGGTAGTGGGCCGACTACATCAGTCCCCCATTGTGCAAACGGCCAGCTAGGGACTGTAGGGTGCAGAATCGTAGGTGGCCTTCTAGGCACAACAGCATGCTCCTGACACTTCTGGCATGACTTTGCAAATGTGCAGCAGTCTTCAAACATAGTGGGCCAATAGTAGCCCAACTTGTTGATTTCTATCTTCATCTTGGGGCCAGCCTGGTGGGCACCTGCTGTCCCAGCATGTACTTCTTTCATCGCTTGCCAAGCTTCCTCAGTGGACAGGCAGCGGAGCAGAATCTTCTTGCGTGCATCTGCCATTCTTCGGAACAGGGTTCCATTTCTGAATTCATAAGAATCTTTGATCCTTAGAAGTTTCATCTTTTCTTCTCTTTTCTGCGGCAGCTGTTGATGTAAAAACCACTGTAGCAGGTGTTGTCTCCAATCAGACGCATGTTCTGTACTGATCGTGGCAACTTCATTTTCTTCGGGACAGCTTTCTAGCATGCTGGGGACCTGCCGCCGATTTATAACAACAATGTTCAGTGTTTCATCTGGTGGGACTGCTATTGAGCTGGCTAGTTTTGCCAATGCATCAGCCTGGGCATTATGTGCACGGCCCACATGTTTGAGTTCAATATGATAGAATTTCGCCATGAGGCGCACAGCTTTTTGGTGGTAGGGGTTCAACTCCGGCTTCCGCACTTCGAACTCCCCTTGGATTTGTTTTATTATCAACATTGAATCCCCGAATACCTGAAGCATCTGGATACCCATGTTGAGGCTTATATGTAGTCCGATTATCAGAGCTTCATACTCGGCTTCATTATTAGTGCAGGGCTTGTTTATAGAACAGGAAGTGTGCACAACCTCCCCTTCTGGCGATTTCAGCACAATACCGGCTCCGGCCCGTATTCTGGTCTTTCCATCGGAATCCGTCTCCGTTCTAGATGCTCCATCAAAGAATAGCTGCCACATAGCTGACTGAGCTTGACAGGCTTCTAGTGTCTCATCGTCGGGTAACTCAGTCCCCAACATATCATTCTCTGGCACAGGATGTTCTGCGAAGAAATCGGCCACAGCCTGTCCTTTTATTGCCCTCTGGGGTATATATGTGATATCGAATTCCATCAGAATTACTGCCCATTTGCCCAACCGGCCTTTCAGTACTGGTTGAGTCAGTATGTATTTAAGTGGATCTGCCGCAGATATCAATCTGATTTCATGTGACAGCATGTAGTGCCGGAGCTTTTTAACGGCAAAGACTAGTGCCAAGCATGTCTTTTCTATATAGCTGTAGCTTTCTTCGGTTCTGATCAGCCTCCTACTCAAGTAGTATAGAGCCTGCTCTTTGCCCTCTTCATTTATCTGTGCCAGCATTGCCCCCAGGGAACAGTGTGTGGCTGCAATGTATAGTATCAGGGGTTTGCCCTTAATAGGTGTCCCCAGCACTGGAGGGGTCTTGAGATATTCTTTCAGCTTCTCAAAGGCTTCCTGACAGCCATCGTCCCAGAGGAACGGCACATCTTTCATCATGAGCCTGTGAAAAGGGTGGCATTTTCCCGACAGATTTGATATGAACCGTCGGATGTAGGCCAAACGCCCTTGTAAAGATTTCAGCTCGTGGAGATTCCTTGGTGGAGGGAGCTCCTGGATGGCTTTAATCTTGGATGGGTCAATCTCAATGCCCCTGTGACGGACGATGAACCCAAGGAATTTTCCACTGGATACGCCGAAGGCACATTTCATAGGGTTCATTTTGAGCTCATATTTGCGCAGCCTCTGGAATACTACTCTCAGATCCTGCAAATGGTCTTCTTTTCTGCTGGTTTTCACCACCAGGTCATCAATATAGCACTCTACTTTTTTGAAGAGCAAATCATCAAAGATCTTTGTCATAGCTCTTTGATAGGTAGCGCCGGCATTCTTGAGGCCGAACGGCATTCTTTTATAATGAAATATCCCCTTCGGGGTGCGGAATGCGGTGTGCACTCTGTCCTCTTTAGCAATCCAGATCTGGTTATATCCAGATGACCCATCCATGAATGACAGGGCTTCATGGCCGGTGGTTGCATCGATCATTACTTCAGTGATTGGCACTGGGAAATCATCCTTCGGGCAAGCCTTATTCAGGTCCCTAAAGTCTACACATATTCTGATCTGCCCATTTTTCTTCTTCACGGGCACTATATTGGCCAGCCATGTAGTATACTGGTTTTCTTCAACAAAGCCCACATCAATCAGCTTGTCGACTTCTTTGTTGATCTGATTTATCAGTTCAGGACGCATTCTCCTTGAAGGCTGCTTTACAGGGCTAGCCTCTGGGTTTATCGCCAATCGGTGCTGTGCCACATCAGAGCTCAGTCCCGGCATCTCATCATATGTCCATGCAAAGCAGTCTCGAACTCTTCTAGAAACTGTATGTACTGTTCTCTGGCAGCTGGTTCTAGCAGTGCACTGAGGAACGTCGGTCTCGGCTCATCTGCTGACCCCAGATTCACTTCTATCAGCTCATCGACGGTGGCCTGGCCTCCGTCCTCAACTTCGGGTGGGGCTTCTTGCAAATCAATGAAGCCTCCCGGGATATAATTCTCTTCAGTTTCATGTTCTTCTGCATCGTCATCCTGCTCATCAGCGGGTGTCGGCTTATCATATAGGGCCGATACCATCGGATTCTGTTCAGTCTGCCCCGAGGACGAGACTGGTTCAGAAGAGAATTCAAAAGTGGAATCTTCCGCTCTTAAGGATCTTTCTGTTGCAGGTTCCCTTGAAAGGTCATCTTCTTGTAGAGCCCGGACTTCTTCCAGAATGCGCTCAAATTCCAGGCATTCTCTCAGTTCTTTGTTCATCTGGTCTTCATCCGGGGTTCCCGTATCAAATTGTGCTTCGGCCTGGAACAGATCCTCCTTGCAGGACGGGTCCTTCCAGCACCGACCCCTCTCAGTTTTATCAGACATCCCTGCTTCTGGCTGGTCATCTTGGGCTTCATTGTCTGTTATGGTTTGATACATAATCTCTTCATCCTCAAAGGGATATTGATCATATCCTATCCCAGGGGAGTCTCCATGCTGGTAGAAGGTAGAGATGACATCCACCTCGGCTTCATAATATTCTTGAAGGGTATAACCCAATCCCGGATGCTGTGTTATCTTCCTCAGTTCCTTATTATCTCGAGGCGGATCCCATAGCTCCCTGAATGCTTTCTTCTGGGCTGCAGATTGTAGTGATGGCATTTGCATTTTGGAGAACATCTGCGAAACCTGCTGGGTAGTATACTCCAGGCCTGTAATCGGCACCATCTGGTTTGCGGCTTCTTCAGGGACCATGCAGTCTTGATCATCTTCTTCGACTGCCTCTCCGGTGTAGAATATGGTAGGTGGCTCGCAGAAGCGAGGGATTTCCATAGTCTTCAGTGGCAACACTGTTTGGTATTCTAGGCTGGCGACGGGTTTGATTAAACCTCGTGGGACCTTTACCTGTATGCACCTTTCTTTCATTTATTGATCAGTGCTATCTGGATGGATGCCAGGAGGGGTGATCCGAGCAAAATCATCAGCATAAGAGACGTGAGCTACTTCATGCTTTTCAACATAGCCCCTGGGTGGCGGTGGAGACCAAGCTTTTGTCTTCATCGCCTGCTTCTTCTGGCTGATCACAGCCTCTTTCTTTTCATCTTTTTGTGACACCTCAGTGTAGTAGGAGGCATCGAGCATATGGCATTCGAACACTTCAAAAGGATGTAGGTCTGCAAACACCCTTTCTTCCTTTCCTTCATGGCAGTATTTTATGCATTGGTGTAGCGTGGATGGCACTATTTGATATTCATGCAGCCACGGTCTCCCCAACAGGGCCTTATACGTGGTATTGGAGTCGATCACATAGAATCGTACCACGGTAGTGAGGTCGCCCAATGTGAGGTTGAAATCAGCCACCCCGAGAGGTGTTTCACATTTCTGGTTGAACCCAGCAATCTTCATGTCTCTGACCTTGGTAAGCTGCAGGTCAAAGTAGTATTTCTGATAGATGCGATACGGGAGAATATTTACAGCAGCCCCGGGATCTATCAGTATCCTGCTCAGCGACTGACAGTTCAGGGAGCCCCTCATATACAATGGCCTGTTGTGACTGGCATTTGGGATCAGCATATCATCTTCTGTGAACGTGACTGATGGTCCGGCATTCACTTCTGTTAAGAGTGCTTCATATTGTGCCGGCGACTGCAGGGCATCCACAATTGCTTGGCGGGCCTCTTCACTCAGAGAGAGTATTTCCCAGATGGAGAATCTGGTGGGGAGCTTCTTCAACATTTTCATGATTCGACTGCCAACCCGAACATTAGACAGCCTCATTTCCTCTGCCCACCGGGGTCTTGGAGGTTCATGTGGTGCCTGCGGCCTTTGCTGCCCGGTCCCAGTTTCATTTTCTTCATCGGTCTTCCGGAGGGCTTCTTCTGTAATGACTGCCCCTGTCTTTGCTAGAGGGCTATTTTCTTCATTTTCTTTATGCTGCTTCTGCTTTCCATTTACTGTCTGCTGGCATTTATTACTTTTAGCTGGAGCAGTATGAGACGGCTGCTCGTCTTCTAAGCTGGACAGGAACTCCAGGAATGAAGGGGCTCCTTCTGCTTTATCTTTTCCTTGGTACAAGCTGGCAGGGGGAGGAACCCGGACACCGCGCACCTCTGGTTTCGGGATCTGATAGGGTTGCTCCCCTCTGAACATAATATTATGGTTGGCTGGTGGCGGACGCCCCCATTTTCTCCCAGAACGTGTTGCATGGGCTGAGGTAGAGGCCTCAGCATGATTGGCTTCCAGCTGGACATCTGATGCTTCTTGTTCATCATCCTCCCCGGGCAGGGAGAAGAGTACCGACAGAGTATTGCATTGTACTGTCGCGGCCTTCTTTCCCTTTTTGGCCTTAGGCCGTCTCTTCTTTTTTTGGGAATTGGGCTTTGTTAGTTCCTGTCCCCAGAAGGGCTCAGTCTCATCTTTTCTTTGTTCTGCCTCCGGCTGCTCTTCGATTTTCAATTCTTCGAGCTGCTCCCAGAGTATACAGTCTTTCACCAACAAGTGTTTCGGCTCTCTCTGCTCATACTCATCAAGCTCATCAATATATTGCTGCAGACGCCTGGTTGCAAGACTTTCTTCTTTATGCGCAGGGAGGGGAGTTTGTCTCCTCCGGTTGCGAGTATGGATCCGGATGACTGGTCCGATCTCAACTGTAGGCCATATTGGCTTTATTGGAGGCAACTCAGGCCTTGGGGTGATACCCCGGATAACTGCTCCGTTGGTTTTGACTGCGGGAGTCTTCTTTCTATTTTTTGTGGGTACCATCTGCCATCCTTCCTGATCTCTTAATGGGGTGAGGAGGCAGGCTTCATAGGTGTGCCTGGTGCATTCTTCAGCAGCTCCCTTAGGCAGCTGTTGATGGATTGAGATCATATTGGCGGCCACCCTCCAGGGCGGAAGCTCATGTGGCCGAGGCGGCTTCACCTGGTAATCTCCCAGCTGCAGTTCACCCTTCTTGACCATTCCTTCCATGATATCCTTGAAGACATAACAGTCCTCAATTGGGTGCCCCAACACCCGGTGAAATGGACAGAACATCAGATCATCTTTCTTTTCTGCATCTTCGGGCTTCTTTGGTTCAGGCAATGTTACCTTATTGAACTTATATGCCCAGTTAAATAATGCTGCAGTCTTATCCTTGGGAAAAGAGTAAGCCCTTCTCATCATGTCCCTTAGAGAGACTTTGTCTCTTCTTTCTGCTGTATCTGCCATCGGGGGAGCTTCATCTGCCCCTTTCTTCCCTTTTTGTTGTTCAAAGGTTCTGAAATCGACGGTGTTGGCCTCAGAGTGTGCCGGCCGCCGATCATTGGATTTCCCTTTTGGTATGGCGGGAGCATTGGCGGTCGGACGTTTGGACAAGAACGTCTCGACCTCCGCCACTATATTGTTCAGTCGGTCAAATGTTTTGACATCTGCACCGATCATTTTTTCCAGTACCTCCCTCCTGAGGTTCTGCTTGCATATCTGCACTGCATCCTCCTGATGAGGAGGTCTCCTGCATCTCATGGCTAAATTCCTCCATCTTTTGATGTATTCCAGCGCAGTTTCATCCTGTTTCTGCCTGGTAGCATACAGTTCTGCTATTGTGATTTCCCTTTCCGTGACATGAAACCTGTCGCGAATTTTCTCTGCATATCGGGCCAATCAACCACTGATCCTGCTGACAAGCTTGAATACCATTCAAAGGCTAACCCAGTGAGGGACGAGCCAAAGAACTTGAGCAGATAGGCTTCATCGACTGCTAGGTCGCCCATGATTGTAGTATAGTAGGCTATATGCTCCCTGGGGGAGCCCTGGCCATTGAATTTCTCAAACTTTGGCGGCTTGCTGACGCCTGGAGGCAGCCTTTTGGCAGCATACTGGGGAGGATATGGTACCTTGTACACATCATAGGCACTAGTATCGTCTCCGGTCTTCTCTGATAGCTTCATTTCCACAATTCTTTCAATCATCTGCTTGTGGGCTACAGCCGGATCTATCTCTTCTGGGAAGAAGTGAGCTTGTTGCTGGCTGTGAGGAGTTGTCATCACAGTGGCGCGCAAGATGGGCGCGGTAGGCTGCGTCTGAGACACAGAGGGCTGAGCTACTGTTTGCTGTGGAACAGGTTGGCTTGGTGCTTTGCCCTTATCAGCTAAGAGAGGATTAGCCAGGATAGTTGTTTCTGTGGAGCTGGATGTCTGCCCCGCAGGTTCAGCTTGTTTCGAGACTGATGTAGCTTCCTGTCTCTCATTTAGCTGTCTTCGGAGAGCATTGATCTCTTGTTGGTATCTTCTGAACATCATCTGGATCATGGGATCCATGGTCGATGGAATTTGTATATCTTCAGAAGTCCCTTCAGCATCATCAACGAAGGGGTTATCTCCATCTTCCGCTGTCACCACATTAACTGTCATAGTGGTAACCCTGCGGGCTTCATCATCAGTTTTGATTTTATCTTTTGCTGCCTGGCCTCTTCTGGTGACGGGACCAGGTCTAGTTGCCAGCCTGAGCAATTCATCTGGCTGAGTTGGTAATATATCTTGCCCCCTGGCCAGTCCAGCCATATTGCAGGCGAAGATTTGCATCTTTCCTTTCTGCCTGCAGACCTTTCTTTTTATTTGGCTAGGATATCTGAGCCGGTCAAAGACCGATATTCTTTCTTTGGCTTCTTTCCCGTGCAGGTCTTCTTTATCATGTCCGGCCCTGAGGCCTTCTTCATAATCATTTGAATCGGAGGAAGAGACTTCGTATATCATTTCTTGAGGGATATCTTCTTCTCCTTCATCCACGGTACCCAAGGCACGGGATAATCTTTGTTGGCCGAGGGCGGAGTTCCCAAGGTAGTGGAAGTAGTCCTGGGCCACTTGCTTCATCTCTTCAGAGTTGTGCCTCTGCGGCTCAGGTTGGAACGTCAGTCTTTCCTGGCTTCTTTGCTGGCAGGCCAGTCTTGTTATCTGAGCATTCAAATGCTCGGTCTTGGAATATCTGAAGATGTCGGCCTGTCTGGCGCAGGCCATCGATCTTCTTGGGACGGCAACCATGGCTGGTTCACACATTCCCGCATCGCCATTCTGGCAGCAGTTGGCAACAGCATCATGGTTCTTTCTCTGCCATCTTCTGCCCCCGGCCCTGGGGTGGGTGACAGCAAGGTCTTCTTTCTTTTCAGGTCTTCTACCCCTCATCATGGGGCGAGCAGTAGTCAGTTTTCTTTCTCCATCATTTCTTTCATCTCTCCTACCCCAGGCTCTGGGGTGAGCAGCAATAGTATTTCCTATTCCTTTTCCTTTTCTTCTTCGGCTTCCCGCCCTGAAGTGGGCAACAGCATCATTGGTAGCCTTTTCCTCATCTTGAGCCGGAGCCCAGCTCTGCATCTTCTTCGGTTGCCATACCTGCTTATATCTTGCTGGCTTGGGCGCTAGTGGCTTCCTCCCATCAGCTTCCCAGTTGGCCTTCCTGGTGGCCAGAACTTGGAACTTGTTGTCAATCTGGATGGTCGGGACAATCCTGTCCGGCCGGACTTTTCGGGGGCGACCGTCGAGGTTCACCCTAACATCGCCCATCATCATTGTCTTCCCAGAATTTGAAAGACCACGGTCAGCAGCAGCATACCGGCTCCTCCGGTTGGTTCTTTTTCCTTTCTGGGCAGCAGTGGAGACCACGTCCCTCCTTTGAACATGGTGCACATAGCAGGCGACGGCTGTCGAGGCCGTCTTCTCCGGTAAGCTAGCCTTCTCATCAGCAGCCCTTATCGGGGCACTTGCAGCGGCGCCTTGTTTGTTGTTGTCGACCTGCAGCAGGTCGGTGAAGATAAGGCCCAGACAGTTGGGCAGCCCGACGGCGGGCGGCATTGATCCGAAAGCGAGGGGTACCGCCAGGTAGCCTTCTCGCACGTGCATGTCGATCGGCTGCTGGCCGAAGCAAACGGACATGATTCCGGCTGTCATTGTAGATTCCTGGAAATAAGGAAAGCACATAGAATCAGAAATTGAGAGGGGGGAGGCCCGCTGGGCCTCCTACCTTAGCGTAAAGATGAAGGGAGACTAAGTCCCACCGGGCGTGCCAGACTTGTTTGACGCGAAATCTTTATGTTTATATTATTATTTTTTTTTATCTCGTTATGTCGTTTAATTATTGGTTTATTGGCGTGCCAGTCACCGTGGTGACGATTCTTATTGTGCGCTCGATCTGACTTGGTCAGTCGATTGTGAGTGATCGTGTCTGGACTAGTAGTCCGTCATACCCTGAACGCTATGACGTTAATTACGTCCTCCCTAAGGAGGACAACCCTTGATTAAACGCTAGAGGTAGGAGGAAGACAGCGGTAAAACCGTATGCTCAAAGGAGACAAAGCTCATCTGTTTACAAGACGTTTAAACGTATTTGAACAGAACCGGGGTTTATTAATTATGGGGGGGACCCGCCGGCGTATTCCCACCATCTTGGATGATGCTAAGTGGGGAATGGGAAACCACCCATGCAGCGGCAGGGTAGATTCCGCAAAAGATCGGGTATATGTATATATAGACATAACCCGGAATCCGGATGGGGACCGGTCCTGATGTAACACACCCGGTACGAGTAAGATATCTTATTAATATCCCCCTTTGGAGGGCCATCAGAGATCACACAAGGGCATAACTCTGTGGGCCAGCGGGGTTATAGGAGAATACCGTGCTCAATTGGTGGGACTATATGAATTTCGGCAGCATGTTCCCTCCATCTGGATTATGCCAGGGGAGAATAGGTCATCATCCACGGAGAGCCGGGACGACGACCGAACAAAGATGGGCACCGGGCCAGGGGACATCTCTTGCCGTCATATTATTGATCAATATTCTCTTGGAACCCATCAGAACACATATAATGACATGGTTCTTTAGGTTCATAAGGCATCGGTGAAATCCGGGTTCGGGACGAAAGCTGTAGGGGAGATCTTCCCCATTTATTGTATCTCATTAAGACACGAGTGATGGTCTATGAGTATCTCCTTAAACGGATGTAGGGGAGCTTAAGAAGTTTATAGAAGAATGGTGCAGAGGTGGGCCTCTGAGTGGGCTTCATCTGACTGAAGAAGGGATCTCGGCTTGGCCTTTGGTTTGGACAAAATGGGGCTCTCGGCCTGGCATTTGATGGATGGAGAGGGGCTCTCGGCCTGGCGGTTTGGGCTGGCCAAAGAGGTTTTCGGCGGCCGAGGGAAGGCTCTCGGCCAAGAGCTCTCGGCGGCCAAAAGAAAGGGGGGAAGACCCTCTCGGCGTGGAAGCCCTCGGCCGGCACCTGAGCGCGCCGAGAAGGGGGGGGCGCCGAGAGGGGCAGCAGGCTTGGGCAAAAGGGGTGAACGGGCTATAGGCAAAGGGGGTTCTCGGCCTGGTCATTTGGGCTGGCCAAAGGGAGATAAGGCCTCTCAGCCTGGGGCTTCTCGGCAGGCTCACAGGCGCGCCAGGAAGGGCTGCCCTTTTTCTATATGGCTTTCTCTCTTTTTCTCTTTTCTTCAGCTTTTTTTTTCTCTCCAGTCGATCGATCCCAGAGCCCTCTGATCTTTTTTTCTCCGATGTTATCCCCCCCTTATCTCTATCGAAGAGAGGGGTTTTTATAGCCCCTTTCCTCTTCCTTCTCGGCAGGGATCTTCACGGCGCGCTCAACCTTGATTTCTCGACGCCATATCTGGGCTTCGACATGGGCTTTGGGCGCCGTCTTCATATAGGCCCACTTAGAGTTTCTTCGAATGTATCATCATCCCAAATGGTCTATCATTTCTGAAATATCTTGTATTGACGTCACGATTGCAATTTTCATCGATCCGCAGACAGGGTTCTATCAGTCCGTAGACAGGGTTCTATCAGTCCGTAGACAGGGTTCTATCAGTCCGTAGACAGGGATTTATCAGTCCGTAGACAGGGTTCTATCAGTCCGTAGACAGGGTTCTATCAGTCCGTAGACAGGGTTCTATCAGTCCGTAGACAGGGATTTATCAGTCCGTAGACAGGGTTCTATCCTATCAATATCGTCACTCGAATGGCGACGAGCTCGGACATCAACCTCAGTCTTTCGCTGTTGGTCAGATCTTCTTTTCAATCATGCTTCCACCCCTGATCATTTTCCGGGTGTCAACAACCCCCAAGGGTCTTGGGATGCCCACTCTCATAGGCGGCCAGCACGCCGTGGGTTGTAGGGTCGCTCTCTCAACTCACTCCGCGGTGGTTGCTCAATTCGATGATAATTTGAGATCGGGCACTCTCTTACCGCCGATGGCACTAAGAAACAATACTAATTAAGCAAGGGAATCCAGCAAAGAGAAGTGTTCAGTGGCTCACCTGATCGGTGTGAGGACACCGATCCCGGCCGGAGACGAGGGCGAGCGAGGAAGAGTGGGCTTACCCGCACGCCGCGCCGAAGAAGCTTCAACCTAAAATTTCAGATTACATGCACTACGTCCCATGCAAGGGGGGGGGAGATCTTGGGGATGGGAAGCCAATGAATACACCCAAACATTACCTCCACACAGGGAGGGGCCTTCAGCTGGCCAAGCGGGGAGGGGTGAAACCGAACAAGAAGCTAAAAGGAAGCCGATGCCGATTCTTTCCGCTTCCTGTGCTACAGGATAGACAGTTGGATATCTTGACGCTGCGGCCGCTCCAGAATTTTTTTGATGACTATACCAGTTGGGAATTCTTCGTAGCTGGATCAGGATGATGTCAGAATTTTTCTGATTTCTTTCGTCACCAGTGCTGGTCGGGGCAGAGGCTCAAACAGGGAGGTAGGTCTTCAGTTCTGATTGCTTCAGGTTCACAACAGCAGGAAGAGGAGGTTGCCACGAGCAGTCCAGAGCTCAGAATCAGGTGCCGCTGGAGTCGTCAGAACCGTGGATGAGTCCTCTTAGAAACGAGACCAACGGGGATGCCAAATGTTGTCGGAGTAGACCGGTAGAACTCGAACAATGAGGGGGGGTCAGAGCAGACTGATAGGAAGCAGAACCGCACACCCGGAGGAAGAAAATGAGAACTCTTGATTCCGGGCGCAAAACAGAGCTCCGCTTCCTGATTCGGGAAGTAGACTTGTTGACGAAGCTCCCGGTCAAGCCTCGTCTCCAGATCTTCCATAGAGTTGTCATGATAGCTTCAGGAATCAGCTTCAAGTTGCTCTTCATGGAGGAGATGCGCAGTTGGATAAGATCGACTGCTCAGGATGGCCCCAAGCTCAGAACATGATGAGACTACTGCCGTTGCGAAGCAGACAGAGAGACTCTTCCAACGGTACCTCTTGAGTCTTCATATTCACTAGGATGTGGTCAGGGTTGTCTCTGCAAGCTGTTGCTTCTCTGCTTTCTCTGAACTAAGAACTGCAGGTTGAAGATGATGGAGGGAAATGGGGTATATGGGAGGGGAAATGAGGTTGATGTGTATGGGGGCAACCTCTAGCTATTAGGGGGTCTGGGAGGGGGTGTTCCAAGGTGTGGGAAGGGGAGAATGGGGGCTGGAATGGGGTGTTTAGAGTGGGTGAGAGAAGAGATGCGAATTTGGGATGGTGGGTGAGAGGGAAGGAGAGATCTATCTCCAAAGTTTGAAAGTGGACTAAAGGGGTGATTAATGGGGGCTTTGGGGATGGGAAGGGTTGTATTGGGGAAGGGAAGGGGTGCTTAGAGAGTGGAGAAGTCTCCCTTGGGAGATGAGAGGGTGCTTAGGGAAAGGGGATTGGGTAGTTGGTGGTTGGGTGGTGGAGGGTCTCTTGGGACTAGGGGTGGAGTAATGAGGGTTGGGGGTAGTTGGAATGACCTTAATGGATGAGGGGAGGAGAGAGAAGGGTGGTTGGGAGGGGAGGAGAGAGAAAGGGGCGCAGGTTTTAGAGAGAGAAAGTGGGGGAGAGAGAAAATGACTTTCTAGAGAGAGGGGTAGAGAGAGAGGGGGGTAGGGGCTTCTCACCCACTCAATTGGCTTCTCACCAAAAGAAGAAGATTTAAGTTTGACAATAGAGAATTCAAATTTTCATTCATTCATTTATTAACTTCAAATGGGGAGATGGGGGTCCTATATATAGGCAACCAACATTTTACAAAAAGCCCATAACTCTTGACACAATGACAAATAACCAAGGGGGTAGGGGCACCTTTGGGCCTAGCCCACAGAATTGGGCCCAATATGCAACTTAATCACCCTAATGACACTTAACATATGTAAATGACTCATTAACCTAGGTACAAGACTTAAATAAAAGGAAATTATATAATATGACTCAAATAAAATAAGAAAATTACATGACTTGACTCAGAAAAATGTGATGGACACAATGGAACCATGCCGTTGACAATCGGAGCTGTGGAAAAAATGTGAAGGATGAGAGATGCCCCCATCATACCCCCGGGGTGCGAAGAACTCGACTCCGTCAAGTATGGGTCCACCGAGGAAGAGGTCCTCCAATGCAGCTCCGGGCGAGCCACAACCTCCAAACTCAACCTCACGTCCTTAGCCGGGGGACTGCTCTTCATCCTCTCAAGGTGGCTCGGGCACACCCTCTTGCTGGTGATGGTACCCTGCTTGCCTAGTATTACCTCCGTGTGCACACGTCGGACTCTCAAGCTGATATGAGGAGGCTCTCCGAGGGTGTCACTCATAAAGGTGGGGGTAGGCTCAAGGTGCTCACTGGGATCCACCGCGGTGCCCTTAGAGGGTACTAGATCCGCCACGTGAAAAGTGGGGTACATCCCAAAATCCCATTGATAAATCCAACCCGTAAGCCAGGTTGCCAAAGCCACTCGGAATATGGAAGGTCCAAGTCCTCGTGCCCTCAATTTGGAGGTGACCCTAAGGTAGAGCCATTCCAAAGCCACCATCGTAAGGTTGCCTACTTGGAATCCAAAGTGGCACTCGTGAGCTTTTGCCCGCGCATTATGAACCTCACCGCCCGTTGCTGGATGCTTGCTTGAATGAGTATGCCATGAGCTATGGTGCGGTGTGGGTGGGAAGAGTGTGGTATGCAAAGGGGGACCGGGGAAACCATAAGTGGACCTATCATGCAATGCGGCTATGTAAACCTTGATGGACCTAGGAGGGCCGGGGCACCCGTAGGTGAATCTGTCATGCATAGTGGTGGTAAATATCGGGGGACCCAGACATCCGTAGATGCCTTTGACATGCTTAAGACCCATGATGAATGAAGGTGGGCCATTACATCCGAATATAGACCACTCTTGTTTCCTACTTGACATGTGGGTGAGATGAATGAATGTACCCGACTTATGAATCATGTCAAGTGATTTTGTACACCAAGACTCATGCATTTTTGTGCCAAAGATGTTTCCTATGTGTGGGCTTTTGAACTTCCATTGGAATGGGTCAAAGGGGTCTAAGAAGGTGGATATCATGAAGTGGGGCATTTTCTCGATCCCTAGGTGTATATCGCCCATAGTCATGGTTCCCATGGTGTAACGTTGGTCTAGGATGGGGTGGATTGGATCAAACATGGTGGGTTGGGGTAGGGAAAGGTGGGTGGTGGATAAGGTGGTTGGGTCACACGGGTTCCTTGACTCCCATTGGAATGGATCGTAGGGATCATAAAATGGATTACCAAGGGGAGAAGTTCCATGTCCTCAAGGTCCTCAAAAGGTGCTAAGTCATCCTTCTCCATAATAGTTAGGACCGTGTCTTGGGTGAGTAGGTTGGCCATGAAGGAAAGGCTTTGTTTCCTACCCGAGATAAGGAGCTCTAATTGGAGGATGGAGTTGGGCTCATCGGGTGTGGGGAGGAGTAAAAGGAGGTCGCTAGTGTAGCAACCAATGGTGCAAACTAAGGTGATAGACCCGGCACAAAGGTGTAGGAGGTCAAAGCTCCTAGGTTGTTCGGCCATAGGGGTCAATATGCTAGTGAACTCAATTTGCCAGGCTAAGCCCTTAAGAAGATCCTCTAAGGTCTCCACTTGATAGGATGCTTGGATTATGGTGTGATAGGAGAAGAAGGGCACTATGGGAAGGTTTTGTTCTATGGGAGGAAAAACATGGGCCATGATATTTCTTATTGGGCTCTCCTTTAGCCAACTAATAAGGGGTTCTCCAATGATGAGCTCAGCACCAACTAGAGAGGGTGGTGTAAGGTGAAGGCCACCATGTGAAGTTTCTTCTTTTACTTAGTCATGGGTGGTCTCCGTGGTGGGGATAGGGTCTGGAGTGTTCACTACTATGGGGTCGGGTATGGGTTCCTCCTCCAAGGAGGTGAGAGGGTCTTTTGGTTGCAGGGTGATGATGGTTGGTGCATGGCACACCCGAGGTGGTGGGCAAGGTTGGACTCGAGTTGGGATTGGTAAGGGAAGTAGTGGAGGCCTAGGACAGGGTAGTTTTGGGGGAGGGAGTGGGAGATGGGTTGGTTTGGATGGCTTGGGTTGGTCGGTCTTGGGGGGAGTGTCCCTTATAGGGGAAGATGGAGGGGTAGTGGTGGGGACCAAGGGGGCTTGTGGAGTATGGGTTTTGTGGGGAATTGTGGGTTGGGGAATGGTTGCCATCGTGGGCCTAGGTGGAGGGGTGGACACGGGGTCCACGTGGGTTTGAATGGTGAGAATGGGGTGAGTGGTGGTCCTTATTGGGGAAACCGGGTCGGTTAGGGGTCTCTTCCCCTTGGGATCGGTCGGTTGTGGAGGGGTGGAAGTGGGGGCCAATTGGGTTTGGATAGTGAGGTTTGTGGAAGGGGGTTTTGGTTAGGGTGTGAGGATCCTCATGGGGTTAGGTGGGGAGGTGGATGCTTGGCTTAGTTGGGTCTTAAGGGATAGGATTTGGTGGCGAAGTGTAGTGGTGATGATTAAGAGGGAATTCGTTGGGAGTAGTGGGGGAGGAGGTGTTGGCACTCAAAATATGATCCTTTGGCAACCAAGCCGTAAAGATGAATGATACGGCCCACTGAAGCACAGAAGCCGATAAAGATCAACTTATCAAGAAGACCCCTCAAGCTGACGAAGCCCTGAGCCACCTTGAAGGGAACGTCGGGGACTTTACCTCAGGAGAGTCGAAGTAAACCCGCAACCAACCGGCAGCGCGATCAAGCATGCCCAATGATCCGACATCGACCTCATCGTGCCGCTACCCCACATCCATCGCCCGACCAAGGACGACGGTCTACCCAATGACTCTCCTAAGGAGGAAGAATGTCCTCGGCCATCCGTAACAAGGGGCCGAAGGTTCTATCAGCAGAAGACCCCGATTACCCGGCACGGGTTCGGCTTCTTGCCATAGTGGGTCCATTAGTGGCCGATTGATCACCGATTCAAGGTGGAATTGTCCAGGATATAACATCATCCTGCAAGGAAGCCTCGAGCACGAGTCCGTCTCAGCCAGAAGCACAAATCACAGTGCCGAAGACTGTGTCAGTAGGACACCCGTGTGCTCGGACCGGACACACACGAAGTCTTGTTTAAGGCCATTCGTCCTATCAAGAGCTTCGAGAACACCCCATCAAGGCCCTTCGATGGCCAGGGTGAGAGGAACAGTCGACGGGACCTTCCGGAATCATCTCCGGGCCCACCGGACTACACGCCAAGTGGACAGGTTAAAATGGTGCCGTCAAACCGGCGCGCCAAGAACAATGGGGGGTGTTCCCCGGCGCCGTCAACCCGGCGCGCAAAAGCCCAATGGGGCCTTCCCCGGCGCCGTTGAACCGGCGCGCAAAAGCCCAATGGGGCCTTCCCCGGTGCCGTCAACCCGGCGCGCCTCTTCCTGGGGCGCCGAATTAACCCAAGGCTATATATAGCCTGCCTTCGATAGAAAGAAAGGGGGGAATCCGAAGAAAAAAAGAGAGAGGGGAGAGGAAAATCAGAAGAAAATAGAAAGAGAGCCAATCGTCCGAGAGCGAGAAGTCTTGGGGGAGAAGAAAGGGTTTCCACTGAGGGCCACTACGATCCTCCTCTGTCCGTTCGCTCGAAGGCCTCCGTAGTCGGAGAAGAGGAGCTAGTTCCGATACTCTGCTCTGGAGAAGAAGCTTAGGTGGGTTTTGTGATTTGCTTCTGACGATTCCCTCTGTTTTCTCTCTTCTGATGTAATGTAAATGAAGCGGGAAGGGCGATGATACGAGCCCTCTCCCCCTTCATCATCTCTTTCTCCTCCACTTTTCTCGGAAAACCCCTGCGCGGGTACGACGTTGTAGCATCCTGGGCGATGATATGAGCCCACGATGCCCTGCTTCTTCTAACTTTGTTTATCCCTCCTGCTTCCGGCTTGAATGCTGACTATGGGATGCGGAGCAGTTGTAATGAGCCATCTGGGCATTCGCCCTTTCTATATTTGAATAAAATCATCAATACCTATATATACACCCGAAGATTCATTGCCATATACTGGATCGAGGTTTCTTTCCGTGGTTTCCCCGATGCATACACCCTAATGATTTCAAGGGCAACAGTGATATCACCCTCTCCCCAGGGGTTTCTTCTCGCATCAATTTCTATTCCGTGGAGGGCCATTGGCCAGAGGAAGGCACCTCGATGCTCCCCTGGTCAGAGCCTCGGGACCTTCTCCCATCGCCCTCCTTCCGTTCCCAGTCATGAATGGAGGGGGATGGGGTATCCCCATAATCAAAACGCACCGTCTGTGGGTATTAATATCTTTCTGTTCATTATGCTGATTGGTCAGTAGTTTGCCCTCCCTCGGTTGTGGAAAGCTACAAGCTAACAAGCTACTCTCTATGCTAACAGGCTAACTCTGACATCAACATAATCCCCCTTGCTAACTAGTCAACTGGCTGGTTTATCATGTGCATAGTCCAATTAACTCCTTTCTATCGAATGCATCCTATCCTGTCCTACTCATGACGATTTTCCCGAAGAGTTTGTCCGACGGGGAGAGGGGACATTCCCCATGAATCACCAGTGGATCACAGGATCATACCCCTTCATGGTATGCACCCTCATGATCTGTTCGGTGAATATAAACAGGGCTTTGGCCCAACATCAAATCCACTATCCACAAGGATATCGTGGTGGCCACGGGTTGGAAACCTCTCACAGGCTAGTCCTCGAGGGCTTCTCTTCCCAATTGGCTGTCCCTTTCGATCATGATTTGGCTATGAGTCGAGTGCCCCTCGTAGGCTAGCCCTCGGGGTTACCTTCTCTTATTGGTCATCTCGTCTGATCACCTTTTAACCCACGGAATGATGGTGCCCCTCGTAGGCTAGCCCTCGGGGTTTCCTATCCGTTTGGGTCTGCCGGCCGCCGTTGCGCCACCCGGCTTTTTAGGGGTTTACTCCGCCACGTGAGTACTCCCTGCGTCTCCCCGATAATCCTTTGGGATGGGGAGATGCTGCAGAAATTCCGGCTCGAACGAGTTTAAACTCGGAACAATCGCCGCTCTCGAGTCCGGACCTCGCGCGAGCCCGTGATTCGACCGCTGGATAGCTTGGGACCGATTCGATGAATGATAAACTCAATAAATTCTCAAAATCCTCCAAAACCCTTTAATAAATCCATGAATAAACTAACGAAGCTCCTGTTTCCTTGAAATCGGGTTAATTCGGCTCGCCCTTCCCGGCGCGCCCTTTCCGGCGCGCTCTCCCCGGCGCGCCCTTTCCGGCGCGCCCTTCCCGGCGCGCCCCAGCTCCCCACGCCGTTTTAACAGGCTACCCCTTTTACCTACGGTTCTGGCGCCGTTTTAAACCTTTTACCTACGTTTCAAGGCGCCGTTTCAAGCATTTTAGCCCCTGTCTTCGCGAGCACTGCACCGGTTTCGTTCCGAATCGTGTCGTCGCATCATTCCAACCCTTCTCCCACTTATGGGATGACTTCCTATGCTAATTACAAAGGGATGCAAGTTCCTCAACCAAATAAACTAAATAAAATTGGCATGTTCAAGCTTGAATCGATACGCCTCGAATCCTTGCCGTTATGCCCTAGTCCACACACTCATATCGCATTAACGCATGCCCGAATGTGTGTATCCTTGGTATATCAAATAACATTGCCAGAAGGTCAGGTTACGCCTGATTGGAGGCTTCGTTACGCGTGAAGGTGGCTTTCGAGCCTAAGTCCTCCGCCGTGTACTAGGGTTCACCCCAATAAATCGTGTGTAGTCAACCGTATCATCCTGCATGATCACTTGCCTGCTCCGTATCCTTTATCCCGGCTTCGACAGCCCGATATCTCGGCAATTAATCAAAGGTGTTCCCTCCTCGTGGGGGATGTAATTAACGCCATAGCCTTTATGGTATGGCGGACTGCTGGTCCCGACCGAACCTCACATTCGCCCGACATGGGTCAGAATGAGCGCACAATAAAATCGTCACTCATGTGACTGGCACGCCCGCGTCATCAATCAGTCAGTTGACTACCAGTTAGCCAAACGGTTGATCGATACGCGAACGAAAAGGCGAACGAAAAGACCCGCTAAACAAGTCTGGCACGCCCGGTGGGACATCTAGGCACGCCAGTAAATAAATCAAATATAAAAAATAAATAAATAAACAAAGTATAAGAAAGAAAAAGATGTGTGAAACATAGTCTGGCACGCCCGGTGGGACTAGTGTCACCTTTCATCTCTTTGCCAAGATATCCAGGCTTCGAAGCCCTCTCAGAGACTACTGATTATCGCCTTGTTTGATATTTCAGTGCAAACAATGACGACTCACGGGATAACCGGCGTCGGCTTCAGTCCTGCGATCGTCGCCAGACACGCGCAAGGGTACCTGGCGGTGCCCATGGAATTTGGTAGCTTTCCTCCTGCTGTGGGCTTCCCCAACTTCTTGGGGTTGGCCTTCGTCGACATGCTGGAAGTCGAAGCCACGAAACCTGTCGAGGAAACCGTGAAGGAAGTGGAGCCTCTGAAGGCTCCCTGCTGCGATGGTTCGCTCAAGAATCCGGCCCCGACCGCTAGCTGCCTGGTTCACCACATTGTACGTGGGACGCACCCCACTGTCATCAACAAACCCCCTGGAGGACGTTAGCGTCGCCAGGCTCGCAAGAACACTGCTGTGATCACCGGAACTGTCTCTCAGTCTGGAAAATCAATGCTGGTGGGAGGCATGCGTGTCTTCCTCAACGGGCGCCCGGCACGGGTGACCCCAGACCACGTCATCCCAAACGTTCCTGTCTATAACACCTATCAAGCCCTCACTGGAAGGAGGGCAGAAAGAGAAGAAGCCGGCCCCTATGGCCAAGGAAGTTCGGCACTCAAGCCGAAAAAGTTCAAACAGGTGTGGGTTCCCAAGTGGACCCGACCTGCCTACCATCTGACACCCATCCGCCGCCGTCCTATGAACGACGAGGCGGGAGCGAGAAGAGAAAGGGGCTTGCCCCCAACGAATGAAGAAGAAGTGGTTGCGGATCCCCCGCGCCGCAGAAGTTTCTGGGCTGCTGCCCGCCAAGCCAACGTCCCAGTCACGGGACGAAGATTCCAACATCCGGCCGACAGAGCTCGGCTGGCCTATATCCCTCCTACTAGAGGTCGACAACTATCCCCCGTACTCTATCAAGGGCGGGGTCAAGAGGAGGTAACCTGTCTGATCAGGAACTACTTTCGAGGGCTGGGCAACCCCTCGCTGGGTCAGCAGCGACTGATGCAGACAGTCGCCACTGACGAAGACTACTTCCTATCAGTGGCGGATGAAGAAGATATGGAAGATAGAATGATGGTGTCGTCGGTCGACGACAATGGATATGATGACGGCTTTGGGATCGAAGCCGATGAAGCCTTCCCCGAGCGGGAAGAAAGAAGAAGAATTTCTGTGTTCGAGAGGCTGACCTTTCCGCAACAAGCAAGGCGGGGGGTCCATCGACAAAGAAGAAGGATTCAGGTTTTTACTTGCAACATGGCTGGCATGTCCAGCCGATATGGGGAGCTCCCTGAAGACCCCCAAGAACTGGCTCAATTGGCCGTACGGTCGGGGCCAACTACCCGCAGGACAGAAGCAGCAAGAGGGCTTCTGACAATGATGAAAGAGAAACAGCCCCAGGTCTACCTCCACTGGGATGATAAAGCCCCCGTCTTGACCGCTAATGTGGTGATGATGGAAGAAGAAGACGACGTACTCCTCGACATCCTGCCTGAGGGTACGTCCGGGGAGACAACAGAAGGTGTCCCCGCCACTATAGATCCATCAGTCTTGATGCTGCTGCAAAGATATCAACGGGAAATAGATTCCCTGAAGAAACAGCTGATGGAGAAAACTGAACACTCATCGGCCTCCAAACCACCCGAAGTCCAAGGTGAATCATCCCGGGGAGCGACTCGTCGAGACGACCCTCCACCGCTCTATACACTACCCCAGCCGTCGGAGCCAACTATGACGACAGCACAACAGCGGCCGCCACAGCCTCAGCCGCTGCTACCTCCGGTGCTTCCTCAGGTGCACCCAACACCCCCGCTACTGCATCCTCCACAGGTGACCACCCTGGTCACCCCATACCTGCAGCCAGCACACTTCTATCCGGAGCCAGTCGACCCCACGGTCGTGAACCGGATGATGGTGGAAAGGATGATCGAGCTGAAGCTCGCAGAGAAGAGCGAACGCGACTACGTCGCATTCGATGCCTATCGGGTGCCCTACCCGCAACACCATGCGGCTAAGCGACTTCCCCCGGGAGTCAACAAGCCGCCCAAATTTGACAAATTCAACGGGAAAGGTTCCCCAAAAGAGCATATTGCATATTATATGACCGTTATGGGTGATCTGTCCACTGACGAGTCATATTTGCTGAAATTCTTTGGGTCCTCGCTGACGGGGCTCGCATTTGAATGGTACTCCAGCCTCTCGGCCGGGTCAATTAGTGACTGGTCAGATATGCAGAGGAAGTTCAGGGAAAGATTACCTGTCACAGAGAGGGAGGTCACCGTGGCCGAGCTCTATTCAACAAAACAAAGGGCAGATGAGACAGCCCTTGACTACATCAAGAGGTGGAGGAACCTCGGAATGAGATGCAAGCGGCCTCCGCACTAGGAGGACGTTGTGCAAATATGTAAGCAAAATCTCAGGAGGGAGGTCCTGGAAAAGATGATTGGTATGGAAATACGGTCGTTCGACCGGCTGAATAATGTCGTGGCTGAGGTGGAAGCTTTTCTAGCCAAGCCTGTCCCGACGTCAACTGCCAGCATAGCCCAGAAAGGCAAGGCGGCGGAACGGCGCCCCATACCTAAAGAAGCGAATGCGCTTGATATCAAGGCGTTCGAACAACAGAAGGAGAAAGGCAAGAAAGCGGCTCCCCCGCAACCTGCAAAAGCTCCAGATGACAAAGAAGGTCCTTCGTTGAGGGACAAAATGAAGAAGGCTTATTCCTTTCCTAAGGATAAGACCCGGATCCTGTTTGACTGGATAACAGAATACAGTATGGTCACTCTGCCTGAACCAAGAAGACCAGAAGACCTCAAAAGAAGAGACAGTCCAAGATTCTGCCCCTACCACCAGATGTTGGGACATTCAATCGAAGACTGTTATGTTTTCAAAGACATCATTGAAGGAATGGTGAAGAAGAATGAAATAGAGCTGGGAGAGTACAAAGTAGACCCTCCCCAGCCACATGAAGCTCCTCCCAGAAGAGCAGCAGTCAACATGGTCTCCCTCTACCAGGCATTACCTGAGGAGATCTCTGAAGCAAGCACACGGAGCACCTACGAAATCCATTTCCTGGAGCCCGTGAAGGAGCAACAGGGGTGGCAGCAAATCCCTGTGAAGCACAAGAAGAAGAGGGCACCCCGCCCGAAAGAGGGGGCACATATCCGTGGCATTACACCCCGGCCTGCTCCGCCAGTGGTAGCACCCGTATGGGTCACTCCACCTACAGCTGTCAGAATACATACACCCAACAGGAGGAGACAAACTCCGCTGCCAGTGATCAAGGAAACCAATCCTGGGGGTCCTTCGACTGCAACACCTAATTGAAGGGCTAGATGAATATGTACAGCCCGAACTGAAACCTCTGCTGGTACGGGACCACGTCCCATGGCAAGAGCTGGAGCAACTCTCACTCAAGTAAGGGGAGGAAGCTGAAGCAGCACCACCTCAAGAGAGCAACTTGTTCTGGGGGCAAGCACCTGCAGAAACCAAAAAGAAGAAAAAGCAAAAGAAAAAGAAAAGAAAGGCCGCTGGGGCCCATAAAACACAGGTCATCTCCTGCAATACCCTGTCAGCACTCTTCAACCTGCCCGGAGAAGAGGAAGAAGAAGAAATTTGCTTCACACCCCATGCTGGGGGAGGCAAGACCGAGGCCGCAACTGCTGTACATGCCACTCGGTCAGGCCGGAAATGGGGGCGCCAGCCACCACCCAATCACAACATTATGTTCAGAGGGGAGCAACCCTACAAGACACCTCCGCCGGAAGTTAAGGGAGTACAAATCCCTCCTCCGTCAGGTCTATACAGCAAGACTGGGGGCAAGACAGTCCCTTCATTCCTTGAATTCATGAAGATGTCGAAGGGGAAGCAGCCTTGTCAGGAGGCTAACCCTACACCCGGGGTCATTCACCCGCAGTCAGCACAACCCCCTGAGGATGCAAATGCAGATGGGGCTTGCCCTACAGCAGCTAATAAAGAAGACCCGACAGCCGATGCCAGTCAAGAGGGTGCCGAGTCCGAGGAAGGCGAAGCAGGTCCGTCAGGGCCCGCGAATCAAAACCTTTCCAAGCCTAGATGGGCTGAAGAGATGAAGCTCTCCAATGTCCAGGCTGGGAGCCGAATAATGAAGTTGCTCAAAAAGCTCCCCGCTCGATTTACGATCTGGGAAATTCTCTCCTTGAGTGAAGAAACTCGACAGGCGATCATCACTGCTCTGCAGACGCCTGCTCATTTTGAAACCTGCATAGCTGAGGCTATTCCAGAAGCCAGTATGACCTTCTCTCCAGAAGACATGCTACTGCCTACTGCCAGTCACAACAGGCCGCTATAGATGAAAGGGCACCTGAACGGAAGAGAACTGAACCGGATTCTGGTCGATCCTGGCGCAGCGGTCAACATCCTGCCATATAGAATATACGAGAGGTACCACTTCAATGTGCATCTCGAAAAAGTCGGGGATATGCGTATCGCTGGCTTCAACCAAAAATGTGAAGTATCTATGGGGGTGGCAGAGTTCACACTGACCCTGGCAGATTTCACTACAACGGTGCAGTTTCATGTCATTGACTCTCGCACCTCCTATAAAGCACTGCTCGGCCGTCCATGGCTGCATGAAAATAGGGTGGTGCCCTCCACGCTCCACCAATGCATCAAATACAGCCTCCAGGGTAAGGAGGAGAGGATATTTGCTAACATCCATCCATTCGAGGTGTTTGAATGTCACTTGGCAGACGCCAACCTATATACGGGGTCTCCCCGGAAGGTTTCTGAAATTGAAGCCCCCGCAGGGGCATCGAAGAACAAATCGGGTGACGGTTGGTATCCACCACCGCCGCGCGGATATGTCAAGCTGAAGGTGGTTTCCCACATCACGGCTTCTGGAAATGTCGGCAGGGTGACACCCCCAGCATTATACCCCAAAGCTAAGGAAGTGCATGTTGATCGACAGCACGACCGCATCGGAGTCCCGACCGGCCTCACCAAGCCAGTCTCCGGCCTCGATGGTCCCACTGTCGAACCTTTCAAAGCCTGGGAGGTGGCACAAGAAGATGGGCCCAGCAGCTTGTTCTATACAGCTGAGGAGCATCCCACTCAGGAAGACACAGACTGCAGCCTCCCTGAGGATCTAGCCGACCCGCGGGTTCCTGTTCAGGGCCTGGCATTTACCACTGATCGGACGGCCAGGATGTTTCAAAAGCAACACATCCCTCCCGATCAATCTCAAAAACGCAAGGAAGCTTTCCAGAAGATGTGGTATCCTGCAAATCTGGACAAAGAAATGAGACGTGTCTCTCAACATCCGGGTCTGGGCTTCACCCTGGAAGACTACTATTACAGTGGGCGGTATGAGGTGGATACCATCTCCACCTTCTATCCAACTGAAGACAGCCCTCTGGGGGCAACCATTGATGAATATCCGGCGGAAGTCGAAAATGCTGAATTGGCTCTATCCGAGAATCAACAAATGGAGACCTCGATCTCCTGCCGATGCTGGGAGCAGGTCCGTCCTGAGGAAGCGGCCTTTCAAACCAAATTTGATACGGCTAGCAGCAGCGGAGCCGAAGACATTCAAGAAGTAGGAGTCTCTCCCCCTACAGGGGTCATACTAATGACGACTTCAACATCCTTTCTGCCAGTCAACGAAGCCTCGGTTTACTCCAATCAAGGGGAGCCGGCTACCAGAAAAGAAAAAGCCACTTCTGCGGAAGATTCAACTGTCCCAGAAGGCGAGACTCCCTCAACTTCTGCTACAAATCCAATATGCTGTCCGAATCCGGCGGCAAACAGCTACTGGCCTGTCACGACTGCAACCTCATCTGCAAGCACTGAAGCTGTTCTCTCACCCTCGGGAGCTGCAGTGGCAACAGAAGTGTCAATAGATCCATCCACACAGCCGCTAGCACAAGAGAGCAAGAGACCCCATGAAGCTCTGGCGGTGTCCGACGAGGAGGTCGAAGTGCTCGACCCTCGAGATGGTATTCCAGACTTCGTCGACCTCCAGCCGGCACCTCCGGAAATAGAAGACGGAGGCCAAGCCACAGTCGATGAACTAACAGAAGTCAACTTGGGAAATGAGGAGGACCCTAGGCCTACCTTCCTCAGTGCCCAACTGTCCCCAAAAGAACGGGAGCTGTACATTAACTACTACTAGAATATCGGGATTGCTTCGCCTGGACTTATAAAGAGATGCCAGGTCTAAACCCTGCTGTCTCACAACACGAGCTAACAATCAGTCCCGAAGCCGAGCCGGTGAAGCAACCACCGCGGCATATGAGGCCAGGGCTCATCACCCGAATCTGTGCTGAAGTAGACAAGCTCATTGATGTGGGGTTTGTTAAGAAAATCAGTACATCACATGGCTGGCAAATATCGTCCCTGTGAAAAAGAAGAGTGGACAGATCCGGATTTGTGTTGACTTCCGGGATCTAAATAAAGCTTGCCCTAAAGATGACTTTCCGGTGCCAATAACCGAGGTCATGATCGACGCTACAACCGGCCATGAAGCCCTGTCATTCATGGACGGGTCTTCCAGCTACAATCAGATTTGGATTACGGAGCATGACCGGGTCCATACTGCTTTCCGAACTCCTAAAGGCATTTATCATTACAAGAGAATGCCATTCGGACTGAAGAATGCTGGCTCAACTTATCAGCGCGCAATGACCAAAATTTTTGATGAATTGCTCTACCACAAGGTCGAGTGCTACATAGATGACCTGGTGGTCAAAACCAGAAGAAAGGAAGATCACCTGCAAGACCTCCGGATTGTTTTTCAGAGGCTGAGGCAGCATGAGCTAAAAATGAACCCTATGAAATGTGCGTTCGGAGTGTCAAGCGGAAAATTCTTGGGCTTCGTCGTCCGATATCGGGGGATCGAGATAGACCCCGCAAAGATCAAGGCAATACAGGAGTTACCTCCACCAAGGAACATCTCCGAGCTGAGGTCACTACAGGGCCGCCTGGCTTATATCCGGCGGTTCATTTCCAATTTGTCAGGGCGATGCCGGCCTTTTCACAAGTTGATGATGAAAGATGTTCCCTTTTATTGGGATGAAGATTGTCAGACAGCCTTCGACAAGCTAAAAGACTATCTGAAGACTCCTCCAGTATTGGGCGCACCAGTGAAAGGACGGCCGTTGATACTGTATATAGCAGCTACGCATAATTCTCTAGGGGCAATGCTGGCCCAGAATAATGAAGAAGGGAAAGAACAAGCCCTCTATTACCTCAGTCGGAGACTGGTCAGAACTGAAGAGAAATATACTTATATTGAGAAGATCTGCCTGGCACTAGTCTTCGCAGTCAAAAAGCTCCGGCATTATATGTTGTCGCATGAAATCAGCTTGGTGTCCAAGGAGGATCCCCTGAAATATATTATGTCCCAGCCGGCACTCAAAGGTCGCCTAGGCAAATGGGCGGTAATCCTTATGGAGTTTGATGTCTCCTACGTACCGCGCAAAGCCATCAAAGGTCAAGCTATTGCGGACTTCTTTGCTGAACATCCGATACCCGGGGAAAGCCCGTGGGAACCGGAACCTCCCGAGGATGAAACCCTAGAAGCCGCCCAAGTACAGCCTTCCTTATGGCAGCTATACTTTGATGGTGCTTCCAGAATTGACACTTCTGCTACCGGGTTATCCAGGGTCAGAGCGGGGGCAGGCATAGTCTTGAAGTCCCCAGAAGGAGAAGTGGTGCATACTTCCTGCTCCATAAACAAACAATGCACAAACAATGAAGCAGAATATGAAGCCCTGATAATCGGGTTGCAGATTGCTCTGTCCATGGGAATTCAGATGCTGGAAGCCTTCGGAGACTCCATGCTAGTTATAAAACAGCTGGAGGGAGAGTTCGAGGTGCGAAAGCAAGAGCTCCTCCCCTATCACCAGTTGGCAACTCGCCTGATGTCAAGATTCTACTTCATCAGCATCAAGCACATCAATCGAGGCCGGAATGCTCAGGCAGACGCCCTCGCTAAGCTGGCCAGTTCATTGGCGGTCCCGCCAGACACAAGCCTGAATATAACAGTGATCAACCGCCGACAGGTCCCCAGCGTAACAGAGGTTCTGGCCGACGAAGAAGAGATGGAAGTAGCAGTCATCGAAGGGGTTCAGCAGCCCGACTGGCGAGAGCATCTCCTACGCTGGTTTCAACACCAGCAACTTCCAAAAGAAAAGGAACAAAGAATGAAGCTCCTGAGGATCAAGGATTCTTACGAGATGAGAAGCGGGACCTTGTTCCGAATTATGGCAGATGCCCGAAGGAAAGTCCTACTCCGTTGCTTGTCTTCAGCAGAAGCGGGACAGGTGATGCAAGAAGTTCATGCAGGATCAGCCGGGGCACACCAGGCCGGTCCGAAAATGAAGATAGAGATAAAGAAATTGGGTTACTATTGGCCCACTATATTTAATGATTGCTGCAAGTTTGCCAAAGCTTGTCAGAAATGTCAAGAGCACGCTAATGTGGCGAGAAGACCCCCAGTGCCACTGCATCCCACCCTACCAAGTTGGCCGTTTGCTCAGTGGGGCACGGACGTAGTAGGGCCACTGCCAGCATCTTCATCAGGGTGCAGATACATCTTAGCAGCTACAGACTACTTCTCCAGATGGGCGGAGGCAGTAGCACTAAGAGATGTGACCGGAGAACTAGTTGCAAGATTCTTCCGGCAGAATGTAATATTCCGGTTCGGGATCCCCAGCCGAATCATCTCTGATAACGGCAGCCATTTCAGAAATCAGAAGGTTTATCGGCTGGCCGACAAATACAAAATTGACTGGAGGACATCGTCCCCCTACAACCCTCAAGCCAATGGACTAGCAGAGGCCTTTAACAAGACCTTGTGCACACTATTGGCGAAGACTGTCAAGTCTAACAAAAAGGATTGGGAAGAAAGGATGTACGAAGCACTTTGGGCTTATCGTACTGTCTACAAGACCCCAACCGGCTGTTCACCCTTCTCCCTTGTCTATGGGTCGGAAGCTGTAGTGCCGATTGAACTTGAAGTTCCTTCATTGCGAGTTGCCATCCAGCACGGATTAGTCAGTGGTGAGCAGACCAATGCAGAAAGAAGATTGGAAGAGCTCGCTGAGCTCGAAGGAAAACGCCTCCAGGTGCAACAAAACATCCAACTCTACCAAGCTCGCATGGCCCGTGCTTTTGACAAGTTAGTCAAGGGTCGAGAGTTAAGACAGGAGACCTGGTGATGGTCAAAAGAAGAGAAGTGATGGCCTCTAACCCCAAGGGGAAGCTGGTCGAAAACTGGGTCGGACCGTATATCGTCCGCCGAGTATATGAAGGGGGTGCCTACGTCCTTGTAGACCACAAAGGAGTCATCCAGTTCTCTCCCCTCAACGGAAAACACATTAAGCTGTATCATGCGGCGCAGGCCAACACACCCCGAGTGATCGGTCGGAACATACCCTTTCCTTGGTTTAGTGGCACTCCGCCCTAACCAAGCTACCCTTTCCTTGGTTAGCGGCATTCCGCCCTAATCGAGCCACTTTTCATTGGTTAGCGACATTCCGCCCTAATCAAGCTACTTTTCCTTGGTTAGCGGCATTCTGCCCTAATCGAGCTACTTCTCCTTGGTTAGCGGCATTCTGCCCTAATCGAGCTATTTCTCCTTGTTTAGTGGCATTCCGCCCTAACCGAGCTACCCTTTCCTTGGTCTAGTGGCACTCCGCCCTAACCGAGCTACCCTTTCCTTGGTCTAGTGGCACTCTGCCCTAACCAAGCTACCCTTTTCCTTGGTCTAGTGGCACTCCGTCCTAATCAAGCTACCCTTTCCTTAGTCTAGTGGCACTCCGACCTAACCGAGCTACCCTTTCCTTGGTCCAGTGGCACTCCGCCCTAACCGAGCTACCCTTTCCTTGGTTTAGTGACACTCCGTCCTAACCGAGCTACCCTTTTCTTGGTCTAGTGGCACTCCGTCCTAACCGAGCTACCCTTTTCTTGGTCTAGTGGCACTCCGCCCTAACCGAGCTACCCTTTCCTTCGTCTAGTGGCACTCCGCCCTAACCGAGCTACCCTTTCCTTGGTCTAGTGGCACTCCGCCCTAACCGAGCTACCCTTTCCTTGGTCTAGTGGCACTCCGCCCTAACCAAGCTACCCTTTCCTTGGTTAGCGGCATTCCGCCCTAATCGAGCCACTTTTCATTGGTTAGCGGCATTCCGCCCTAATCAAGCTACTTTTCATTGGTTAGCGGCATTCCGCCCTAATCGAGCTACTTCTCCTTGGTTAGCGGCATTCCACCCTGATCAAGCTACCCTCTCTCGGCTCGCATTCCGAATAAAAGGGAAAAAGAAAGAAAGAAAAGAAAATGGGGTTAAAAATAGAGATACCCCGCCAGACTTGCTCCCACATCGGGTCAAGTGCAAAAATGGCTATAACCCGGCTGTGGCGAAAATCCGAAAGGGCATCGCAGGCAAAATCGGGTACCCCGCCGCGTGAAAACCCGAAAGGGCGCGTGGGCAAAAGCAAGAGGAGGCTAGCTTCGGCGAAAACCCGAAAGGGCGCTTAGGTCAGTAATGTGAATAAAAATGAATGCTGAATAGTGATGATTCATTCTCTATCCGGAAGACCCCTTTCGAGGTCGTGGCGGAGTCTTCATCCGATATCCCGGCAATATACATCTATTGTCATACCTTTTCGACCCTTGTCACCATCGGCAAGACCGGTCGCTACCTATCCGGTTTTTGTCATCATCGGCAAGACCGTCTACCCTTTTTCGACCCTTGTCACCATCGGCAAGATCGGTCGCTACCTATCCGGTTCTTGTCACCATCGGCAAGACCGTCTACCCTTTTCGGCCCTTGTCACCATCGGCAAGATCGGTCGCTACCTATCCGGTTCTTGTCACCATCGGCAAGACCGTCTACCCTTCTTTTCGACCCTTGTCACCATCGGCAAGACCGGTCGCTACCTATCCGGTTTTTGTCATCATCGGCAAGACCGTCTACCCCTTTTCGACCCTTGTCACCATCGACAAGATCGGTCGCTACCCATCCGGTTTTTGTCATCATCGGCAAGACCGTCTACCCTTTTTCGACCCTTGTCACCATCGGCAAGATCGGTCGCTACCTATCCGGTTCTTGTCACAATCGGCAAGATCATCTACCCCTTTCGACCCTTGTCACCATCGACAAGATCGGTCGCTACCCATCCGATTTTTGTCATCATCAGCAATACCGTCTACCCTTTTCGACCCTTGTCACCATCGACAAGATCGGTCGCTACCTATCCGGTTCTTGTCACCATCGGCAAGACCGCCTATCCCCTTTCGACCCTTGTCACCATCGGCAAGATCGGTCGCTACCTATCCGGTTTTTGTCACCATCGGCAAGACCGTCTACCCCTTTTCGACCCTTGTCACCATCGACAAGATCGGTCGACTACTCTCTAACCTGGGCCCTCCGCCCTCGCTGACCAACAAAACATCATGGCATCA
Source organism: Amorphophallus konjac (assembly GCA_022559845.1). Classification (NCBI taxonomy): domain Eukaryota; kingdom Viridiplantae; phylum Streptophyta; class Magnoliopsida; order Alismatales; family Araceae; genus Amorphophallus; species Amorphophallus konjac. The sequence goes on along the minus strand of CM040123.1, from coordinate 81,434,160 downwards.
ACATTTGACCCGTGTCAAGGGTCATAACACACCTCTCATCACCAGCGGCAAGGTTCGCTTGGTGCATCTGCCTACGCTACCTATGTCCCACATTGGCAAAGGCCCCGTTCCGGGAACGGCTACATCGCGGTGGAGCGAACACCTCACCCCTTCCTTGAAGGCGTGAGCGCTCTCCTGCGCCATCAGCAAGTATCCCTAGGTTCGGGTGACCATCCAGAATAAAGAAAAGAAAGAAGGAAAAGAAGTCGCGATTGATGGCGACGAAAAGAAATATTTCCATTTAATGAGAATGGGTGGAACACATTTTTTGCCCGGGGCATCCCCCGGGGGTACATGAGCTCCGAAGACAAAAAGGAGCATTACAAAAAAAAGAAAGAAAGAAAGAAAAAAGCAAGGTCACGGCAGAGGGCGCCGGAAGATATCTGCCAAGTCTAAAAGGCCCAGCGAAGGGTATCGTGTCAACTCTTGCAAACGGGTCTCGGTGGCTGTCAGCTGAGATAACCTCTCGTCTAGCGAGGCAAGTTGTCCTTCAGCCAGGTCAGCCTCTTCCGTTGTCTGGACCTCTAGGCGCTCACCTTCCTGCAGCTCGGCTTCGACCTTAGCAAGTTCCGAGCGCAACTCGTCCATCCGCGCCGTGAGGAGCATCCGACGTTCCGAGATATTGCTGGCAACATTTCTCAGCTGTCCCACGGTCATCCTCAATGAACTAACGGCGGTGCAGCAATCTGCCTTCTCCAGCTTCGCGGCAGTCAGCTGATCAGAAACCTCTCGACTGAGGAACTCCCGCCTGTTGGCATGTTTTAACAACATCACGACCCGCGGGGTCCAATCATCCATTGGGCAGCCGAATGCCAAAAGCGATCGGAGAGATGATCTATCAAGCTTCTCAGCTGCAGATAAGTCAGGTCCGGAGAAGCTAACATGGCCCGCTGGAGGTTATCCAGAGACTGCCACACCATGTCTCCAGAAAATTGTAGGCCCAGTGGCGAAGTCTCGGGGAGCTGAAAGTCTACCCTGCTATCTACCTCGGCCCAGATATCGTCGGCCACCCCGAGGGACGTCGACGGCATAGTCTGTACGACGCCCACATCCGGCCCGACTATTGCGGCTACATCAACTGGAGGAACCTCCACGATGGCAACTTCCTTGCCCGCCCGTTGCGGTGAGGCTACAACAACCGTGTCGGCAACGGAGGGCGCTTGCTCTTTCTGAGCAGTCTCACCGGCCGCTGAGGCAGGAGAGCCCTCTGTGATCGACAGAGTTTTAATGATATCGGCCTCGCCTGCAATAATCTCCCCTGCCTCTATTTCCGGGGGGTCGCTCGGCTTCAGCAATGACTCACGCAACCAGGGCTTGAGCCCCTGCAACCTCGGGCAGGCCGCAAACCTCGGCAGTCACACCGGGTTCCTCTGGGGCCGCTGCAGCAGCATAGGTCCGTGGAAGCCGCAGGGCAATGGGACGCACAACTGGTGGGAAGGCCGACTGACCCATGTCCACGTCTGGAAGGGGTATGCGGATCATTATAGCCGGCGGTACCACCTCAGCCTGCATTCCATATATGTACATCAGCCAGCTGGCTTGAAAATTAAAAGAAGTGCTGCAAGTGGGAATCGGAATACTTCCTACCTCAACCGGCACTATATTTAGGCCTCCCAAAGTGGCCTCTGAAGATTCTGGCCCTTCTCCTGTAGCCGGGTATGATGGCCCGTGCTCGGCTCCCAACAGCCTCGGAGGGCTAAACGTTGGCAGGTCGCTCTCATAAGCTGATGAAGCCCCGGCGTCCTCAGCCTCGGTGTCCGCCATCGGGAACCCCTCATCATCGCCGGAGCCGCCGCCGTAATCAACCTGTTCAGAAGAGGATGACTCTTCTGCTTGTCCTCTGATCTCCAGGACCTGAGCATGAACCGGGCCGCTGAGAGGAGGCCCTCTATCCAGAACCTCCTCGGCGATCGCCATCTCGGGAACATCTATCGGCGAAGTATCCAGGGGCTGGTCCCTTGGAAGCCCTTGCTCTCCGATGACAACCCCTGCCGAGGCACCAACCTCAGGGAGCAGTGTGGGCCGAATGTCGACTGGAGTCAAAGGACAATAAACAATCAGGACTTGACTGAAATTACAACATGCCACTGAGCTCTACGGGCGAGCTGCAAATTACCTTCTGTTTCTCGATGGGGTGTCGGTGAAGGCAAGTCGCCCTCAACAGAGGTCAAGGGGACTTCCCCCTCTCTCTCTCCAGCAGCAGCTCCGGTTGCCGCCTCCAACCCAACAACGGCAGGAATAGTGCCGGCAGCTACTGAAAAGAAAGATGGTCAGCCCAGGCAGCCGAAACAAGCAAATAAGCCATGCAAGAATAAGAAGTCACCTTCGCCTTCAGGCCCTTGTGTCCGGGCGGCCTCAAATTCAGAAAATGACGGAACTCGAGGAAGGGGAACCGTAGACTCCTCTTCAGCAGCCTTCCTCCGACGTGCCCGAGTAGCACGGGATTCTGCCCTCTTGGCTTTCTTAGCCCTGCTGATGGCCTCCCTGACCTGAGACCTGGTCCGCTTCCGCGAGTCCCCAGGGGGTAATGGCGTCGTGGTCGGAGCCGGCTCTGAGTATTGAAGTATGAAGGCTTCTCCGCCTTAGATATCAGCTCCCTACAGTGTCGAGTCGCTCCCGCAGAAAGGCGGGCTGCGAAAACACATGAGTAAGAAGATGCACACTGAATATAGGGGAAGCAGCTCCAGGGCTGAAGAAGAAAACAAGCATTACCTGGCATCCCCGTATATCGAGGACTGAGTGGCCAGTAAAGCAATACTGGCGCCTTGTCCCGGGAAGCCGCCTCGCGGATCAGCCAGCATACATCACCAATTGTTTCACTTTTCTCCGTCAGTTGGGCCAAATCTTCATGGCCGCAGGAGGACAAGTGATGATATAAGCTCAAGTGGTCGAATCCCCAGCCGTCGACATACTTGAAGGATATTTGAAGCTGATGGTTCCGAATGGCTTCTAACGGACTGTCAACTGAAAGCCCATGAGAATGAAGTAGGGCGAATATCCAGGGGGTGTTGGTGTACAAGTCAGCCCGCCTGTTTTCCCTCCCGATGAAGGTCCGATAAGGATGAAAATGGTCGACTTCCGGGCGCCAGCTCGCCATACTAGGAAGGGGTTCTTCCACCGGAAGGGGGATCGTCTGGAGAGCAACCCTCTCACTACTAACCCGGCACAGCCCCCAGAGAGTCTTAATATAATCATCCCTCTGGATCTCTGGCATCTTCGGGTCGGCTCGGGACGACTTGCCCTTCGCAGCTTTCCTGGCTTCTACATATGCCGCCACCTCAGTATTGGACCAAGATTTCAGCCTCTTCAAGTAGGCTGGATCAACATCCAGAATGGGCTCCCGCTGGGAGTCTAAAAAACGGCGTTCGGCAGCATGCCAGCAATCCTTCCGGAAATTCCGATAAAAGCCCGTTCGTGCATTCCACCACTTGATGAAGTCTGGAGTCACTCGGGGCAGGCGAGCCGGGGTTGGCACCCTGAATGATACATCCTCTCGGTGATGGAAGTAGTCCCACCATCCACGGGCTTCATCAGTAGCCGTCTGACCAGCCCGGTGTCTATTCGGCAGATTGAATCGGGCTGAAGAAGAAGGAATTTGCTGGTCATACCCAAAATTCCGGCTGAAACGGAAAGGATAATACGGCTCCAGCCACAGCAAGCCGCTTTTCCTGAAGACTAGGACACTGGGGCGAATAGACAACGCCCATTCCACCAGTTCCGGCTCCAAGATTGGCCTTGTGCTCTTCGACCCGGTCAGCTGATGAATAAATTCCTCTGTCTCAAATAATCGGCATTGCCGCATCCTGTTGACAAGAGGGCTGGAGCTGGCAGCCAAACTCCAGAAATGCAGAACGCCAGGGGAATCTGTTGGAACTGTCGTCAATTTCCCCCGAATGGCGAAAAGCTGGTCCGCCAGTGAAGACGGTTCAGCACTGGCAAATTCGATCATCCGCGGCAAAGGACGATCTGACTGCATTGACCGGGGAGCTGCTTCCGGAAATAGGGTGCAGACCCAGGCATTAAAAAAGTGGAGGGGACCAACTGTCCGCGAATTCCTGGGGATGCGCGACTTGTGCAAATCCCCCAACATTTTGTATATAAGGCATAAAGCCACAGGGCACAGGGACAGCTTCGTCCCCCAAGCCATCAAACAGGCAGGGTAAATCACCTCCGGCCTGATCACCGTCTCGTCTCCTTGGGGAAGGGCGAATGAACAAAGCCAATATGTCAAGTACGCAGCACAGTGTGTAACTGCGTCAACTCCTGTGGGATTCGGGCCGGCCTGCCGCCCTCTCCCTGAGACAGCAGGATATGTTGCTTGGCGCCGAGCCCTCTTCTTCCGCGCCACCGCTGTCGGAACCACTGTGGGGAAGTCCTCATAGTGCTGCTCCCCACCAAAGAAATATTGAAGCCACGTGCCCATCCGCACGCGCCTCTTCTCACCAGGCTTTCGCGCTTCCCGCGGGTCAAGTGTCAGGCGCAGCAGGGTGCGATACGCCTTCATCAGATAACGATAGGCGAAGCCCGTGAAGTAGTTGCCTTCACCATCCGTCTGGTCCTTCAGCCAGTCTGCGAAGCAAACCTCTTCATACGGCTCTCCATCTATCGGCAGGCCGCTTAGCTGAGAAAGGCTCCATAAATCCAATGAAGTTTCACCTTCTGCAGTGTAGAAAGTATTGTACTCTGGGCAGAAGACTTCAATCATCCCGCAACATAGACCTCGGGAGATCGGGTATCTATACCGGGAAGCATACACGCTCTGATAAACTCCGGCGTGCACCAAGATGGGGGCGTATTGCCGCAACACGAAGTCTGTAAATTCAACCGCTCCCGGTCTGAAGGCGTGAGCATCGGTGGCTTTGAGCTCCCCAAACCACCCCACTGAAATTTGATGTTTGAACCGGACCGCCAAGCAGTCCAAAAGAAAAGGCTCGTCCCGGTATCCCCAATAGAGCGGCGCGAGGAATAGACCATATATGGGCTTCTCCCTGTCAACGCGGCCGGCGGTTTCATTCCAGCGAGCTGGTGTGTATTGCGGCGCTCTCGTCAGCATCCCGGCCTCGGGGGATAATTCCTGCACTCCGAGCACGGCCCCCCATTTCCTGGGTTCCCCGGGGATGTACATGGGCATACCATAGGTGACTGACTCAGTCAGGCTGTCCCGCTCCGCCAGTAGCGCTCCTTCAGCTCGGCGGACCAGAATTAAATCACGCTTCCCGCCAAGGTTGAAGCGCTCGAGGAACGCCATCAGGTGCTTATCTTTGGGGTGGTCCCGTCTGATGTCGTCTCCTCGGTCATACCTAAATTGGTTGCCGTCAAGAATCAACAGACGGCCGGTGTCGACGGTGTCGGTTTCTGAGTCCGAAGACTCAGCCACCACGGCTATACGTCGAAGCCCCCGATCAAGGGAATGGACATTCCCCCATGTCACGGCGACCCGGGATACGGAGGAAGAAGAGCCGGAGGCCATGTTGTCTGCGAAACAGCACCCGGAAAAGAACAAACAAAAGTCAGAAATTAGTGGATCGAAACAATATTTCTGACAAAATTTCGGCAGAGTCTCCCCAGCTCGGGGGTTTGCCAAAAGAAAAGTGGAAGCCGTCCACCAAGGGAGCGGCCCCTAAAAGCAGCCATAGGCACTAAGCCAAGGCCAAATGGGACACCCGAGGGATCTAGCTCCGAGGACAAGTCCTACGAGGAGCCTCCCGGGGCCCGAAGAATTGGGTTTAAAACCCGAATCAACAACTCCACTCACCCCTGAGAGACTCGCCCACAACCTCAGGCTCACTCGGCGCCGCGGTGGAGAAAGGAATGAAGAGAGAGGAAAAAATCTCACAAATGAGCTTTCGTGAAGAAAAACAAAGAAGAAGGCCAATATATAGGGGGGGCTCCACCCCTGTTAAAACGGCGCGCCCCGGGGCGTGCCGTTTTAAGCAATTGGCGCGCCGGGGAGGGCGCGCCGTGAAGGCGGCGCCGTTTTAACCTCTAAAAGGCCCAGGGCGCGCCGTAAAGGCCGCGCTGTTTTAACCCTCGAAGCAAAGGTCGCGCCGTTTTAAGCAACGCCGTCAGGCTTCCTGCCTCGCCGGATCAACATCCGATGCCAGAATTAAGTGCCGGTCGAGCCTCCGTCAGCAAAACGAAGCTCATCCGCAGGCCTCGCCGCATTCCTGCCTCACTTGCACCGCCTACGTCTGGGGGGCATTTGTTGGCACTCAAAATATGATCCTTTGGCAACCAAGCCGCAAAGATGAATGATACGGCCCACTGAAGCACAGAAGCCGATAAAGATCAACTTATCAAGAGACCCCTCAAGCTGACGAAGCCCTGAGCCACCTTGAAGGGAACGTCGGGGACTTTACCTCAGGAGAGTCGAAGTAAACCCGCAACCAACCGGCAGCGCGATCAAGCCTGCCCAATGATCCGGCATCGACCTCGTCGTGCCGCTACCCCACATCCGTCGCCCGACCAAGGACGACGGTCTACCCAATGACTCTCCTAAGGAGGAAGAATGTCCTCGGCCATCCGTAACAAGGGGCCGAAGGTTCTATCAGCAGAAGACCCCGATTACCCGGCACGGGTTCGGCTTCTTGCCATAGTGGGTCCATTAGTGGCCGATTGATCACCGATTCAAGGTGGAATTGTCCAGGATGTAACATCATCCTGCAAGGAAGCCTCGAGCACGAGTCCGTCTCAGCCAGAAGCACAAATCACAGTGCCGAAGACTGTGTCAGTAGGACACCCGTGTGCTCGGACCGGACACACACGAAGTCTTGTTTAAGGCCATTCGTCCTATCAAGAGCTTCGTGAACACCCCATCAAGGCCCTTCGATGGCCAGGGTGAGAGGAACAGTCGACGGGAGCTTCCGGAATCATCTCCGGGCCCACCGGACTACACGCCAAGTGACAGGTTAAAACGGCGCCGTCAAACCGGCGCGCCAAGAACAATGGGGGGTGTTCCCCGGCGCCGTCAACCCGGCGTGCAAAAGCCCAATGGGGCCTTCCCCGGCGCCGTTGAACCGGCGCGCAAAAGCCCAATGGGGCCTTCCCCGGCGCCGTCAACCCGGCGCGCCTCTTCCTGGGGCGCCGAATTAACCCAAGGCTATATATAGCCTGCCTTCGATAGAAAGAAAAGGGGGGAATCCGAAGAAAAAAAGAGAGAGGGGAGAGGAAAATCAGAAGAAAAATAGAAAGAGAGCCAATCGTCCGAGAGCGAGAAGTCTTGGGGGAGAAGAAAGGGTTTCCACTGAGGGCCACTGCGATCCTCCTCTGTCCGTTCGCTCGAAGCCCTCCGTAGTCGGAGAAGAGGAGCTAGTTCCGATACTCTGCTCTGGAGAAGAAGCTTAGGTGGGTTTCGTGATTTGCTTCTGACGATTCTCTCTGTTTTCTCTCTTCTGATGTAATGTAAATGAAGCGGGAAGGGCGATGATACGAGCCCTCTCCCCCTTCATCATCTCTTTCTCCTCCACTTTTCTCGGAAAACCCCTGCGCGGGTACGACGCTGTAGCATCCTGGGCGATGATATGAGCCCACGATGCCCTGCTTCTTCTAACTTTGTTTATCCCTCCTGCTTCCGGCTTGAATGCTGACTATGGGATGCGGAGCATTTGTAATGAGCCATCTGGGCATTCGCCCTTTCTATATTTGAATAAAATCATCAATACCTATATATACACCCGAAGATTCGTTGCCATATACTGGATCGAGGTTTCTTTCAGTGGTTTCCCCGATGCATACGCCCTAATGATTTCAAGGGCAACAGTGATATCACCCTCTCCCCAGGGGTTTCTTCTCGCATCAATTTCTATTCCGTGGAGGGCCATTGGCCAGAGGAAGGCACCTCGATGCTCCCCTGGTCAGAGCCTCGGGACCTTCTCCCATCGCCCTCCTTCCGTTCCCAGTCATGAATGGAGGGGGATGGGGGTATCCCCATAATCAAAATGCATCGTCTGTGGGTATTAATATCTTTCTGTTCATTATGCTGATTGGTCAGTGGTTTGCCCTCCCTCGGTTGTGGAAAGCTACAAGCTAACAAGCTACTCTCTATGCTAACAGGCTAACTCTGACATCAACATAATCCCCCTTGCTAACTAGTCAACTGGCTGGTTTATCATGTGCATAGTCCAATTAACTCCTTTCTATCGAATGCATCCTGTCCTGTCCTACTCATGACGATTTTCCCGAAGAGTTTGTCCGACGGGGAGAGGGGACATTCCCCATGAATCACCAGTGGATCACAGGATCATACCCCTTCATGGTATGCACCCTCATGATCTGTTCGGTGAATATAAACAGGGCTTTGGCCCAACATCAAATCCACTATCCTCAAGGATATCGTGGTGGCCACGGGTTGGAAACCTCTCACAGGCTAGTCCTCGAGGGCTTCTCTTCCCTATTGGCTGTCCCTTTCGATCATGATTTGGCTATGAGTCGAGTGCCCCTCGTAGGCTAGCCCTCGGGGTTACCTTCTCTTATTGGTCATCTCGTCTGATCACCTTTTAACCCACGGAATGATGGTGCCCCTCGTAGGCTAGCCCTCGGGGTTTCCTATCCGTTTGGGTCTGCCGGCCGCCGTTGCGCCACCCGGCTTTTTAGGGGTTTACTCCGCCACGTGAGTACTCCCTGCGTCTCCCCGATAATCCTTTGGGATGGGGAGATGCTGCCGAAATTCCGGCTCGAACGAGTTTAAACTCGGAACAATCGCCGCGCTCGAGTCCGGACCTCGCGCGAGCCCGTGATTCGACCGCTGGATAGCTTGGGACCGATTCGATGAATGATAAACTCAATAAATTCTCAAAATCCTCCAAAACCCTTTAATAAATCCATGAATAAACTAACGAAGCTCCTGTTTCCTTGAAATCGGGTTAATTCGGCGCGCCCTTCCGGCGCGCCCTTTCCGGCGCGCTCTCCCCGGCGCGCCCTTTCCGGCGCGCCCCAGCTCCCCATGCCGTTTTAACAGGCTGCCCCTTTTACCTACGGTTCTGGCGCCGTTTTAAACCTTTTACCTACGTTTCAGGGCGCCGTTTCAAGCGTTTCAGCCCCTGTCTTCGCGAGCACTGCACCGGTTTCGTTCCGAATCGTGTCGTCGCATCATTCCAACCCTTCTCCCACTTATGGGATGACTTCCTATGCTAATTACAAAGGGATGCAAGTTCCTCAACCAAATAAACTAAATAAAATTGGCATGTTCAAGCTTGAATCGATACGCCTCGAATCCTTGCCGTTATGCCCTAGTCCACACACTCATATCGCATTAACGCATGCCCGAATGTGTGTATCCTTGGTATATCAAATAACATTGCCAGAAGGTCAGGTTACGCCTGATTGGAGGCTTCGTTACGCGTGAAGGTGGCCTTCGAGCCTAAGTCCTCCGCCGTGTACTAGGGTTCACCCCAATAAATCGTGTGTAGTCAACCGTATCATCCTGCATGATCACTTGCCTGCTCCGTATCCTTTATCCCGGCTTCGACAGCCCGATATCTCGGCAATTAATCAAAGGTGTTCCCTCCTCGTGGGGGATGTAATTAACGCCATAGCCTTTATGGTATGGCGGACTGCTGGTCCCGACCGAACCTCACATTCGCCCGACATGGGTCAGAATGAGCGCACAATAAAATCGTCACTCATGTGACTGGCACGCCCGCGTCATCAATCAGTCAGTTGACTACCAGTTAGCCAAACGGTTGATCGATACGCGAACGAAAAGGCGAACGAAAAGACCCGCTAAACAAGTCTGGCACGCCCGGTGGGACATCTAGGCACGCCAGTAAATAAATCAAATATAAAAATAAATAAATAAATAAATAAACAAAGTAAAAGAAAGAAAAAGATGTGTGAAACAGGAGGCCTAAAGGTGGTCTCAAGTTGGCCGGGTGGGGATGAAGGAGTGATAGTGTTCCTCGGGCTAGGGGTGTTTGAGTAGGAGGGGTGAGAATATTTGGGGATGTAGATCTTCCTAAGTTCTTCCTTCATATCATCCCATGAAGAAATGGGCTCTTGCCTCCTAACCCTTCTTAATCCCTCTATGTGTTCCCACTTCCTCTTGACTTGACCCAAAAATCGTCCCTTGGCAACACGGACTCTTGCGGGTCCATAAACCATAGTCCTCTCATAGTCTTTTTCCATGGTAACCTCCCACTTTAGGTAGGCACTAGAGCATGATCCATTGAAGAGGAGATCCTCAAAAGAAATTATGTCAAATGGAGGGTTCATTGGACCCTTGTGTAGGGCCGAGTGGGATGAATGTGACCAAAGAGAGGTAGCCATGCTAGAGGGCACGATTGATGCACCAGGTGACTCTAAATGCAAGTGCGGCCTAGGACTAGACTTAGTAGAGACAAGTCTAAAACTTACTCTGATACCAATTTGATGTGACACCACCTTGGGGTGATAGTCACAAGATCAAATGCCCCTTTCACCTAGCAAGCAACCAACGTACGGACCGGTGACTTTACACCAGCGGACTCACCCGCTAAGCGCACTCTTGTGCCCGTAGACAACCCGGAGATGGTGGTGAGGGTTCGGGACGGGACCTCGCTTCTTCGGACCTTGGCTAGCTTTGGATTGAACCCCAAGGGTCCCCAAGGGTCTCCAAGGGTCCTGGGATGCCCACTCTCATAGGCGGCCAGCACGCCAAGGGCGTGGGTTGTAGGGTCGCTCCCTCAACTCACTCCGCGGTGGTTGCTCAATTCGATGATAATTTGAGATCGGGCACTCTCTTACAGCCGACGGCACTAAGAAACAATACTAATTAAGCAAGGAAATCCATAAAAGAGAAGTGTTAAGTGGCTCACCTGATCGGTGTGAGGACACCGATCCCGGTCGGAGACGAGGGCGAGCGAGGAAGCGTGGGCTTACCCGCACGCCGCGCCGGAGAAGCTTCAACCTGAAATTTCAGATTACATGCACTACACCCCATGCAAGGGGGGGGGGAGATCTTGGGGAAGGGAATCCAATGAATACACCTAAACATTACCTCCACACAGGGAGGGGCCTTCAGCCGGCCAAGCGGGGAGGGGTGAAACCGAACAAGAAGCTAAAAGGAAGCCGATGCCGATTCTGTCCGCTTCCTGCGCTTCAGGACAGATAGTTGGATATCTTGATGCTACGGCCGCTCCAGAATTTTTTTGATGACGATACCAGTTAGGAATTCTTCATAGCTGGATCAGGATGATGTCAGAAATTTGTTGATTTCTTTGGTCACCAGTGCTGGTCGGGGCAGAGGCTCGAACAGGGAGGCAGGTCTTCAGTTCTGACTGCTTCAGGTTCACAACAGTAGGAAGAGGAGGTTGCCACGAGCAGTCCAGAGCTCAGAATTAGGCGCTGCTAAAGTCTTCAAAACCGTGGATGAGTCCTCTTCGAAACAAGACCAACGGGGATGCCAAATGTTGTCGGAGTAGACCGGTTGAACTCGAACAAAGAGGGGGTGTCGGAGCAGACTGATAGGAAGCAGAACCGCACACCCGGAGGAAGAAAATGAGAACTCTTGATTCCGGGTGCAAAACAGAGCTCCGCTTCTTGATTCTGGAAGTAGACTTGTTGACGAAGCTCCCGGCCAAGCCTCGCGTCCAGATCTTCCAGAGAGTGGTCGTGGTAGCTTCAGGAATCAGCTTCAGGTTGCTCTTCAGGGAGGAGATGCGTAGTTGGAGAAGATCGACTGCTCAGGACGGCCCCAAGCTCAGAACATGATGAGACTACTGCCGTTGCGAAGCAGACAGAGAGACGCTTCCAACGGTACCTCTTGGGTCTTCATATTCACTGGGATGTGGTCGGGGTTGTCTCTGCAAGCTGCTGCTTCTTTGATTCCTCCGAACTAAGAACTACAGGTTGAAGATGATGGGGGGAAATGGGGTATATGGGAGGGGAAATGAGGTGGATGTGTATGGGGGCAACCTCTAGCTGTGAGGGGGTCTTGGAGGGGGTGTTCCAAGGTGTGGGAAGCGGAGAATGGAGGCTGGAATGGGGTGTTTAGAGTGGGTGAGAGAGGAGCTGCGAATTTGGGATGGTGGGTGAGAGGGAAGGAGAGATCTATCTCCAAAGTTTGAAAGTGGACTAAAGGGGTGATTAATGGGGGCTTTGGGGATGGGAAGGGTTGTATTAGGGAAGGGAAGGGGTGCTTAGGGAGTGGAGAAGTCTCCCTTGGGAGATGAGTGGGTGCTTAGGGAAGGGGATTGGGTAGTTGGTGGTTGGGTGGTGGAGTATGGATTGGTGGAGGGTCTCTTGGGACTAGGGGTGGAGTCATGAGGGTTGGGGGTAGTTGGAATGACCTTAATTCATGAGGGGAGGAGAGAGAAAGGTGGTTGGGAGGGGAGGAGCGAGAAAGGGGCACAGGTTTTAGAGAGAGAAAGTGGGGGAGAGAGAAAATGACTTTCTAGAGAGAGGGGTAGAGAGAGAGGGGGGTAGGGGCTTCTCACCCACTCAATTGGCTTCTCACCAAAAGAAGAAGATTTAAGTTGGACACTAGAGAATTCAAATTTTCATTCATTCATTTATTAACTTCAAATGGGGTGATGGGGGTCCTATATATAGGCAACCCACATTTTACAAAAAGCCCCTAACTCTTGACACAATGACAAATAACCAAGGGGGTAGGGGCACCCTTGGGCCTAGCCCACAGAATTGGGCCCAATATGCAACTTAATCACCCTAATGACACTTAACCTAGGTAAATGACTCATTAACCTAGGTACAAGACTTAAATAAAAGAAAAATTACATAATATGACTCAAATAAAAAAAGAAAATTGCATGACTCGACTTAGAAAAATGTGATGGACACAATGGAACCAAGCCGTTGAACAATCGGAGCTGTGGAAAAAATGTGAAGGATGAGAGATGCCCCTATCAAGGAGCTTTATGAGAGGGCGAGATACATTCAAACTCCGATGAAGGACTCGCCCATCATATCCATGTTTGAAGAGAAGCCGAGTGTACCGAGGAAAGCAAATGCCACAAGTAATAATGGTGCTACTACCGATGGTATGGTTGTGAATAAGCAGGTGGGCGCGATTGGTAATCCCATGCAATCCCGCAATCCTCCTAACCAAAGGCCACCACAACAATTTCAACAACCCTCCTTCTTTAACCAAGCTCTGCACCAACAAAATAACCCTCGTCAACCCTTTCGGCCTCCCCCTTCACAAGGTCAAGCTATACCACAAAACCCTCCAGCTCCCCAGCAATACCATCAAGTGCCTCCACCAACAAACTATGACCCCCAGCAGTCGAGAAGACCCGCAGGCCCCAAGAGAGCCCAATATCCTCCATTATCCGAGAGTCTTCCCGATATTTTTAATGCCCTTCTGGCCGCCAACGCGCTCACCTTGCCGAAAGAAGGGCTGGCCTGGCTCCAAAATGTGGATACCTCTCAGTATTGTGTGTACCACCAACAACCTGGGCATAATGTTGACCATTGTTTCTATATTAAGGACTATATATATGATCTGAATGATCAAGGCGACAGTGATTGGGATGAGATGAGACGATTCATCGCTACATTGAAGGCAAGAAGGCCTCCTCAGCAGTAGGCACCGCAGTAGGCTCAGCAGCCAGCTCAACAAGTCCAACACCAGCAAGTTCAAGTACCACAGCCGGACATGGGGATTGTCCAGAATCTGCTGCCGGAGCACCTCGTCCAGAATCAACAAGTAAACCCTGTCATTACCTTCCATGAGCTGGAGAGAGGATAGGGATGGCATGTACAGAGCGCCTCCATTGCCTCCTTAAACCAAAATCCTAATCAGTTTCCCCGTTTACTGAGAACACCTCAGCCTTCCCCATTTCCACAACCTTCCCGACCCCTTATACACCCCATTAATCAAACTCTTTCTGTTGGACTTTTGTGACTTCCCTAGTGTTTTGATGATGAGCATCACTATGTTAAATATTGTTATTTTTAATTAGATATCATGAGTAATGTTATGCATTCGAACTTTCCATGATTAACAAGAAAAACTGCTATGAGATAATACCCTGCATGTCCGTACTGTTCCTTATACTTCGTGTTGGTTGTGTTCACTTCACTTCGTGTTATCTTTTTCAACATCGTGTTGTTCCAACTATGTTTGTTGGTTGTCTTCGTGTCGTGTTTTGTTCCAGCGCGTGCTGTACACTGTAGTACCTCGTGCTGCTTTCTGTGCCACTTCGTGTCGTTCCATCTGTGTCACCCCTTTGTCCTCGAGTCTCTTGTTCTGGCCAAGTCTATACAGCCTCATCTTTACCTTCGTTTCAAGCCAAAGTCTACACATTGGCTTAGCGTCATGCATCAGTCTTCAAAGTCCATACAATGCACTGTAGCATGTTCGAAGCTAAGTCCATACATTGGTTTAAGCTTCCAAGTTTGTACATTGGCTTTCAAGCTTTCCAAGTCTATTCATTGGCAGCTGAACTTTGAAGTCTATTCATTGGTCTTCACTTCAAGTATGTACAGCCATTGTCTTGCCAAAGTATATACGTTGTGAACCCTCAAGTCTGTACAGACTTTGCCTTGTCCAAGTCTATACATCATCCAGTTCTTTGGCAAGTCTATACCTTGTTTCAGTCCATGTTGTTTTCGTGTCGTTTTCGTCTTCGAGTTGGTTTCAGTCCAAGTTGTTTTCGTGTGTATTCAAGTCTTTTTAGTAAAGTGTCGTTTCACCTCGTGCCGTTCTCTTTGCTGTTTGTTATGTCGTGTTGTTTTTATATTCATGTCTTCGTGTTGCTTTTGTATTCGTGTCTTCGTGTTATTCTTGTGTTTATGTCCTCGTGTTGTTTCTTTCTATCTTCGTCCAGGTTCCTTCTGATCGCGTGTTTGTCTACCTTTTCACTCCGTGAGACTTCCTTCTCACCTCGTGCTGTTCTCTTCTGACTTCGTGTCGTTCTCTTTGTAGTGTTAGCCTTATTAGTATGTATCTCGTGTCGTTCTCTTTTTACCTCGTGCTGTTTTCATCTGACCTCGTGTCATTCTCTCCTTGTCTCGTACTGTAATAATCTTGTGTATCTCGTGTCGTTCTCAGTAAAGTGCATCTCGTATTGCTATCACATACCTCATGCAATCTTAGTTCTTGTGGCCCTCAGTGTTAATGGTTTTTATCTCCTTGCAGGTCCGAGGAAGAACATTCACCGGTGTCTGGGCTGCACGTGATCCAATGCTAAAGGAACCAATGCTATAAAGGCACGTGGCAAGAAGGTTCTGGATGAAGTGTGGGAGGCACACGCATTCTGCACCTGATCCACCTGCTACTGCTGCTATATATTCAAGCCCTCGTCCACAGATGAAGGTTGATCGAAATGAAAAAGCAAAAAAAGGAGAAGTGCAGAGAGTTCGATCCAGAAGAAAAGAAAGAGAAGAAGAGCAGAAGGAAAAGAAGAGAAAGAGAGAGTTAGAGAGCTCGTGAGGGTTAAGAGAAAAAGAAAGTGAGAGAGAAGAGAAGAGGAAGAGAAGCTTACCTGAAGATCTGTCTACTGGAACGTGGATCAGATCCAGGCCAGTCAGCTCCGTTGAGAGCCACATTATGCATTTCATTTTTCAGCGTTCTGTTTGCTGAAGTTATTTTCATTCGTGTTTCTATTTTTCCCCTTCTTATTTGGTTATCCTTGTTCTTCCGATTCTCAGTAGTGAGGTCGGGTTCCTCCTGTGGATCAGGAGAAGGGAGATCTGATCTCCGGTTGCAAGTAGCTGGGAGCTACTTGTGGGTTCCCTCTGGTCAGAGGAAGGGAGACTTGTCTCCGATTCTGGGCTTGCGGGTTGCAAGTCCAGGGGTCCCTCCAGTTGGGAGGAAGAGGGGAGGCTGTTCCCCTGGTCAAGCTGTGTGGCAGCAACTGTTTGCAGACTGAGTCTGCTTGTCTAGCATTGGCTAGTGAAGCCTCACTCCGATTGGGAGTGAGGGGTGGATGTAGGTCTGGAGGACCGAACCACCTAAAAAGTCTATTGAGCAATGGTTTGCTTTGTGTGCTTGCTTCCGCTAGATGCTTGGATAGGCGCGCTCTATGTGTTTGCTCATAAGTTTAATTGAATTCGTTTCATTCTGTGATTGCGTCCAGCATCTGAGTTTTTAATTGGCCATTATTCATAGACGGATACATTCACCCCCCTCTGTATCCGGGCCTAGCACCCTAACACTTGGTATCAGAGCGGGTATTTCCCAATATGTGGTCCAACAGCCAGGGAAACGGATTCGCTGGTCCTCGCAGCTACATTGCTGAAGGGCAGTCAATCACTCGTCCCCCTTTCTTCGATGGTAATAACTATTTTTTCTGGAAGAACAGGATGGAAGTCTTTAACAGGGCCCAAAGCCACAAGCTCTGGAGAGTAATTACAGATGGTCCGTACCAACTTCCACCGAACGAAGAAATATGGACAGAGGAACAGGTAAAACTCTCTGCACTGAATTGGACATCTCTTAGCATCATACAGTGCGCCGTCCACCCTGAAGAGTACTTGAGGATTTCAGCGTGCAAGACTGCAAAGAAAATGTGGGATGAATTACAGTTAATTTATGAGGGCACATCTCAAGTGAAAGCTACCAAGATCAATATGCTTACAATTCAGTATGAGTTGTTTAAGATGAAGCCAGAGGAGTCGATCACAGAAATGTATGCTAGATTGTCTGTGATCATCAATAGTCTGAGAGGATTTGGAAAGGAGATTCAGCAAGAAGACATTGTCAAGAAGATCCTTAGGTCCCTAACTCCCATTTGGGATACTAAGGTGACCGTCATAGAGGAATCAAGAGATTTATCCACCATGTCAGTAACCCAGCTGATTGGGTCTCTCATGACCCACGAAATGAACTTCAGACAAGGGAATGATGGACATGACAGAAAGGGAAAGAATGTTGCCTTGAAGGTCTCACGACATACTAAAAAGAGCAGCAGCAGCAGCAACAGTGGTGGTAGCAGCGAAGACTCTGACGGATTCTCAGACCTGGACAAGAGCGAGCAGGCCATGCTCACCAGGCAATTCAGAAAGTTCCAGAGGACTAAAGGGAAATTCTACAGGAGAAAGAGATTCAATGCTGCAAGGAAGTCTCCTGAACGAGAACTTGAGAAGAACCGGTTGTTAAGAAGGTTACATGCTACCATTGTCAGAAACCTGGTCACATGAAAAGTGAATGTCCAGAGCTGCAAGCTAAGGCTCCCGGATACCAGAAGAAGATGGTGCACAAGAAGAAGAAAGCCATGCTGTGCACATGGAGCGACGAGGAGGAGGATCCAGAAGCCACCTCGTCCAGTGAAGATGAAGAGAAGACTTGCCTCATGGCCAACCATGAGGAAGAGGTAACGAACTTATTTGAGAATTTTACCTTGGATGATTGGGAGGACGCTTATGGCGACCTGTTAGCTAAATATAATTTTCTAACCAAGGAGCACAGAATGCTTAAACGAAAGTTTCACTCTGTTTCTGAGGAACACTCTATTGCTGTTACGGACAACATGAAAACCAAGGAGATGGCCATTGAGCTAGATCAGGCTAGAAGTGAGATCGAGAAGTTTAGAATGGAAAGAGAGGAAAATCTAGCTAGGATGAATGAGCTGAAGAGTAAAACTGAAGAGAGTAAAAAGGAGTTTAGACTGATTGCAGAAAAATATGAGGCGGTTAGAAAAGTTAATCAGGAACTCCTGGACCAATGTAATGAACTTCAGAAGGAGATTGAGGACAAAGGAAAAATACTAGAAAAATTTACAGAGGGGAGAAATAATCTGGATGTCCTTCTGGGGTCGAGGGTAAACTTCAACAGGGAGGGATTAGGATATAATCCCACAAGTAAAAAACCCTTTGAATTCAAAGCTGTCACGTTCTGCCCCGCCAAGGGCAAAGAAACACTGGAAACCCCATCCATTTCCAAATCTGTCTCTACATTGAAGGTTTCGACCAGCAAATCTATTCAATCCACTGGTCAGCAGACTAAGTCAGGAAATCCTGAGACTAGAACTGTTCCTGTGCAACAGGTGTGGAACAAGGGTTTTCACACGACCATTCCTATTGATGTCACTAGAAAGGTGAACAGTTTCGCTAAGAAAATTCAGCATGATAGTTATCAAGGAAAGCATGCGAACATGCATCACCTTCAGCACAATTTTCATTTGAATAAAAATGGCTACATGAATTATGCTCAGCACACACGTGTTTCCTCTAAGAGGCCAAACAACAATTTCTCTGCTCGGAAACAGCATAATTTTAATAGGAATAGGCTCATTCAACATCCACTGAGAAATGCCAAGAAGGAAGAATCAATCTACATGAAATCTCTGAAAAGAACAGTAAAACAAATGTGGGTTCCTAAGTGTGATTTGGATAAATTGAAAACTGTCTTTGGACCCAATTTGAATTGGGTCCCACATTACTTTGTCTGAACTTTCGCAGGTTAGCCTGGCAGCCGAGCATAATAAGTGGTATCTTGACAGTGGCTGTAGCAGGCACATGACAGGAGACCGGTCCAAATTTAGCAAACTGAAAATGAAGTTTGGGGGCCTGGTCAAATTCGGTGGAAATAACAGAGGAAGAATAATTAGAATTGGTACAATTGGTAAGTCCTCTACTAACTCCATTGAAGATGTGTATCTTGTAGAAGGACTTCAGCACAACTTGATAAGTATTAGTCAACTCTGCGACAAAGGACACAAGGTACTCTTTGACCACAATTCCTATACTATTTTTGAGCTGAATTCTGATAACGTCATGTTCAAAGGTCATAGAGTAAACAATGTATACATCGTAGACCTGGATGATAATGCTGAAACTCACTTGTGTATGTCTGCTAATTCTGAACAGGTTGCGTTTGACTGGCATAGGCGTCTAGGCCATGCTAGTTTGTCTACAATGAATAAACTGTCTAAGCATAACCTAGTTAGAGGTTTGCCCCGAATAAGATTTCAGTTAGGGTCCAAGCTATGTGATGCTTGTGCACTAGGTAAACAGACTCGTGCAGTTTTTAAGTTAAGAACTGAGAATCTTTCATCTAAACCGCTGCAGCACTTGCACATGGATCTCTTTGGTCCTACTCGCATACAAAGTTTGTCAGGTAAGAGATATGGATTAGTCATAGTGGATGACTACACTAGATTTTCTTGGTTGTTTTGTTTAGCAAATAAAAATGATGCTTTTGTTCACTTTGAAGAACTTTTCAATAAAATCAAACTGCAAGGTGAACATAATATCATTACTATTCAGTCTGACCACGGAGGAGAGTTTGAGAACTCTTCATTTTCTGAATTTTGCTCAAAAGAGGGAGTGACTCACAGATTCTCTTCTCCCAGGACACCGGAGCAGAACGGAATTGTTGAGAGAAGAAACAGGTCAATAATTGAAATGGCCAGGACTATGCTGATTGAGAGTGGACTTCCAAGGAGATTTTGGGCTGAAGCTGCGAATACTGCATGCTACATTCTAAACCGAGCCTTGGTAAGACCTACTCATAGGAAAACTCCATATGAACTTCTCAAGGGTAAGCAGCCAAACATTTCTTACTTTAAAGTTTTTGGTTCCAAATGTTTTATCCACAATAATGGTAAGAATGGTTTGGACAAATTTGAAGCTAGGAGCTCTCCTGAAATTTTTCTCGGATATTCAGAAACTTCAAGGGCTTACAGAGTTTTCAATAAAGCTGACCAAACTGTTGAAGAAACACCGCATGTAGTGTTTGATGAAAATGATTTCTCTAACAAAGTGATGGATGATGACAGGGAGCCATCTAATGAGGGAGATTTCTTGGAGAGAATTGAAGAAGAAGAAATGCAGCCAGCTGCTCAACCAGAAAACTCACAGCAAGAAGGAGCAGCTGAGGTAGGTGAACCCTCAGGTGAGATAATATTTCACAAAGACCACCCTAGTGAAAATGTCATAGGAAATTTGCATGATCCTCCTAGGACTAGGTCTCATTTTAGAATTGTCCAAGAATAGGACTTAGCTGCATTGGTATCTCAGGTGGAACCCAAATCTGTGGAAGAAGCCTTAAAACATGATTCTTGGGTATCCGCCATGTGTGAGGAATTAAATCAATTTGAGAAAAATATTGTATGGGAACTAGTTCCCAGACCTGATAACACTCATGTCATTGGCACTAAATGGATTTTCAAGAATAAAGTTGATGAGAATGGAGCTATTTCTAGAAACAAAGCAAGACTTGTAGCTCAAGGCTACAGTCAGGAATTTGGTGTGGATTTTGATGAATCCTATGCCCCAGTGGCTAGGATGGAAGCTATACGAATTCTGCTTGCATTTGCATGCTCTAGGAACATTCGGCTGCAGCAGATGGATGTCAAAAGCGCATTCTTAAATGGGGTATTGAAGGAAGAGGTATATGTTGAACAACCTCTAGGTTTTAATTTCTCTGTTCAGCCTAACATGGTTTTTAGGTTGAATAAAGCCCTCTATGGATTGAAGCAGGCTCCCCGAGCCTGGTATGAGAGACTTTCTGAATTCCTCTTGAGCAAGGGCTACACTCGAGGTAAGGTTGACCAAACCCTCTTCACCAAAAATCTCGGAAAGGATTTAATAGTGGTCCAGGTATATGTTGATGATATCATCTTCGGATCTAACAATTCAACATTGTGTAAAGAATTTTCTGAATCAATGTCTCATGAATTTGAAATGAGTTTAGTTGACGAACTAAAGTATTTTCTTGGGCTGCAGGTCAAACAGATGGAGGATGGTTGTTTCATAAATCAAACCAAGTATACTCTGGAGATGCTGAAAAGGTTTGGAATGACCAACCTCAAGACTATCTCAACACCCATGGGCACCAACTCCTCACTGGATTCAGACGAAAAAGGTAAAGAAGTGGATGCCAAATTATATAGAGGTATGATCGGTTCACTCCTCTACTTAACAGCATCCAGGCCTGACATTCAATTTAGTGTAGGGATGTGTGTCAGATACCAGTCTAGGCCTACTGAATTGCATTTGGCAGCTGTAAAAGAAATCTTTAGATACTTATATGCTACCCATGATCTAGGTCTTTGGTATCCTGCATCATGTAGTTTAGATCTCATTGCATATACAGATGCAGATTATGCAGGATGTAAATTGGACAGGAAAAGTACTAGTGGTCACTGCGAATTTTTAGGAGGGTGCCTAGTCTCTTGGGGATCCAAGAAGCAACACTCTGTGACTCTTTCTACTGCTGAAGCAGAGTATGTGGCAGCAGGGAGCTGTGGCACACAGGTTATATGGATAAAACACCAGCTTCTAGATTACTCAGTTGAGCTAGGTTGCACTTCCATCTTTTGTGACAATACTAGTGCAATAAACATTGCAAAGAATCCTGTACTTCATTCTCGAACTAAACACATCGAAATCAGGCATCATTTTATTCGTGATGAAGTAGCTAGGAAGACCTTTGAATTGATCCATGTTGGCACTAACTCACAAATTGCAGATATTTTCACTAAACCACTGGATACTGAAAAATTTAGCACATTGCGCAAAGAATTAGGTATTTACAAAATTTCATGATTGAATAATTGATTTCTAAATAATCTGTCATGTGCTCTTATGCTTATCTTTGCTCATTATCTGTTACTGAAAATAACCTCATTATGGGTGTTTGCTGATTCACTCGTACTGATTGATACCACTTTATTTTCTTTGAGGTGTTTTGAGGTTTGTCTTGGTTAAGTCTGAGTTGGAGTCAAGGTCTCAGGGGGAGCTAGATTAATAATTGGTGTCATGCTCTTTTGGCTAAATCTGAACATACTTTGAACGGACTTTTGCTGACCTTATAAGAGAATCAGTTTGAGTAGGTGGATAAAAGAAATTTTTGAATGTTTTATCCGTTAAGACTGTTCATCTAATTTCTTGTTGGAATTTCGGCTGTTAGTCCCACTGAGATCAAAATCTGAATTCAAGACTATCTTCCTACACTGTAACTGACTTCTGATCTAGCCAGTACAGCATACCTACTTAGTCTAAGTTGAGTCCGAAATGAGGTATATAGTGTTTTTTTCTGAAAAACTTTGGAGCTGGTGTATTGTTCTCAAACTGAATCAAAACTAATTTACAAGGTTTCAAGTGCAGTTTAATGAAAAATTCATGAAAGAAGTTTTAACAACCTTGTTAACTGTTCATTGAGAAACTGGGACTTTCATCAATGAAGTGAAAGTATCCCATGTCATGAGATGGCAGTATAAATCAGGCTTAATTAGCTGTCTTGATCATACAGAGCAATGGTACATATCTGGTTAGTAACTGGGGTGTCTGGCCTCTGGTAAAGGTGTCACCTTAATGTCAACACCAGTTAGAATACTATCTCTGTCCTCTTGTCAGAAGGGGTAATGTGGTCTTGCCACCAAGTAACTGGGGATTCCTGCCTCTAAACAAGGTGTCTCCCTAATGTCAAAGGTGTACTTGACAAATTTATCTTTGATCTTGACCATCTTTGAAAAATTTTCTTCCTCTTGGTATCCAGATTCTGTTCACTTGGCATTTAGGTCTTGGTTTGTTTGTTTTCAATACCACAGGTCTTTGTTTTTCCTGACTTCCTTGCTTTATACTCTCTGAGTAAAGACTTACTCTGACCATACTGGTATCTTGTACCTTACTTGCTTAGAATCTGGTTCTGTGTATGGAGCAAATCTTCATTCACCATTTTGCACGCAGTCTGACTAACTGATCCTCAAAATCCTCACATGAAATTAATGGCTTTCTTAATTGCTTAAACATCTCAATAACTCTCCTTTATCAGCCATACTCTCTATTGTTTTCTCTCCACTGTCAGCAATTGTCTTTTCGTGATATCTTCAGTCCTGCCCCTAGTTTTTGATGATGTCAAAGGGGGAGAGTGTCTTGCTTGTGCTTTTGTGCGTTGCTGAGGGGGAGCGAAAGATAAGTGTCCTGAGTTATCTAGTCAGAGGTAAGTGGATGTTGTGTTCAGGGGGAGCTCTTGGGAGTCGTCAGAGGAGGCGAGTGTGTTGTGTGTCTGCATTGCCTATTTTCACAGCTTATCTTCATGCACTTCATCTCTGTTATTTAATATAGTGTTACCATCATCAAAAAGGGGAAGATTGTTGGACTTTTGTGACTTCCCTAGTGTTTTGATGATGAGCATCACTATGTTAAATATTGTTATTTTTAATCAGATATCATGAGTAATGTTATGCATTCGAACTTTCCATGATTAACAAGAAAAACTGCTATGAGATAATACCCTGCATGTCCGTACTGTTCCTTATACTTCGTGTTGGTTGTGTTCACTTCACTTTGTGTTATCTTTTTCAACATCGTGTTGTTCCAACTATGTTTGTTGATTGTCTTCATGTCGTGTTTTGTTCCAGCGCGTGCTGTACACTGCAGTACCTCGTGCTGCTTTCTGTGCCACTTCGTGTCGTTCCATCTGTGTCACCCCTTTGTCTTCGAGTCTCTTGTTCTGGCCAAGTCTATACAGCCTCATCTTTACCTTCGTTTCAAGCCAAAGTCTACACATTGGCTTAGCATCATGCATCAGTCTTCAAAGTCCATACAATGCACTGTAGCATGTTCGAAGCTAAGTCCATACATTGGTTTAAGCTTCCAAGTCTGTACATTGGCTTTCAAGCTTTCCAAGTCTATTCATTGGCAGCTGAACTTTGAAGTCTATTCATTGGTCTTCACTTCAAGTATGTACAGCCATTGTCTTGCCAAAGTATATACGTTGTGAACCCTCAAGTCTGTACAGACTTTGCCTTGTCCAAGTCTATACATCGTCCAGTTCTTTGGCAAGTCTATACCTTGTTTCAGTCCATGTTGTTTTCGTGTCGTTTTCATCTTCGAGTTGGTTTCAGTCCAAGTTGTTTTCGTGTGTATTCAAGTCTTTTTAGTAAAGTGTCGTTTCACCTCGCGCCGTTCTCTTTGCTGTTTGTTATGTCGTGTTGTTTTTGTATTCATGTCTTCGTGTTGCTTTTGTATTCGTGTCTTCGTGTTATTCTTGTGTTTATGTCCTCGTGTTGTTTCTTTCTATCTTCGTCCAGGTTCCTTCTAATCGCGTGTTTGTCTACCTTTTCACTCCATGAGACTTCCTTCTCACCTCATGATGTTCTCTTCTGACTTCGTGTTGTTCTCTTTGTAGTGTTAGCCTTATTAGTATGTATCTCGTGTCGTTCTCTTTTTACCTCGTGCTGTTTTCATCTGACCTCGTGTCATTCTCTCCTTGTCTCGTACTGTAATAATCTTGTGTATCTCATGTCGTTCTCAGTAAAGTGCATCTCGTATTGCTATCACATACCTCATGCAGTTTTAGTTCTTGTGGCCCTCAGTGTTAATGGTTTTTATCTCCTTGCAGGTCCGAGGAAGAACATTCACCGGTGTCTGGGCTGCACGTGATCCAATGCTAAAGGAACCAATGCTATAAAGGCACGTGGCAAGAAGGTTCTGGATGAAGTGTGGGAGGCACACGCATTCTGCACCTGATCCACCTGCTACTGCTGCTATATATTCAAGCCCTCGTCCACAGATGAAGGTTGATCGAAAGGAAAAAGCAAAAAAAGGAGAAGTGCAGAGAGTTCGATCCAGAAGAAAAGAAAGAGAAGAAGAGCAGAAGGAAAAGAAGAGAAAGAAAGAGTTAGAGAGCTCGTGAGGGTTAAGAGAAAAAGAAAGTGAGAGAGAAGAGAAGAGGAAGAGAAGCTTACCTGAAGATCTGTCTACTGGACCGTGGATCAGATCCAGGCCAGTCAGCTCCGTTGAGAGCCACATTGTGCATTTCATTTTTTAGCGTTCTATTTGCTGAAGTTATTTTCATTTCGTGTTTCTATTTTTCCCCTTCTTATTTGGCTATCCTTGTTCTTCCAATTCTCAGTAGTGAGGTCGGGTTCCTCCTGTGGATCAGGAGAAGGGAGATCTGATCTCCGGTTGCAAGTAGCTGGGAGCTACTTGTGGGTTCCCTCTGGTCAGAGGAAGGGAGACTTGTCTCCGGTTCTGGGCTTGCGGGTTACAAGTCCAGGGGTCCCTCCGGTTGGGAGGAAGAGGGGAGGCTGTTCCCCTGGTCAAGCTGTGTGGCAGCAACTATTTGCAGACTGAGTCTGCTTGTCTAGCATTGGCTAGTGAAGCCTCACTCCGGTTGGGAGTGAGGGGTGGATGTAGGTCTGGAGGACCGAACCACCTAAAAAGTCTATTGAGCAATGGTTTGCTTTGTGTGCTTGCTTCCGCTAGATGCTTGGATAGGCGCGCTCTATGTGTTTGCTCATAAGTTTAATTGAATTTGTTTCATTCTGTGATTGCGTCCAGCATCTGAGTTTTTAATTGGCCATTATTCATAGAAGGATACATTCACCCCCCTCTGTATCCGGGCCTAGCACCCTAACACTTTCCACCACCAACCCTTTGCCGCAAATGCCTCTTATCATCCGCCCTTCCTCCACTTTACCTACACCACAAACCTCTTCTGCCTCCATGAATCCTTTGCTGTCCAGGCCATTCCTTACCTGCCCTTCACCGGCATTCTCATCTACCCCCGTTAACACTACGCCTCCTAGGCCTTTGCTACTTCGTCCTTCCCCAAACCCCCACATGCCTACCACCACTAATCCTTCACCTCCAGGGCCCATTTTTGTCCACCCTTCACCTACCCCTTCAACAATAATTCTTTCCAACCCTCCTGCCGTTGCACCTTCATTATCAACCTCACCACTTCCCACCAACCTTCAGCCGACAAGGCCCCTTATCAGGGTTCCCCAACCAGTTGTTCTTGTTAAACCTATTAACCCTGATATTCCTTCTTCTTCCACTAACCCACCATCCATCAACAACCCAAGGGAGGTGCAGAGTTCTCAAACCATGGTGCTCCGCAGTGGATGGATTTTTCACCGTGTGTTTCTACAGCGACAAGAGAAGGAGCCCGTGCAGGGGCAAGAAGAGCCATCACAAGAGCCGGAGTCCATACCGGGGACTCAATATGATTTGTTGAAGCATTTAGACAGAACCCCGACAAGGATTTCCATTCTGGAACTGATTAGAAGGTAACGACACATCAAGAAGTCCTTAAACAATACTTGCAAAAAGTGATGGTCAATGAAGACATCCTAGCTGAGCAGATTACATCAATCCTAACACCAGCAGGGGATCAGCCCGCAATTGCCTTCCATGAACATGAGCTAGCCCCGAAGCCGGCAAGAAAGTTTGCTTTGTGCATCACCGTTGATATCAACAAAGTAGCTTTCAGCCAGTGTTTGGTGGACACTGGCGCATCCACTAATGTTCTGCCACCTAGCATCTTGAAGAAGTGCGGCATTCCGGAGAGTGAGATTCGGTCCTCACCTATCACAGCGACAGCTTATGATAACACGAAGAAGCCACCTATGGGGGTTGTTACTTTGAAAGTGGGACTAGGTCTCTCCTCTGTCATAGTTAATTTTCATGTGTTGGATATGGACCCCACGTTTAATGCCATTTTGGGGCATCCATACATTCAGGCACTTGACGTTGTCCCTTCCACAAACCATCAATGTATAAAATTTCCACACAAGGGACGCGTGATCAAAGTGACTAGTGTGCCCATTCTGCCAACCGTTGATATCCACTCAGCAACATCAGTGCCCTCCATCTGGCCATCTAATATGCCTATATTATCTGTGCTAGATCTTGCCGATCCGCGACATGATATATTGAGACCACAAGCTGCAGTTTTCACCCTGGCGCTAACTCCCTCCCCACCGCAAAAGGGGAGGAAAAAGAAAAATACGATGAATACCCCAGGCTGGAACATCATGATGAAAATGGGGTATACATCTGGCAAAGGCCTCGGGGCAAATCATCAAGGCAAGGCGAAGCCTGTCAAGACTCATAAGCTCACTCCCTGAGGTGGCCTAGGGTACAAAGGGCCAGGTAAAATAGAATTTTTTGAAGATGAAGAAAAGTTGTGGACCACCATGACCACCACTCTCAATCCAGATAGACGGCCACTCACATGGTCTCTTTATACAAATTTCGTGAGAGGGCGCACTGAACAGATCGAGGAGCAGACCACTATAGTTACTTCAGTTTTGGACAATCAAGATGTGCATGCACGTCAGTTTGCTCATCACATAGCTCCGCTGGTCACTTACAAAGCTTTAGAGTCTTTGAGGCCGAGTAAGAGAAGGAAGATGGACGACCCTGAATGTGATTGGTATAGATGGTTTGATATGAATGACATCACTATTGCTCTGAGTCGACTCTTCATGCCGACTGATCCAGCATGGCCGCCACTTGTTCATGATATGATAGAGAAGCCGGCAGTTATCACTAATAAGAGGCAGATGTTGAGCAACTACACCGACACCGGGGAGCCAGATGTGCCGTTTGAAGAAGGCTTCACCATAGACAGGCTGTGGGCCGGCCTCTTTTTACTCAATTTCGTCCATCCATCATTGATTGCTTTTGCATGTTCCAAATTCTTCAATAACATTCCCAGACCACCCACGGCCGTGATTTCATTAATTCCAGATTTTCTACAAACTCCATTAATTCCTCCTTTGCTCATTGAGCAGTACTCTCAACTTTCTATTATGCCTCCTCCTGGGCAATTACTCAACCATTCTCTTGTTCAAGAATTCTCAAATCTTTCCATTTCCACATCATTATCTTTTACCCCTCCCTCTGACTACTTCACAATTATAGAAAATGAAAAAAATGCCAATAATCAAATTCCCCAATCCACCTCTCTCATCTCTATCGAAGAAACCTCTTATCTTGTTCCTGAGTGTGCCCCGACCCAAGGGCCGCTCGTCCAAGGTCCGTTAGTGGGCTTTCTTTACCCCTCCGATGAGGGGTCCTCTGTTGTACCACCTCATGTACCCATTTCGTCTTCTTCTTCTCCTTGTTCCTTAGGGGTTAGCAGTCAGGTTAGTTGTTCTTCTTCTACTAGCAATAAGAGTCCAGGGGTAGTCGCTACTAGGAAGGCCAAGGGTAAGCAGATTCCCCATAGATTCTTGTTAGATTTAGCCAAGAGGTGCCAGGCATGTTTGACTATCCCATAGTTTGTAGATGATCTGATCCTTTTGCCGTATTCGGAATGTGAGGATGTGTGTGTTCTCGACGAAGGGTTCGGCGTTTACAAAATCATGAATGCTGAAGACCCTTTTGAAGAGGGGGATGAAGAGTATGGAGAATATGAGGATGAGGCTGATGCTTTTGCCAGCGGCATGAGGAGATTCGATGAACCATCAGCCTCAGTAGAAGAGCCCACCAAAGAGATTAATTTGGGTACTGAGGAAAACCCTAGGATTGTCCTCATAAGCAAAAATTTATCACCCTCTGAAGAAGAGGTGCTCATTCTGATTCTCTAAGAATTCAAGGACACGTTTGCATGGAGTTACGAGGATATGTCGGGTCTGGACCCTGCACTTGTTGAACACCATCTAACACTAAAGCAGGGTCTATCCCGGTCAAACAACAGTTGAGGCGTTTCCACCCGCATATGACATTGAAAATGAAAGAAGAGGTCGATAAGCTTTACAAAGCTAGATTCATCAGAGTCGTCCTTTATCCTAATTGGGTGGCTAACATTGTCCCGGTAATAAAGAAGGATGGAAGGGTCAGAATTTGCATAGACTTCCAGGACCTTAACCGCGCGTGTCCTAATGATGATTTCCCTCTCCCTCACATTGATGTGCTGATTGATAATATGGCAGGGTTCGAGACCCTCTCCTTTATGGATGGTTTTTCAGGTTACAATCAGATTTGCTTGCTGCAAAAGATCAAGAGAAGACTTCGTTCACTACACCCTGGGGCACGTATTGCTACGTGGTCATGCCATTCGGACTCAAGAATGCCAGAGCCACCTACCAAAGGGCCATGATGGCTATTTTTCATGATATGATCCATATTTATATCGAGGTGTATGTTGATGACCTGGTAGTGAAATCAAGGACAAGGATCGAGCATCCTGGGGCTCTAGCTAAAGTGTTGCAAAGAGCGCGAGAATATCAATTGAAAATGAACCCCAAGAAATGTGTATTTGGTGTTTCATCAGGAAAACTGCTTGGATTCATTGTTAGCAAGAGGGGTATTGAGATTGATCCCAACAAGGTGAGGGCAATAAGAGATATGCCTCCTCCCAAAGAATTTGAAGGAAGTTCGAGATTTGATAGGGAGGTTGCAATTTATTCGCCGATTTGTCTCCCAACACTCACAAAGATGTAGGTCATTTTATGAGCTTACTAAGTCGGGAATTAAGTTTAATTGGGATGACAAGTGTCAGGTAGCTTTTGACGGATTGAATGATTATTTGGCCAATCCTCCTATCCTGAGGCCGCCAGTTCTAGGCAAACCACTTGTTCTTTATATTTCTGTCCTGGATGACTCAGTAGGTGTCGTCCTTGCACAAGTTGATGAAGAAGGAAAGGAGAGGGCAGCATACTACTTGTCTAAGCTCCTCAACCCCTGTGAGCAGAAATATACAGCTATGGAGAAGACTTGCGCTGCTTTGGTTTGGATAGTGCAAAAATTGAAGCATTACTTCCTAGCTCACGAGGTTCATCTCATTGCTCGTATGAATCCTATCAAATTCCTCCTTGAAAAATCTATCCTTACTGATCGATTGGCACGATGGCAAAGCTTCCTCTCTCAGTTTGATATCACTTACATTCAGCAAAAGGTGATTAAAGGCTATGCCATCGTGGAACATCTTGCTCATCACCCTCTCCCAAGAATTGATCCTGCTCGCTCAGAGTTTCCAGATGAGGAACTGATGTCCATTAATCAACCTTCAGATCCCATGTGGACATTACATTTTGATGAGGCTCTGAATTCTCACGGTAGGGGGATTGGCATGGTTTTTTTAACACCTGAGGGTATCACCATTCCACTTGTCTCTCAGCTCGCCTTCCCTGTCACAAATTATATAGCTGAATATGAGGCTCTTCTGGCTGGCCTTGAGACCGCTCATCAATTTGGTGTCACCCAGTTGCGGATTATAGGTGATAGTCAGTTGATTCTTCACCAAGTGCTCACCAAATGCCGAACACTCGATCCCTAGCCCAAACCCTACCAGGAACTTGCTTCTGCTTATGCCAAGCTCTTTACCAAGCTGATCTTTGATCATGTTCCTCGCAGCTAGAACATTTTAGCGGACGCTCTTGCTTCACTTGCCTCTTCCTTAATTTTCCTCCCCGAGAGGGACTTCCATTCTATTATCGTTCAGAAGCATCTTACACCTGCTATTAAGGATCCCACATTTCTTAGTGTTAAGGAGGAGGTGCTAAAGAAGGTTAAGGACGGTGAAATCATTGAGAACAAGGAAGTCGTGCTATTAGATTTAGAAGAAGAATTGGATGATGAGGAAAAGCCATGGTATTACGAGATTGCCAAATATTGTCAAGATCAGTCTTATCCTAAAGAAGCCATGGCGGAAGAAAAGAAAGTGATCAGGAGAGTCACCCAAAGATACACTCTGGTTGGAGGCGTGCTCTATAGAAGAGGTCTCATTGGTGTTCTTCTCAGGTGCCTTGACGATGATGAATCATGGAAGGTCGTGGAAGAGACGCATTCAGGAGTCTGTGGGGGTCATGTCAATAGCCAAATGTTAGCTAAGAAGATTCTTAGATTAGGCTTCTATTGGCCCACTCTAGAATAGGACTGCTTTATCTATGTTCGAAGGTGTGTCAAGTGCCAACTGCACGTCGACAAGATCCACTCTCCTACCTCTTCGCTTCATCCTATGTCCTCCTCATGGCCTTTCTCCATGTGGGCTTTTGATATCATTGGACCTCTTGGTGATTCAAACCTCCTCACGAAACCAAAATTTTTTATACTCACGGCCACGGAGTACTTCACCAAGTGGATGAAAAACATCATTGCAAGATTCGGCATCCCAAGCTCCATCGTCACCGACAATGGCCCTCAATTCATCTCTCAAGAACTTCAGGACCTCTGCAATAGGTATAACATTGTATTGCATCATTTATCCCCGTATTATCCATAGGGTAATGGGCAAGCGGAGGCTATAAATAAAACTCTAATCAAAATTATCAAGAAATAATGTGAGGCTAACAAATTTGCGGATTGGCCAGAAAAACTTGTTGAAGCTCTATGGGGCTACCGTACTTCCATTCGCACTCCTACTAGGCAAACTCTTTTGGCCCTCACTTATGGAATGGAGGCGGTGGTCTCTTATGAGATTCTTATTCCTTCTCTTACAGTACAATTGGATAAGGAGCTGTACATTGATGAATGTCGTGAATCTCTCCTTGCACAATTGGAACTCTTTGATGAGAAACGTCTGGCCGCTGCTGAACATGCACAAATTTATCAAAACAAGCTCCCACGTTTTTATCAAAAGAAAGTAACTGAGAGAAAATTCAAAGTCGGTGAAATGGTGATTAAAAGAATCTTTATAAAACCTGGTGGTCCTCGCTCAAAACTCCAACCAAATTGGGAAGGGCCTTTTGTCATAAAAGAAACTTATCATGGCAATGCCTATAAATTGGTTAATGTTGATGGTGAAGAACTAGCTCACCCATGGAATGGACTATACCTTAAGAAATATTACCCCTAACTCTTTTTCCAAAAAAAAATGACCGGCATGGTGCATGGGTCACGAAACCCGAAAAATTAAAATCTCTAATTCATTCTTCAATCTTGATGATTTAACCTTGGGTCAACACTCACACACCACACGCTTAACTCATAGACTAGAACGGTTCAAAATCTGAGGAAAGTCAAAGCCAAATTAAGAGTGTAAGACTTTACCCGTTCTTTTCTCTTCGGTTCACGAGGGGGGAAGTCAAACTCTAGGTTAGACTACCAAACCTACCCGCCGCCCTAGTAGGTGAAAGTCAGGGCCCAAAAGGGAACAAAATATTTCAAAAGCCTAAATACAATTAGGTTTTCATTTCATGAAAAGCAAAGAAAAGTGAAAAATCAAATCACATCAAAAGAAAAGCATGTTAAGAGGGCAAAGTCCCCGAAGGGAAAACCCTGGTCGTAAGCGTGCATCTCAAAAGGCCAAAAGACATCAAAATTTTCCGTAAGCCAAAGATCGAACCCCAATAGGTAATAGGGAAGGGGAGGGAAGTTTTCCCGATCTTTCGAAACCCCTCGTGGACTTCCCCAATATTTTCTTTCATTCCCCCTCCGTGGTATGTCATAAGCTTGAAGAATGGCAAAGACAGACTTGGGAGAATAGGCCGCGCGAGGTTATGAGTGAAAGCATGAACATTAAGCATGTTGACCCTTTGTTAAATGATTTAAGAATGGTTAATGAATTTAAGATGGTGAATGTGTAAGGTTTTAAGACATATGTACCATGATACGTCATTTCTTTATTTTTCTAAAAAAAATTGCGCCCAAACTGATGGACGTCATTTCTTTAATTCCAAAAGAAATAAAAAAATAAAAAAAATTCAAACCAAAATTGAACCCACACTGATGTACGTCATTTCTTTAATTCCAAAAGAAACAAAAAAATTCAAAAAAGAAAATCTGCGCCCACCCATATGGACGTCATTTCTTTAATTCTCAAATTTTCAAAAAAAAATTTAAAAAAAAATCTGCGCCCACCCATATGGACGTCATTTTTTTATTTCTTGAAATTTGAAAAAAAAAAATCTGCGCCCAATCAGGTGGACATCATTTCTAAAAAAATAGAGAGAGAGAGGTGTCATTTACTTGATTACATAGTGCTTGGTCATCTTTTATTTTTAGTATGCATCTGCTTGCTTGCACGTTCCATTTCCCTATATCTTTTCATTATTTATCTTAGTTGATTAAAGGCTTGACCCCTTGACCCTTTACTAAGGTCAAAAAGGACATCCCCTTGCTTATTGAGCAAGGGGCCAAGCTGAACAGATTAACCAACCTGTTTGTTTCAGTGAACGCAGGGGTGAGGGGATACAAGTACACAAGTACAAAAAGGACAACCCATGTAACAAAAACATGCTTTTCATAATCATCATAACTATATGTGTACAAAAGTGCAAGAGGCGGTGTACAACAGCAATCTCTCCAGCTCTCTTCACCTCCCTCCTCTCTCCTCTCGCTACTCTCTACCTCACCTCTATCCTTAGGAGGAACCCGTGGGGGCCTCATCGACCCCTGGCTGGTAGCAGATCTCTCGGGTCGATTGAGCTCCTCCTCTCTCCGCTGGTGCGTAGAGGAACCCGCTACATAACTCGTGGCAGAGTAGGCGCTGGGTCGCCCCTCAGCTCGTGCCCGCTCCCGGCCCCTCCGGTAGTGGTCCTATGCCGCCCTCACTCGCTTCTCTACAGCACCTAGACGAAGCCTCAACTCCGCCAACTCTGCCCGCTCACGGTCGTGCTCAGTACGCTTGTGGTCGCGCTCCCTCCTCTCCATCCTAAGGAGCAGCTACAGCTCTAGTGTCTCCCGGGGTAGCTCCTTCTGCTCCTTTGTAACTCGTCGGCTCTGCTGCTCTTCTGCAGCTCGTCATCTCTGCTCCTCCTCGACAGCTCGCTGTCTCTCTCGCTCCAACTCCTCGATGACTTGTCATCCCTCCTCCTCGAGTTCTGCAACCAGCTGGTCGTGGATCGCCAGCTCGGTGCCTGCTACGGCAGCCTTGGTCTGTGCCTCCTATAGCTCCTGCGCCTGCATTATCACACCACTTGTCATGAGCTTTTTCAAAAGGAAGTTATTTTAACTGCATGGCTTAAGAGGTTTCTCTCACCTGTGCTATCATGTCGCGCTCGGCTGCCTCAGCTCATGTCACCGCTCCCACCAGTCACTCCTCTAATGAAGCGATCTAGGCACTCTGATCCACTGGGCTCGAGCTGGACGCTCCTCCCGCTCCTCTCGCTGCTACCCTCTGCTGGCACGCTGCATCATTTTAAGACTGTCAGTCGCTAATCACTTAACTTCAGGATTCATATCATAACATTCAAAGAGCATACTCACCAGCATCTCTAACTCTGATCGAGTGACCGCTAGTCAGGCCTCCAGGGTGTGGAGTTGTACCTACATGTCCGCCACTACTGCATCCCATGCATCCTGCATTTATCATATATTAGTCGCACATCCAACATATAGCAATTGAAGGCATATAGAAAAGCATGCATTCATACGTACCCCTCGTGGCCGCATCTGAGGCCGACTGGCGTAGGTCCTCCAGTAGGTCCAGAAGTACGCTATGCTGTCTACCGCCTGGGAGACGAACGGGGTACCACCTCTTTGCCAGTCGACGTACTGCTCTGGGAAGTGCAGCCGCCAATCTATCGTCATCGCACGCCCTCGGGTCTTCTGCCCGACGCCACGCGGCTCTGCCACCTCGACCAACTCCTGGTGTAGGTCGAGGGTCCTCATCACCAGCCGAAGGTGAAGAGGCTCGATCTCGTTCAGGCAATGGAGCCAAATCTCCCACCCGAACAAGTGCCTGCCTGCTGCAACCCAGGGCTGGTCTTCGTCTGCCATACCCAAGTAGGGCCGCCACACAACTTGCATTTCATTACATATCATAACATCATATCACATAATCATCAATAGGAAATAGGACAGATGCATAAACATAGCATATGTACCAAGGGTGACGGGAAGTCGCGGAACTCTTGCCTCACGGCCTACAGCTCGTAGGCATGCGGGGCACCTGTCATGTACAGGAGCCAGCGCCGAGCAAGGGGGACTGCCTCTGGGCGGAAGACGGCGGCTCGCTCCATCGGTATGTACAAGTACCTCCAGAACTGCATCCACATGTCATTAGTCATTAATCACATATGCATAAATAGAAACATAAGCATAAGAGAGATTTGCATACCTGAAGGAACGATGCGAAGCCGTTGACAGTGGTCTCTCGTCCCGTCCCCGTGGACAGGTCGGCCAGTAGGTGGTGTTGTGCCCCTGTGGTTTTGATGTCAGCAAGCACTATGAGTATGAATGATTTATCATCATGTGTCTGCACTTGTTGGTTCTTCTGCACATTGCATCAGTGCATTATCTGCCATATGCATACACTGCATCAGTGCATTCATCAGTCGATTCAATTCAATGTCGATGCCTGCTCATTATGCATAAGTCGATGCGTGTTCATTATGCATACATAGTCAGTGCATGGTTAATTGTCTAGGCTTCTGCTTTTCATAAATATGTTTCATGGTGGTAATAAGTTAGTGAATGCCTAGACTCATGCATGTTCAAGGAATAAAGTTTGTACAGAGTTTGCCTAGACTGCATCAACTCAAGTCTGTACATTCTTTGGTGGCTGTCTGTACAACCTCCATTGTCTCATTCGACCAAGTCCGTTCAGCCAGTGGTCTATGCATTGATTTGTCTCACACATACACTAAGTCTGCACACTAAGTCTATACATTCATGAGTATAGTCAGTGCATTCGGTTGTTTCAATTTATATGCAAAGTATGTACATTCACTGACAGCATGACTGAGCATCTCATCTTTAATGTGCATACTTCCCTATATGCAATTGTGCATCTTTTAAGACAAAGTCTGCACATTCTCTGCTGATATGTTTGTGCATCATTATATCAAGTCTATACATCGCCGCATTATATCATAGTCTATACATCGTCGCATGCATGCAAAGTCTGTATATTGGTGTCGCACGCACACTAAGTCCATACACTCACATGCATAGGTTGTACATCATGCATTCATGCTTAAACTCTAGGCATAGTAAGTCTTCACATTGTTTGTACATTGCACGCAGAGTCTGCACACTCGTTGCTGACATGTCTGTACATTCATTATCATTGCACATACTTTCCTATATGCACACTGCATTTTGTGCATCAAGTCTAAACAAGCTTAGTTCAAATTTTTAACTAACTCAGTGCATCCTCGTCTATTCTAACAGGACTGTTGGTCGAGGAACTTAAGGAGGGCACGTGATCCGAGGATAAAGGGAGTGCCAGGATCGTGACACGTGTATTGAAGCCTACTGAAATACTTCCACGTGGTAGAATCAATTGGGCGGGAATCGTGGAGAACACACGCCCACCTACCTGCTGCTGCTATAAAAAGAAGCTTCTCCTTCGAGAGAAAGACGTGATCATGGATATATTTTAGAGGAGCAGAAGAAAAGAGAGTCTGCACGATCCAGAGAGAAGAGAAACAGAAAGAGAGAGTAGTAGAGAAGAAAAGAAATGATCAGGAGAGAAGAGAAAGAAGAAAAAGGAGAAGAGAGTAGCAGAAGAGAAGAGAAGAAGTGAAAGAAAGAGAGCTCGTGAGATCGAGAGAGGTCGAGAGAGAGAGAGTGAAGAAAGAGCTTGAGGAGAAGAAGATAAAAGCTTTTCCTGAAGATTAGTCCCACTGGACCTTGGATCAAATCCAGGCTAGTCAGCTCTCTAAGAGCCACATTTATGATATCATCGTATACAGCTTTCTGTCGCTGTGATTTCCAGTTTCTTGTTTTTCTTTTGAACTTTCTTTCAAGCTGTTAGTCAGCAGAGCTAAGCTGTATTGCTCAGCGGTGCAGAGGAGGATTCCTCTGTTCAGCAAGCTGTGTTGCTCAGCGGGCGAGGTAGATACCTCGGACAGCAAGCTGTGAGGCTCAGCGATTGTAGGCAAGCTGTGAGACCCAGCGGTTTAAGCTGTGTATCAGCGGAATCCACACTCGGGTTTGAGTGTGGGGTGGACGTAGGTCTGGAGGACCGAACCACCTAAAAATCTTTCGTGCTGTGGTTTGAATGCTAATTGTTTTGCTTCCGCTAGATGAATGCTTAGGCTCGATCTGTCTTTCTATGTCCAGAGAGCCAATTGATTGCACGCTTCTTATTTGATTGAACACATCACTGTACTTCAGTTTCAGTAGAACTGAATATGCTTCTAATTTCATATCTCTTAGTGTTCTAAGTTTTTATTCGGACAATATTTCAAAGGGGAGATTCATTCACCCCCCTCTGAATCGCTCGCACCGATCACAACAATTGGTATCAGAGCGGGTCTCTGTATATTCAGATCCAACGATCTGTAAAGGATCCTGCTATTTTCGGTGCATTATTACTTCTACTATCCCGTGTTCTGTACTTCACTACCCTGTGCATTCGTTTTGAATTTCATTATCGATCTGCATCAATGGATCATCCTACCGTCTACGATGGGTTTAATTTCAGTAACTGGTTAGGCGGCCTCCGGGTACACTTAAACTCCATTGATCCCAGTCTATGGATTCTAGTATCAAGAGGCCCATATGAGCTACCTCACAATCAGACCAAGTGGTCAAGTAAGGACAGATCAAAGAACCGTGATAATATCACAGTTCTTAACATTTTAAGAGGAGCGGTCAACACTGATAAATTTCCCTTTGTTCATAGGTGTGTCTCTGGAAAGGAGATTCTGGATAGATTAAAGACTGCCTACGGTAGAGATGATGATCAATGCATGATGGCTCAAGGGAGTGAACAAAGTAGCAATCAAGATGAAGAACAGGACGATGATCAGGTAAAATTATTTGAAGATTACTCCTTGGATGATTGGATTGCTGCATACAATGAATTGCTAGAGTCTTTTGATCGCTTAAGAAAACAGTATAAGAAGATGAAAAAGAAAACTTGTCAAAATGACTATAATTCATCATGTGAAAAGTGCTTGAAGATTAATGAATTATATGATGAATGTCTATCTGAGTCTCACTTGAATATGAAGCAAATGTGCCTGTTGAAAAAGGAAAACCAAGAAGGTATCAATAAAATCTCCGAATTAGAAAGTCAGCTGAAACTGAAAACTAATGAACATTTGATAAATCTGGGAGAGTTGGAAAGGATTAAGTTTGATCTGAAGAAATTGAAAGCTGAGAATGTAGAAATTCAAAGAAAGAATGAAAATCTTGAAGCTAAATTAAAGAATGTCAACAAGGAAGGTGTGCATGATTCCTCTCTTAAAACAAGCTGCAGTAAGTGCGAGGTTTTAAAAGAACGCAATGAATATCTTTATAGTGAGAATGAATGGCTAAACAAACAAATTGCCTTGTTTAAAGAGGATCACAGAAATCTGCTTGCTGAGAAAATTAAAGTGGAAGAAAGAGAAGAGGAACTAATTGAAAAACTGGAGCTGATGTTTGGAAGAGAAAATTGTAATGAAGAAGTCAAAAAGCTGACTGAAGAAAACAAAGAACTGAGAGAACAAAACAAGAAGTTCATGGTCTTAAACACAGTTATCTCACAAAGGCTTTTGACTATCGAAAAGGAAAGATCTGTTAGTAAGGAAGTTCAAGCACAAAATTTTGAGGAGGAAAACACTGAATTGAAAGCTGAAGTTGAAAAATTGAAGTGGTTAAACACCGACTTATCTGAAAAACTTCTTGCAATAAAAAAGGGAAAAACTGTCTGTGATGAAGAGTCAAAAATGTTGAGCAACTTGGAATAAGAAATTGAGAAGTATAAAACTGCAAACAAAGTTCTAAGTGAATGTGTCAATTGCAGTGAACAGGAGATAGCCAGTTATGAACTTCAAATAGCACATTTAGAAAATAAGATTTAGGATCTAGAAAAATTAACATCCCAGTCTGTTGAAAACAAGAAGAAAATGAAAGATGTCATAAAAAATGAGGATAAGAACTCAAAGAAGGGGATAAACTGTAGTTCTGATATTAAGGAAAGTGTGAGAAACCAGCTGTACACTACGTTTGTGCAAAGTTCTGAGGTAGCTGGTGCCACTAGTCAGTCCCCAAGCAAAATAAAAATATGAAATCTTCTTCATCATCTGTCTTTCAATTTAAGGCTCAGAAAATTGAAAAACGGGCAAAAGTTGTGAACAAAGATAAACAATTGCACAAGAATGGAAAGAAAGATGGGGTTAAAAATGTCCCTACTTGTGTCATGAAATCTGTTAGCTCGGCTGAATTTAATGGGTCAATGCACACTGCTCATGCCTCATGTACTCATTCGCATGCATCCAGTCAGTCTGTTAGCAATCATGTCGCCAGGAAACCACAAGTGTCATGTCATTACTTTGGTAGGCATGGTCATTGTATGGATGACTGCAGTATAATTAAAAATGATGATATGATGCATGATAAATCTTTTACAAATCATCATCATGACCCTTAAGGAATACGTCTGCCTCAAACAAACACATCATTTGTTATAATTGTAACAAACGTGGTCATAAAGCTGTTGAGTGCTGGTTTGGGTCTTCAGGGGGTTACAGTGACTCAAAAAGTAAGCATCTAAGATGCTTCGAGTGTGGGAAGTATGGACATGTAGTCAAGGACTGTTGGCATGTCCGAAGAGGCCATGGCAATAATAAATTCTTCAAATTTTCTGCCAAAAGACCTGTGAGTCTTTCATGCTTTAACTGTGGCAAGGTAGGTCACAAGTACACTGAATGTTGGTCATCAGGTAATAAGAAACAAACTGTTCATGCATACAACAGAACTGTTCATGCTTATGCACATATGTCTCATGCTGCTGTTGATATGCATCATAGGACCAAAAATTCTGATGCTTCATGTAGATATTGTGGCAAATTGGGTCACTTCATGACCAATTGTTATCAGATGGATTTTTATGATAGCGTTGCTAAGTGACTGTTCAAAACACCTGCTAGGGCTAGTACAGGACCCAAGGCTACTTGGGTTCCTACTGGATCAAAATGGTCAATTCTTTGCAGGTGTGCCTTGGATGCTGATGAATAAAGGGGGTTAATAAGCCAAAGCACTCAAAAAGAAAACCCCAGGATCCTACGCATCAGGTCAGCTCTGAACACTCTGTTTAAATTTCATCATCTGACTTTGTGAGTATGAAAGAATTGAATTTCATGTTGATTTGATTCATGCTTAATTGAAATCCTCTGAAAATTTGAAATGAACCTGATGCTTTTGGCAGTCTTTCCCTCCGATTGAACCGCATGATTTTCTATTAAACATAAATTTTAAGACAATGTGCTACACTTTCACTGTATTTCATGCACTTAGTCAGGGGGAGCTTGACTGGTTATGCTTAATGTTTTTTATGCTCATGATTAACTTCACTGCATCTAGACAGGGGGAGATCTGTCAGATTCATTTGTTCCTCACTTCCTGAATCCCTCCTGTTTAGTTATTTGAATCGCTCTACTGCTCTCTAGTGGATAACCTGAATTTTCTGCTATTCTCCTCTAGACAAGCTGATCTGTCTGAATTCCAGACTCAGCTACTGAATTTTATCCAGCACAACTTTGATACTCTTCCCTTGCTATTTGTTGCACTGCCAGCTTACCATCATCCCTCACATTCTCCTTAGCTGGTGTGACTGATCAATTTTTTGCTCTAGCGATAATAAGTTATTCAGCTACTTTGATTGAACTGGTCTAAGAAATTCAAGTTGTGTACCACGTTATTAGTCTGAAAAAGGTAAAAGAAATTCATATCATACATGCTTAAGAATGACCATTGATTCAGATTGATATAAGTTTAATGTATTCTCAGATTTGCTCTTGAATGATTTGAAAATATCTGAATGTTAAGTTTTAATAAACTTTAACCATATGTGTCATGAAAAACTGGGTCTCACTCATATGAAGTCTGAAATTTTGTCTTCAAGGCTTCTTTGGTAGAGATACATAGTGATAGCAT
Organism: Amorphophallus konjac; assembly: GCA_022559845.1. Taxonomy (NCBI): domain Eukaryota; kingdom Viridiplantae; phylum Streptophyta; class Magnoliopsida; order Alismatales; family Araceae; genus Amorphophallus; species Amorphophallus konjac. Next base: position 81,393,747 of record CM040123.1, on the reverse strand, counting down.
TGCTTCTAAACATTAACTTGAAAAATGTTGACTAAAAGAAAATTGTATTCGGAGTAATGACTTGGTAACTGAGAAACTGGGTTCTCTATCAATGAAGTAGAGTAAACCTATGTCATGAAGTTCCATAGTTATATCTGGTAAAAATGTATTGAAAATCTGACAGAGCAATGGCATATTTGTGTTGAGTAACTGGGGAGTCCGGCCTCTGATCAAGGTGTCTCCTCATGTAAAAAGACACTCCTATTGCTAACTCTGTTCTCAAAATTGAGAGGCAATGATAGTCATCACACTGAGTAACTGGGTCACTTCATCTAAGACGTGTTGTGCCTCATGTAAAAAGGTGTTGATCAACTAAATTGCTCAGGGAATATTGTGCTGATTGAAAGAAAATTTCCTGCAAAAGCTGTCAACTCACATGCTTCTAAGTGTGTATATTATTAATACTATTCTATGTATCTCTCAAAGTGGTCATTGAGTTCATTTGAGTAAGATGGAAGGTGGTTGTTCTTGAGTATTGCTTTATTAATTGGTTTCCCTTATTAAAACCTGCCTTCAGATATGAGTATTGAATTTAATTGACAAATTTGGTATACATCATGATTAAATCAATTAGGTCATGTCGGTTTATTCATCTTGTGAGGACTTATTACTGTGCTACCTGCCATACTATTTCGTTTGATCAGGTTCACCTCTGACAACTTATTCATCATGCCAACTCAGCTGTTGGATATCTTGTGCCTTGCTTGCTGCTATTTTCTACTACCCTTGGCTACATTAACTTCATTTACATTGTCAATTGATTGATTCCTGAGATGTACTCTTCTCCACACTGTTGGAATCTTCCATCTTCTTCATGTAACCACTTATGGTCTGTGGACCTTCCACCTGTTGTATTCTGTCCATGCATTTGTTTTGGAGTTCTTATAATGGCAGATTTCAGATTGCTTCATTGGATAACCAGAGTTCATTCCTGCACTTCAAGGGGAGTTCTAGGAGAGTAGCCAAACATTCATATTGATAGGGGGAGTTCTTATATTTTATTGTGCATGGTTCTATGGGGGAGAATAGGTATCATATCTCATACATGGCTTTCATTACACTCTCAAACTATTTCCTTTCTGCTGAAGTCAAAGGGGGAGATGTTTTATCAATCTTTTCATAACTGCTTAAATTTTCTCTCTCAAACTTTTCTCATTTTGATGACGTCAAAGGGGGAGAATAGTTTAGATCTGTGTGTCTCATAGTGACTCATAGTGTTGCCATCATCAAAAAGGGGGAGATTGTTGTGCCCCTGTGGTTTTGATGTCAGCAAGCACTATGAGTATGAATGATTTATCATCATGTGTCTGCACTTGTTGGTTCTTCTGCACATTGCATCAGTGCATTATCTGCCATATGCATACACTGCATCAGTGCATTCATCAGTCGATTCAATTCAATGTCGATGCGTGCTCATTATGCATAAGTCGATGCGTGTTCATTATGCATACATAGTCAGTGCAGTGTTAATTGTCTAGGCTTGTGCATTTCATAAATATGTTTCATGGTGGTAATAAGTTAGTGAATGCCTAGACTCATGCATGTTCAAGGAATAAAGTCTGTACAGAGTTTGCCTAGACTGCATCAACTCAAGTCTGTACATTCTTTGGTGGCTGTCTGTACAACCTCCATTGTCTCATTCGACCAAGTCCGTTCAGCCAGTGGTCTATGCATTGATTTGTCTCACACATACACTAAGTCTGCACACTAAGTCTATACATTCATGAGCATAGTCAGTGCATTCGGTTGTTTCAATTTATATGCAAAGTATGTACATTCACTGACAGCATGACTGAGCATCTCATCTTTAATGTGCATACTTCCCTATATGCAATTGTGCATCTTTTAAGACAAAGTCTGCACATTCTCTGCTGATATGTTCGTGCATCATTATATCAAGTCTATACATCGTCGCATTATATCATAGTCTATACATTGTCGCATGCATGCAAAGTCTGTATATTGGTGTCGCACGCACACTAAGTCCATACACTCACACGCATAGGTTGTACATCATGCATTCATACTTAAACTCTAGGCATAGTAAGTCTGCACATTGTTTGTACAATGCACGCAGAGTCTGCACACTCGTTGCTGGCATGTCTGTACATTCATTTTCGATGTGCATACTTCTCCATATGCAAAATGCATCACATGCATTCAAAGTCTGTACACTCGTGGATGACATGTCCGTGCATTCATTATTGTTGCATATACTTTCCTATATGCACACTGCATTTTGTGCATCAAGCCTATACAAGCTCAGTTCAAATTTCTGAACTAACTCAGTGCATCCTCGTCTGTTCTAACAGGACTGTTGGTCGAGGAACTTAAGGAGGGCACGTGATCCGAGGATAAAGGGAGTGCCAGGATCGTGACACGTGTATTGAAGCCTGCTGAAATGCTTCCACGTGGTAGAATCAATTGGGCGGGAATCGTGGAGAACACACGCCCACCTACCTGCTGCTGCTATAAAAAGAAGCTTCTCCTTCGAGAGAAAGGCGTGATCGTGGATATATTTTAGAGGAGCAGAAGAAAAGAGAGCCTGCACGATCCAGAGAGAAGAGAAACAGAAAGAGAGAGTAACAGAGAAGAAAAGAAATGATCAGGAGAGAAGAGAAAGAAGAAAAAGGAGAAGAGAGTAGCAGAAGAGAAGAGAAGAAGTGAAAGAAAGAGAGCTCGTGAGATCGAGAGAGGTCGAGAGAGAGAGTGAAGAAAGAGCTTGAGGAGAAGAAGATAGAAGCTTTTCCTGAAGATTAGTCCCACTGGACCTTGGATCAAATCCAGGCCAGTCAGCTCTCTAAGAGCCACATTTGTGATATCATCGTATACAGCTTTCTGTCGCTGTGATTTCCAGTTTCTTATTTTTCTTTTGAACTTTCTTTCATGCTGTTAGTCAGCAGAGCTAAGCTGTATTGCTCAGCGGTGCATAGGAGGATTCCTCTGGTCAGCAAGCTGTGTTGCTCAGCGGGCGAGGTAGATACCTCGGACAGCAAGCTGTGAGGCTCAGCGGTTGTAGGCAAGCTGTGAGGCCCAGCGGTTTAAGCTGTGTATCAGCGCAATCAACACTCAGGTTTGAGTGTGGGGTGGACATAGGTCTGGAGGACCGAACCACCTAAAAATCTTTCGTGCTGTGGTTTGAATGCTAATTATTTTGCTTCCGCTAGATGAATGCTTAGGCTCGATCTGTCTTTCTATGTCCAGAGAGCCAATTGATTGCACGCTACTTGTTTGATTGAACACATCACTGTACTTCAGTTTCAGTAGAACTGAATCTGCTTCTAATTTCATATCTCTTGAGTGTTCTAAGTTTTTATTCGGACAATATTTCAAAGGGGAGATTCATTCACCCCCCTCTGAATCGTTCGCACCGATCACAACAGGTGGGCTAGCAAGGCGGCACCCCAGGCGTACCGCACCACCTGGTCTAGGTCCTTCAACAGCCCGAGGAAACGACAGTTCATGCCGTCTCCCTTCGTCCCCAAGAGCAGCCTACCCAACATCAGGAACAGGAACCGCCTTAGGTCTAGGTCTACTCTCTCTCTCTGGGTGGGATCCACACTAAAAGTGGCCCTAGCTCTCCCAACCATGCAGATCCCGAACTCCTCTAGGGTCTCCCTCGTCCTCGGTCGCCCCTCACCCAACCCAAGAGCCTCCATCAGCTCCGCCCTATCTACCATCCTACAGTCCCTAGGCCCCCCTGCCACTGTCTCCAAGCCTAGGAGCCTATGGGCCCGGTCCTGGTAGTCGGGGTAGGTCACACCACTCACCGCCTCCCAATCCACCCTCAGCCTAGTAATCCTCACCACATCCTCCAGGGTGGGGACCATGTGTCCCCAGGGCATTAGGAATGCACGACTCACTCTATCCCACCTCTCTCTCAATACCTGGATGAGGACGAGGTCCAGGCGGACTGGCTTGATGCTCAGGAAGGGGGCGAATCCCATCTCCCTCAATCTCTCTCTCTGGAACTCAGAGAGGCCATGGTACGCCGCATGTACTAGCGCCCAGGAGATGCGGGTCCTCATCACTCCCTACAAAAACAAAAAACAAACAAAAGAGGGTCAATGCCCACAATAATATCATCTCTCTATTTTTCAAAAAAAAAAGAAAGAAAAAAATTGAAAAAAATTGCGTCCGTCATCACGGACATTGTTTCCTTTTTCCCTCCTTTAAAAAAAAAACAAATGCGTCCGTCATGGCAGACGTTGTTTCCTTTTTCTCTCTTTTCTAAAAAAAAATTTTGCATCCATCATGGCGGACGTTGTTTCCTTTTCCCTCTCTTTTTTCTAAAAAAAAATGTGTCTATCATGGTGGACGTTGTTTCTTTGCCCCTTTTTAATACACCCATAAAAACTTTCTGCATTCATCATGACAGACGTTGTTTCTTTTTCTCCTTTTTTCTAATAAAAAAATTCTACGTCTGATATATCGGGCGTTGTTTCTTTTTTTCCTCGCTTGTCTAACAATAGGAATTGTGTCTGTTATGGCAGACGTTGTTTCTTTTTCCCCTCTAATTCTCTAAAATAACAAAAAAAATTCTGTGTCCATCATGGCGGATGTTATTTCCTTTCTGCGCCCACAGAAGTGGACGTTGTTTCTCTGAGAAGCGTGCCATGGTTTTCTTAAGGAAAAAAAGAAAAATATATATATGTATAAAAAGAAATGGGGCGAGCTTACTTTCCTGGGCTCGATTTGATCCACTACCCCTCGCAATGGACGGCGAGGTGGGGGTTGCCGCCGTCGTCATGGCTGAGGAGCCGCACCTGGAAGCGCTGCAACTGGTGCCGATGGCACTTCTGTCCCCTCCGTGGGTTCGTCGCCACTGCCATTGTCGCCGCCCTCTGCTTCCTCTTCTTCCTCTCCTTCCTCTCCATCTTCAGTTCCCTCCCTTCTTCTTCATCTCCTCCTTCTTCTTCTGCTCTTATTGCTTCCACGGCCGTCGATTGTTCCATTCCCAGTCGCTCTGCCGCCGGTTGCTCCGCCACCGTCACCGGTTGCGCTTCCTTGGCTGCCATTCCTTCCTCGTCGCCGACGAGGTCCACCATCTCCGACGCTGTCACCCGCTGCCGCTTGTCGGGTGTGGAGCCACTGGCGTACATCGCCGCGGTGAGAATGAGAGAGAAAGATAGAGTAGAAGAGAGGTGGAGGAGGATTCATTGCGATGTTTTTGGCGAGAAGACGATGGAATGAGGTGAGAGAAGGAGGATGGGAAAGGAGGTTCATGTTTTTAAAAAGAATTTTTGGAATGAATCTGCATCCAATGTGGATGTCGTTAATTCTTGTATTTTTATAAAATAAAAGAATCAGCGTCTGTTAAAAGTGACGTTAATTTAAGAATGAGCGACCACTATGAAAGACGCTATTCTGGGAATTGAATTTTGATTTAAAGCTTGAATGATATATTTAAGAATGTTTTCCAGGAAATGTGGACTTCTCATATGGACTTTTTGCAGGTGGTCCGGAGTGTCTGGGAAGGGGCCAACGTGCTGCACCCCAATGCTTTTATCAGGCTTCAGTTTAAGCTTAAAGAAACCAAATCCAAGCTCCGCATTTGGAACAAAAGTGTCTTTGGAAACACTACTCAGAATGTTCGTGATGCTGAGGACCAGGCCGATAGATGCCAAACTACTTTTGATGATGCACCCACTGATTCTAACAGGGCGGCGCTCAATGAAGCTAATGCTAGATTGTGCAGGACTATACGCCAGGAGGAGACCTTTTGGTGCCAAAAATCAAGAATTGATTGGCTAGACAATGGTGATAGGAACACATCATTTTATCATGCTGTGGTTCAGGTTAACCGAAGGAGAAACTACATATCAAGATTGAAGATTGATGATCAATGGTGTTCGGAACAAGAGGTCCTTAAGGTTAAGGCAACAGAGTTCTACTCAGACCTTCTTTCCTCGGCACCGCACTGTGTGGATAATGATCTACTGAACTGCCTACCGAAGGCTATCACTGATTCTCACAACCATACTCTATGTGCAGTTCCGTCCAAGGAGGAGATCAAGGAGGTTGTTTTCATGCTTAAGGGATCTAGTGCGCCCGGGCCAGATGGCTTTTCTGGTGTGTTCTTCACAACCTGTTGGGATATTGTTTCCACGGACGTGGTTGACGCTGTGCAGGGTTTCTTCCAAGGCTTTCCACTACCACGAGGTATCACTTCTTCAATTATTACCATGGTACCCAAGGTTAATGAGCCCACCACACTCAGTGATTTTCGCCCCATTAGTCTTTGCAATTTTGCTTACAAAATTGTATCGCGCATCATCTGTGGTCGACTGATTCCTTTGCTGCCCCAGTTTATATCTGAAGAACAAAGCGCCTTTGTTAAGGGTCGCTTCATCCTTGATAATGTTTCCCTCTCTCGCCAGCTAGTTGCAGACATCAATAGGAAGGTTCGTGGACATAATGTTCTTTTTAAACTGGACATGACCAAAGCCTATGATAGGTTGGAATGGGATTTCCTATTTGAGGTGATGAGGAGGTTTGGTTTCTGTAATCGATTTATCTCCTACATCGGTATGCTTATGTCTAATTGTTGGTTCTCTATCTCCTTTAATGGGGGTATCACTGGTTACTTTAAGTCATCTAGGGGGCTTCGACAAGGTGGCCCGTTGGCCCCCATCCTTTTCATCATTGCCTCTGAAGTTCTTAGCAGAGGTTTGAAGGAGCTTTATTTGAATGGTACACTCCAATATTTCCACTCGCCGCGTGGATGTCTTGCGGTGTCCCACCTTCTATATGCTGATGATACGGTGATATTCACCAATGCGGTTGACAGGAATATCAGACGATTGCTTTGTTTCTTGAAGCGGTTTCAAGACAGTTCGGGGCAATCAGTTAATGCTGGGAAAAGTTGTTTTATGCTGTCCTCCAAGGCGCCAAGAAATACTGGGCAAAGGATCCATCGACGCATTGGCTACAAGCAGCTCATGGGAGCTATGACCTATATGGGGGTTCCTCTCAAGGCCGGCAAGCTAGTGACTGCGGACTTTCGGCAACTCATTGACAAGATTAACACGAGGTTGGCTGGTTGGCGCACGAAACTACTATCCCAAGCTGGCAGAGCTGTTTTGTCAAATCTGTGCTTAGGAGTATGCCAATCTATCTTGCTTCTTCTGTGACTATCCCTGCAACTATATGCAAGCAGATTGACAGAATATGTGCCAATTTTCTCTGGTGTAGCACCAACGATAGACAAAAGAGGCACTGGATTGCTTGGTCGAATGTTCAGAAGCCTAAGGTTGAGGGTGGTCTGGGATTTTGAAAGCTGGAGGACATACAGCTGTCTCTTACATTTAAGCAGTTATGGAATATTTTGCATGGTAGCTACCTTTGGTCCAGGTATGCTAGACAACGGTTCCTAAATATACATCTCATGGATGTTGTTAAGCCTTTTCCCCGTGGAATTTCTACTACCAATTTTATCAAAGCAAAGGAAATTGTTCTCTCTCATTCTAGATGGATGGTTGGCAGTGGGGAAGAAATTGATTTCTTCCGTGATATCTGGATTGGAGACCGGCCTCTCCTGCACTTTTTGAACGATGCTAGTTGCTTCACCATTCACCAACGTTTTACGGTTCGTGAGATGATGCTTAACCCCCATCATCTACTGTGGCAATGCCTCATTTTTAAGGCTGAAGATTTACAAGTTCAGCTGACTAATACTCGGGATGTTTGCTGTTGGACTGGTAGTAACTCTGGCGAATTCACCTCCTCCTCTACATACAAACTTGCAGCTACATAGGGTATTCAGCGGTGGGCATGGAATAAGATCTGGCACAATACCTTCTCCCCTCGAGCATCCATTTTTACTTGGAAGATGATACATCGGGCAATCCAAGTTGATTCCAGAATTGGTGAATGTGGTGTTTATCTTGCTTCTAAGTGTGAATGCTGCCACTCTGCTAGCCTAGAAGATTTAAATCACCTGTTCATAACTAGTGATCTTGCAAAGTCCCTCTGGGCCTGGATGGCGCCTTTAATCGGACCGAAGGTTAATATGAGCAGTCAGATTACCATTCGCTGCTGGAGCTTTATTGAAGTAACATCTATGCAATCTGCTTTTCAATTTGCCGCGTTGTATACGCTCATGCTTCTCATATGGGAGATTTGGAAAGCAAGATGTGCAGCTCGATTTGAAGGTGTAGCACCTGACAAGGAGAAGATTAAACTCTAGATTACTAATAATCTGGCTGTTGCTTTCAAGGGTGTCACTTTCCATCAGCAGATTCAATATAGTGAAGCTCTTGTCCTTAGCACTTTTAATGTTCGGCCTATGGTGCAGGTTCGCCAGCCTATCATTGTTATTTGGAAGCCCCCCACCTTTGGCTTTTGTTTGAATATTGACGGCGCTTCCAAAGGTAATCCAGGCCAAAGTGGGGGTGGAGGTTGCATTAGGAACTCGACAGGCGATTTCCTTGCTGGTTTCTCATTCTACTATGGCATTGGTCCTAGCTTGTTGGCAGAGGCACGGGCGCTGCATGATGGCCTTAGCATAGCTATGGAGTTGGGCTATAATATTTCTATTGTTATGTTCGATTGCAACGCTTTAGTTCAGGCGGTTCAGAGGGATGCTGTCCCCCATTGGTCAATCTATCCCTGGTGGAGGGGGATCATTCGGATGCTTCAGCCGTTTCATTGCCCAATTATGCATGTTTATCGCGAAGGCAATTCGGTGGCAGACAATTTGGCCAAGAATGCTTGCGAACCTAGCGCCAGGAGGGTCTATTGCAATGTCAAGGAACTCCCTTGTAATGCTAGAGGGGCAGTCTTAGTGGATAAAATAGGTCTCCCCAGTTTCCGGCAAGCACATTAGCTTTTGTTCTCTCATATCTCATTGTTGGCATGTCTTCTGGCCGCTATTATTTGGCCTTGGTGGTAGTCTATGTCTAGGCATTGGTGGTTGTCTTTGTACCACATTACTCTGATTAATGGAAATTAGTGCCTTTGGGGGTGCCGGGTGGAGTGGCTCCATCTCTCCTCTCTGAGGCAGGGGTGCGCTCTCCCTGGCTCCCACACAGGTATCGTTTATTTTAAAAAAAAAAAGAATGGGCAACTGCATTGGAGGACGCCAATTCATGGAAATTGATTTTTAATTTTGGATTTGATAAACAATTGGCGGCAGATATATGGGATGCAGTTTAAATGTGCGACGTCACCCTTAGACGCCATTTCTCAAAGATTGTTTTTTCTTGTAACAGCTATTAATCTTGGGAGAATGAACATACAGTACAATAGTTTTGGCTCAGTCAAAGTGGAAATGATTCATTTTATTGAAAAGAAAGAGCAAAATACATCAATGAGCCACTTTGGGTCTCAATTTCCTAAGTGATGTTACATAAATCTTCCACTGATCTCTGTCTTCTTCAACCTGTTCCAAGGGCTTGTGTAGTTTGTTCACGCGCCAGAGAGCTTTGATGGTGTTAATTTCTTCTCCATCTTCACTGTCTGCCAGGTTCCTTTTCTTGATAGGTGGCAGATGAGAAGCATCCTCCATGAGATGGCGTGGCAAGTCAAGCTGAGGTAGGCATCGGTGCGAGTTATAAAGGATGAACTTTCTGGCACCGATGAGCCGTAATTCCACTCCGGGAGAGAGTCGAGCATGAAGATCTTGGGTTTTGAGGACTCCCGGTGCACTGGTGAACATGGTCTGTGGCATGGTTTTGAAGTGATCCCTCCAGTCCACTCTCTTATTTAGCTTGGGCACCCGATTAACCACTCTCTCACACAACCCAAGCATACCCGTCATGTAGTGGAGTGGGCTCTTAGAGAATATTCTAGAGGCTTGTTGAGATTCTTTACATGGGTCGAATGTTTGGTGGAGGTCCACCCAACTAGTAAGGAGAAGCATCGACCCGTATAAGGGCCTTCCCATGGACGCCAAGGTAAGCCCACTATATAGGTAGGCTAGGACCGCAGGCCCGATTCTCTTTCCCTCCCAAATCTCACATATTGCACTCAATTGGTCTTCTTCTAAGAAATCATCCGTTGTAGGGAAAAGTAAGGCTCCAGCCAGGCATATAACAAAGCCCTTCATAATATTTTCCATCTCCTCCTCCTTGGCTTGACCCAATTTCTTGTATACCCATGCAGCCAACTTCATTAAGTTGATTCCTCTGTTCACTCGAATCTGATTTATTATCTTTGGACTGGGAATTAGACCTGCTAATATCTCTGTTGAGCTTATTGGGTTAGGCATTGTTTCCATCCTCTCTTCTTCACCTTGCTTCATCCTTTTTAACCCCAGCAACATGTCTGCTTCTTCCAGGAGTATTGTGGCTTCAAAGGTGGGGAATAGGAAGGTGTGAGTACCCGGGTGCCAAATTTCCAAGAGGGCCTATGACAGCCCAATCTAAGTGGATGTCTTGATAGTGATTGGCATGGGTAATTAAGCCTAGAAGATGCCATCGGGAGAGGAAGGATCTCATATCTAGGGTGATTTTTGAGAGGAGGAGGGGAAGTCACTTGTTGTGAGTGTACCTTCGTGCTCCAGGGATAGTTGGATAATCCTGAGAGTTAAACAGACAAACATAAGAATAGAAAAGATGAAAGAGTGCGGTCAGAATTCAGAAATAGAAAAAGAAGAAGAATGCTGTCAAAATCAGGGAATCTGAGAACAGAGAGGGTAGTTCTGATAGAAATTAAAGCTTTTTCTTGCATCAAACTTACTTGATTCATCTCTATTTTTTTGCTGATGTGCCCATCGATTTCTGTGATCCTTGGTAGGCTCATCTTCGTCTTCTTCACTCGACATTGAAGGAGGTGGTCCATCTTCGAGTTCTGTTGCTGCAGTGACTTCATTGAGTTGTAGCAGAGGTTTTGAACTCTTCTTTGAGGCTAGAAGGCTCTTTAGGTCATGGTTATATAGGGAAACCCTCGTGGAGTTTGAGTTTGAGAGTGATTAGGGCTTTGAACGGCAGTTTCTGGCATGGTTTGAAATTTCGCAGGTGAAAAGGAATTGGCATCTAAGCATTCGGACGCACATTAAATGAGCGACTATCATAAAGACGCGATTTCTTGATTTTCTATTTGAATTTTAAAATTGCGAAGAATGAGCGTCCCCTTAAACAGGCATTATTACTTATTTTTTTGGAATTTGAATTGTAGAATTAAGGAGAATAAACGTCCACCTTTGTGGACGCCATTTAAATAAGCGACTATCATGTATGACGCCATTTCTTCAATTCACATCCATTGCAATGCTTCAGGATTTACTTCATTTTTAATTACCAATGCCTGCTTATTAGACTAATATGTTGTGAGTGTAGGAAATATGCTTTTGAGGTACCCAGAGCTGCTATGTTGGTAACACCTCTTTCTCTCCCATCCATGTATGCATTTTTACTATAGGTTATCTACGCTATTATAACATATCAAGGACCTTGTGGTCTAAGTGAACTTGGAATTTGAGTTCCCCTTCATCAAAAACGGTGATAATTTCATGGGAGTTTTAATCGCACGGATAGGCCATTAGGTCATCTAAGGATTGGGACGATGGTTCCAATTTGTAAGTTGATACATGGACAAATGAGTTTCGACTTAGTGTCAACTTAAAGAACTCGATTCTTGACCAAGTCTGGATGGTTTAGCAATATTATCCTTGATTATTTTCTATTTTTAGTTTATTTTAATTTTTCTTTCAACCCAGCATGCATCATGTAGGACTTTGAGTTTCATCACAGAAATATTTTCTTATTTGGGTCTGGTGAAATCCACTAACTCTCAACTACTGTTAACATGAGATATTCCATTCCAAATTAAGTACTACGTTCTCCCTGAAGCCGTTGAAGCTGATTCCTTGAAGGCACCTTTGATCGGATTCCTATCCTAATTTCTTAATTTTTCCTTCCACCTTGGTTGTAGCACGTCCACATTGGCTGGTAATCGCTCTCCAACGGTGTCCTTTGCGCCTGCGCGCACGTTTTCCTCTAACTTAGTTTTCATCCAAGCAATTGTTGTTTCCTTGAAGTCATCCAAGATTGTTTCATTCTGAACTATGGAAAGATTTCCAACGCTTAGTGTCAGAGACGTGTCACATCACACCTTGGCATCTACTTTTCAGTATGCTCTCACTTCATTCTACTTCATTCTATTACACCTTATTCTATTTCGCTCCCCTGTAAAGTAGACGCCAAGGCGGGATAACTGTAGACACGCTAAATTTGACACTAAGTTGAGTAAATCTCATGTCACAATACAACGTCCCAAAGAGGATTTCATCTTGAGCTGAATAAGAAGATTTTTCTATTCTTCAGAATTTTTCTTGAACTCGCGTCCTTTACCGTGGACGCTAATTTTTATGGGCGACTGCCATCATAGACCCTCATGCTTCAGCTATTTGTCGATGATTTTTTTTTTTTAGTAATAACGACTTCTTTAGCAGACGCTAATTCTTTTTATTGATAATGATTGCTCAATTTTGATCAAGAATAAGCGACCATAGATGTGGACGCCAATTAATTAACGCCTGTTATGGAAGATGCCGATTCTTATGGAAAATATGGAATTACTAAATTTAAGCTCTCAAGAATGAGCGTCCGTCATGGTGGACGCACATTTAATTAGGGACGTTTACGGCAGACGCTAATTCTTCTTGCACTTCTGATTTTATCAGGGCTCCTTCCCCTGGTTGGTTATTGCCCATTTTAATCCTTTCACTTCTTTGGGAGGTCTATCCCCTTCCTTGCTTGGAATACTTCCTCACTTGGACTCTTCTCTTCTATAAATTTGGTATTTGTTGTTGTAGCACCCCGGATAAATAATAAGGAATAAACATATTCTAAATATATTATCTCCCATTAACACCATATATACAAAGCCTTAAGCCCATACAACCCAAACCCATGTATGTGGACTCTCACCTTCGCAAAAGCTCGTATAAATTAAATGGGCCTAAACCTATATATATATATATATATATATATATATATATATATATATATATATATATATATATATATATAAAGCCATGAAATTTTAAGACTCGTAAGAAAAACTCAAGTATAAATATATGGGCTAACTCCATAAAAAAAATGGGCTTTTGCCCATGCATGCACACAGCAAGCCACGTGAAAGTTACAAGGCCTAAAACCCAAAAACGCACACAGCGTGCCCAACTCAAACGAATGTTCGAACGTAGCATGCATGGTTAAGCTTTAGGGTTTTTAAAAATCAAAAAGGAGAAAGCGGCGACTGATATAGCAGGGGATTAATGAAATGGAGTAACGCACAGAGGTGACTTTAGAACCTTGCTTTCGTTAGTCTTTGACCCTTCCTTAGAGTTTCATTCACTATAAGTAAGCACCATAGTCGAACGTGAAAGGGGTTACTATCAAAGGGACCCTGCTTCGTTCGAGAGTCGGCTTCCTCCTGCTGCAAACCCGTTACAGTTGCTGTTGCGCCTCCTCCCTCCGGTACGAGAAGAAGTGACTCTTCTTGCTCCTGCTGCGTTTGAAGGAGTTGCAGTGCAACCTTCCCTCCGTCCTCCTTGCATCCCTGATCATCGTTATTCACCATCCAAGGTAGGTGATCTCAATACAAGCTCAAGATGTAATAAACTGTGCATGCATAATCCCTATTCTTGCGTTTCTGTTTTACGTAAATCTCGTCAACGCATGATTGAAATTTTATAATCATGAAACCAGATATCTAAAATTTTGGATAAATATATTTTTAAAATCTTCATAATTTTCTCTTAATTTTCATGTATTTAGATGCATGAAAAGATTTGAAATTGGAAAGCGACCATGTTCATAGGGTTAACACCAGTATCATCTTTGAGGATTTTTATCTTTTTAACCTGATGTAGTAAAATTGTGATATTCCATACATAAAGACTTTAGATTTTTCTCTATATTATCATATAATTATTTTATAAAAATTCATTAAATAAAAAGTGACACGGTTCACTCCTCAAATGAACAGTAAACAGTTATATTAACATGGCCAAGTGACAACCGTAGGATGCTCAAGACCCTTTTTGAAGTTTTCATATAATCCCATGAACCACTTTATTTCTCTTTGTGCCATTATTATTTTCCCTTACTCTTTTGAAAGAACCACATCTCTATCTTTATTCTTTAAAAATGAAAATATACATGTACACGTGATACTATGTAAAAATAAACTACGCGTCCTCCCGTGACGCCATTTTAAATAAATGCTCTTTTTTAAGAAATGTTATTTTCTTGCTCTCCCAGTTTTGTCGGGTTTTGACCCATATTGCGGGTCATATCGACACTGTGTCTCAGTCCATAGACGTAGTCCCATGTCTCACGTTGGATTCTCGAATAGCCCTAACTGTTGGTGACGAATGAGCCCTCCGCGGGATATTCCTTCCTTCGGACTGGCGATTTTGTCATTGGGACCTCCGAAAGTCTCCTCATAGCATTAGATTCCCTCAAGGCCGACTGAGCTGGTTGTACCATAAAAACCTTAAACCATGAATGCCATGTCACTCTAGAGAAACATTGTAACCTAACCCTCACATTGTGCTGTTTCGACTATTTGAGAGTTTTTTATGCCTAAGGAATGGGCGACCGTTCCCTCGGGCATTTTCTTGAATTGGGTGACCATATGCATGGGCGCCAATTAAATCTGCCTATTTCCTATTCACTGAATTTGTGACTGGATGCTCAGTGGCGAATTCATAACTCATGGCAGCCTGGTTAGGCGCCAATTCCACCCAGACTTTCATCATGTCATGAGTTTTTACGCGACTTTTATCATGGTCCATCCCCACGTGAAAGTCCCACCTTGAACTCTATATTCCCAAGAGGGATCTATCTTTATATCCTATATGAGCTTGTTCTTGGAAACCTATTGGCTATAATTTGTGGATGTCTAGAAATTTACATGATCCAATGCCTGCGCATATAGGGCCTGATCTGGTCCTAGGAGGAGCACCCGAAAGTACTTGTGCCCATGGGAGTTATATTGATCACGGTGTGGCATTGCACCGAAGTACTTGTTGTTCTAGAATTTATCTATGACATTCCACCATCTCTCTCGTGCTTGACTAGACTTGCGTTACTTGACTTGCGTGGCCTGGAATGGGCAAAGTACTTGCTTGTTACATAGCCATATTCGTGACATGTTCTCACTTACTTGAAACCCTTGATACTACCTGCTAGTACTTGAATTTATTGAATATCGTTCAACCGTTATGTTGATTCCACTTGTTACCATGTTCTATTTCATATCTCGATATGCTTAGCTAGCCTTGCATTTACATGTAAGATTTAATCACTTAAAGCATTGCTTGTTCTTAAGATATAAATCCTACTGAGCGTTTCCTCACCTAGTTTTTCCCCACTTTTTAGGTAACTCAGACACCGACTCGCAACCAGATGGGGAAGACCAAGAGTGAAGAGCATAGAACCTCCAAGCATCGTGCCATCTTGTCGAGTCTTGTTGTGTCTTTCCTTGAGAGTCCTTATCATTGTGTACCTTTTATTTATTTGGGTCATGATGTAGAACATTAATAGGCTTGTGGCTTTTCGGTGAATGTAGTTATGGATCTTAACTTTGTTGTTATATGACACTATGGTTTAAGTGTCGGTAATGGATTGTGGATTTTTTTTGTTATTAATTAATCTTGTCGTTTAGCGCACTCAGTCCCTATGTCGAAATTCTTATCGCTCTGATTGACATGAATGATATAAACTCGTCGCGTCTTCGAGTTCCTTCCACGCTCAGGGCGTGACAGTTTTTGTGGTATCAGAGCCTAGGATTCCAAATTCCTAGGAAAACCCAAGTCCAAGGATAAGTCTCTCTTTAAATCCGGTGAGATTGGGTAGAGACAAGGGATTAAGTCAATATAGGACGTCCAACCTTGTAATTCCAAATATGAAACTAACTAGAATTTAAAACTCTTGTAGGATCATGGCCGCTGAACGTGCTCAATGGCGCGAAATGCAGCGCATTGTACAAGGCCTTACCCAGGTGCTACAGCAAGTGGCGCAAGGCGGAGCCAACCGTGGAGCGGGAGATCTCCACAGAAGTTTCAGAAATTTGAACCCCCCTAAGTTCACGGGCTCTTCTAACCCTGATGATGCTGAAAACTGATTAAAGGAAATAGAAAGGATTTTCTGTGTCATGCAATGCACGGAGGATGAAAAGGTCTTATTGGCTACGTTCTAGCTAGAGCGGGACGCTCGCTCTTGGTGGGAGTCGGTGGAAGCAACTCTGCCGGACGATTATATCACTTGGGCCAGCTTCATGGAATACTTCAATGCTAAGTAGTTCTCTGACCGTGTCCAAGAGAAGAAGGCCGCACTGAAACAACGAACTCTGTCCGTGGCTGATTATGAATCACAATTTTCTCGTCTGTCTAGGTACGCACCTCATTTGGTGTGTACGGAAAAGATGAAAATGATGCGATTCTTGAACGGACTTCGGCCTCAGTTTATCACCCAACTTGCACCAATGGACATACAGGTGTACCCGGAGATGGTTCGACGTGCCCAACTGTTAGAGGATGCCACAGAGCTATCAGACAAGATCCGAGGGAAAGATAAGAAGGAAAACACTATAGGTTCCAACAATTTCAAACCCTCTTATGATAAGAAGCGGCCAAACAAGGGAGGAGAATCCTCCAAAGACTAGAAGTCTAAGAAGAATGACAAGCCATTCTCCATCACCACACCTTCTAAGGAGGTGTGCAAGCACTGCGATAAGGCCGGTCACAAGGCCAATGGAGAAGACTGGGAGCATGCCTCCGATGTGGAAGCCAAGAGCATCGAATCCCTAAGTGTCCTTTGCTGAATGAACAAACTACTAATGATGAGAAGCGTCCTACCAAGAAGCAAGGTCATCTTCAAGCTCTGTAGAAGACAGAACCAACTGAAGGCGGACTGGTGGAAGGTATTTTAACCATCTGTTCTAAGTCTGCTCAAGTCCTATTTGATACTGGCGCAACCCATTCTTTTGTTTCGAAGAAATTTGCTACTTCCTTTTCTAAAGAACCCGAGTGGCTAGACATGGTCATTTCTACCCCTCTCAGAAGCGAGTCCGAGATTACACACCACTACACGGGTTGTAAGGTCATGGTTAAGGGCCACAATCTACCTGCCAACCTGATATGCATAGATCTAAAAGGGTACGATGTCATTCTTGGTGTTGATTGGCTATCCACCCATCGGGCAACTGTAGACTGTCGGAATGGTAAAATAACTTTTGTAGATTACCCAAAGCTGACTTACATTAGTCCTCGGAATAGATCACCCGTTATCTCGGCTGTCCGAGCTAGTAAACTTATCAACAAAGGTTGTGTGGCATTCCTAGCATTTGTGACTGCCACAGAGGCTAAGGTGGCCAGATTAGAAGACATCCAAGTAGCTTAGGAATTTCCCAATGTTTTCCCAGAGGATTTTCCCAGCTCACCACCAGAGAGGGAAGTATCCTTTACCATAGATCTTGTGCCTGGTGCTGGACCCGTTTCGAAAGCACCTTACAGAATGTCCCCCGCTGAGCTGAAGGAGCTAAAGGAGCAGCTAATGGAATTACTGAAGAAGGGGTTCATTAGATCAAGTACCTCACCGTGGGGAGCGCCTGTATTGTTCGTGAAAAAGAAGGATGGATCGATGAGACTCTGCATCGACTATCGGCAGTTGAATCATCTTACAATCAAGAATAAATATCCCTTGTCAAGAATCAACGAGTTATTTGATCAGATTTCTGGAGCAAAATACTTCTCAAAAATTGATCTTTGATCGAGATATCACCAACTGAGGATTAAGGAAGAGGACATTCACAAGACTGCATTCCAAAGTAGGTATGGGCATTACAATTTTACTGTTATGCCATTTGGACTAACAAATGCCCCTGCAACTTTCATGCAGTTAATGAACAACATCTTTAGGCCGCATTTGGATAAATTTGTCGTGGTTTTTATTGATGACATCTTGATATATTCAAAGTTTGAAGATGAACATGAAGTGCATTTGAGGATAGCATTGCAGATATTGAGGGATAATCATCTATATGCCAAATTTAGCAAGTGCGAGTTCTGGCTCGAGGAAGTGTCCTTTCTAGGCCATATAGTCTCGAAGAACAGAATTTCAGTAGATCCTGTAAAAGTCAAGGCCATGAGGAATTAGGAACGACCGACAAATGCAACAGAAATTCAGAGTTTCTTGGGTCTTGCTGGTTACTACCGGTGTTTTATAAAGGATTTCTCGAAGATTGCTGTGCCACTCACTAGGCTAACTCGCAAAGAGGTACCTTACGAGTGGAATGAAGAATGTGAAAGAAGTTTCCAAGCTTTAAAGGACCATTTGACCATTGCTCTGGTCATTGCCCTACTCACTGAAGGCGAGAAGTATGAGGTATATATCGATGCTTCTGGTATTGGCCTCGGGTGTGTTTTAATGTAACAAGGAAGAGTTATTGCATACTCTTCTAGGCAGTTGAAGAAATACGAAGAATACTACCCGGTGCATGACTTAGAACTGGCCGCGGTGGTGTTTGCCTTAAAGATCTAGAGACATTATCTCTATGGAGAGCAATTCACTGTGTACTCCGATTACAAGAGCCTTAAATACCTATTCTCTCAGAATGAGCTTAACATGAGGCAACGGCGTTGGCTCGAATACCTTAAGGATTTCGACTTCACTATTCACTACCACCCTGGTAAGGGAAATTCCGTAGCGGATGCCCTAAGTCGAAAACCGAGAGTAATGTTAGCTAGTTGCATGGTGCAAGAATGGAAGTCATTAGAGAAGTTCTCTGAGCTAGAGATAAGCGCAGACAAGAAGAAGGGGTGTATTACTCTATCCCACATGAGTGTACATCCATATTTGTTGTCTGAGATTGTGAAGCTACAAGAAGGAGATCCTACACTAGTAGAAGTGAAGGATAAGCTGAGTGAGAGACCCGATTTGAAGGTAGCGGCTGATGGCAGATTGTTATTCCGTGAGAGGACATGTGTTCTGGACTGTCCCGAATTGAAGAAGAAGATTCTAGAGGAAGCTCACCGCTCAAGGTACACTATTCACCCTGGAGCAACCAAAATGTATAAGGACTTGAAGAGGACTTTCTGGTGGCCAAATATGAAGAGAGAGGTAGCAAACTTTGTGTCTCGCTGTCTATGCCAGCAAGTGAAGGCAGAACACCAAAGACCCGCTGGGAAGTTGCATCCTCTTGACATTCCCAAGTGGAAATGGGAAGACATTGGCATAGATTTCATCATGGGCTTGCCCAAGTCTAGGGGCGGACATGATGGTACCTGGGTAATCATCGACCGTTTGACCAAGTCAGCGCATTTCTTACCTATCAAAAGCCATTGGTCGGTTGATGTACTGGCTGCTCTATACATCAAAGAGATCGTGAGACTACATGGAGTCCCAGTATCAATCGTGTCTGATCGAGACCCGTGATTCACTTCTAACTTTTGGAAGGGTCTATAACACTCTTTGGGGACAAAGCTTAACTTCAGCACTGCTTTCCATCCCCAGACAGATGGTCAAACCGAGAGGGCAAATCAAATTGTCGAAGATATGTTAAGGGCATGCGTTATTGACTTCGGCGGAAGCTGGCATGACCACTTGCCCCTGGCCGAGTTTACATATAATAACAACTATCAGGCCAGTATACAGATGGCTCCATTCGAAGCACTTTATGGCAGGAGTTTCCGATCTCCAATATGCTGGGATGAAGTTGGTGAAAGATAAATACTAGGCCCAGATATGGTCAGAGTTACAAATGAGAAGGTCTAACTCATCAGGGATAGACTCAAAATAGCTCAGTCCAGGCAGAAGTCGTACGCTGACAATAGAAGAAGAGATCTCGAGTTCCAAGTTGGGGACCATGTCTTCCTCAAAGTCTCTCCTGGATGAGGCATTAGAAGATTCGGTGTGAAAGGCAAGCTTACACCGAGATTCATTGGCCCATTCGAGGTGTTGGAGAGAGTTGGTGAGATAGCTTACCGCTTTGCTTTGCCACCATAACTATCGGAAGTGCACAACGTATTCCATGTTTCTATGCTGAGAAAGTATGTGCACGATCCTTTCCACGTCATCGATCATGATAACTTGGTGATTCAAAAGGATCTGACGTACGACCAAAAGCCGATGAAGATCCTCGACCGAGAAGTCTGAGTTTTGAGAAACAAAACTATCCCTATGGTAAAAGTACAATGGAATAAATGCCTAGAACAAGAAGCCACCTGGGAAACTGAGGAATATATGCGAAGGAGATTTCCGGAGTTATTTTAGACTGTAAGTTCTCTATACCCTCCATGTCTCCATTCATGCAGTTGAATTTGGGGACCAAATTCTTTTAAGTGGGGGAGGGTGTAGCACCCCGGATAAATAATAAGGAATAAACATATTCTAAATATATTATCTCCCATTAACACCATATATACAAAGCCTTAAGCCCATACAATCCAAACCCACGTATGTTGACTCTCACCTTCGCAAAAGCCCGTATAAATTAAATGGGCCTAAACCTATATATATATGTGTGTGTGTGTGTGTGTGTGTGTGTGTGTGTGTGTGTGTGTGTGTGTGTGTGTGTGTGTGTGTGTGTGTGTATATAAAGAGGAACCCATATATATATATATAAAGAGGAACCCATATATATATATATATATATAAAGCCATGAAATTTTAAGACTCGTAAGAAAAACTCAAGTATAAATATATGGGCTAACTCCATAAAAAAATGGGCTTTTGCCCATGCATGCACACAGCAAGCCACGTGAAAGTTACAAGGCCTAAAACCCAAAAACCCACACAGCGTGCCCAACTCAAACGAATGTTCGAACATAGCATGCATGGGTGAGCTTTAGGGTTTTTAAAAATCAAAAAGGAGAAAGCGGCGACTGATATAGCAGGGGATTAATGAAATGGAGTAACGCACGGAGGTGACTTTAGAACCTTGCTTTCGTTAGTCTTTGACCCTTCCTTAGAGTTTCATTCACTATAAGTAAGCACCATAGTCGAACGTGAAAGGGGTTACTATCAAAGGGACCCTGCTTCGTTCGAGAGTCGGCTTCCTCCTGCTGCAAACCCGTTACAGTTGCTGTTGCGCCTCCTCCCTCCAGTACGAGAAGAAGTGACTCTTCTTCCTCCTGCTGCATTTGAAGGAGTTGCAGTGCAACCTTCCCTCCGTCCTCCTTGCATCCCTGATCATCGTTATTCACCATCCAAGGTAGGTGATCTCAATACAAGCTCAAGATGTAATAAACTGTGCATGCATAATCCCTATTCTTGCATTTATGTTTTATGTAAATCTCGTCAACACATGATTGAAATTTTATAATCATGTAACCAGATATCTAAAATTTTGGATAAATATATTTTTAAAATCTTCATAATTTTCTCTTAATTTTCATGTATTTAGATGCATGAAAAGATTTGAAAATAGAAAGCGACCCTGTTCATAGGGTTAACACCGGTATCATCTTTGAGGGTTTTTATCTTTTTAACCTGACGTAGTAAAATTGTGATATTCCATACATAAAGACTTTAGATTTTTCTCTATATTATCATATAATTATTTTATAAAAATCTCATTAAATGAAAAGTGACACGGTTCACTCCTCAAATGAACAATAAACTGTTATATTAACATGGCCAAGTGACAACCGTAGGATGCTCAAGACCCTTTTTGAAGTTTTCATATAATCTCATGAACCACTTTATTTCTCTTTGTGCCATTATTATTTTCCCTTACTCTTTTGAAAGAACCACATCTCTATCTTTACTCTTTAAAAATGAAATTACTTTGTGGTTATATGACACTATGGTTTAAGTGTCGGTAATGGATTGTTGATTTTGGTTGTTATTAATTAATCTTGTCGTTTAGCGCACTCAGTCTCTATGTCAAAATTATTATCGCTCTGATTGACATGAATGATATAAACGCGTCGCATCTTCAAGTTCCTTCGGCGCTCGGGACGTGACAGTTGTGCCCGCGCGGAAGGGGAAAAAAAGAGGAACAAAAGAAAGAAGACAGACAGAGGGAGCATGAAAAGAAAAAAGGAGGAGGATTATTCCAGCAAGAGGAACCCTGTTGTTCTGCGGCTGTGCCGTCCGAGTGGAGGACATCCCTCCATTTCTTCCTCTGATCTCCATTCTTTTGTTCATTCCATTTGCATGCTGTGTCATTCATCATTCACACATTTGCATCTAGCATTCGCTAGATACTTTTGCACATCACTGCATCATATTCATACTTCCACCCTTACATTAAGGGGTTTAAAGACACACAAGGTGTGTTAGTCTCCCGTTTGCATGTGTTAATTTTTATTAAGAATCGATACTGCACAAGCCTGTTTCTAATTCGGTGCTTTGTTTGCTTGTCTTTGTGTTTCAGGGTAATCAAATCAAAATGCCCCCTTAGTCGGTCGGCCGGTTGAAGGAGGAAGTAGAGCTCACATACCCGCTGCATCAGGTATTGCCTGCGATCATTTTTCTTTCATTATTGTTGAGGATACTCTCCTCTAGCGATCACATTCATTTGAGCACCACGTGCTGCCCCTTTTTCTTTGCTTTGTCAACATAGCATTTACTTTCTTTCACATTGCACACTAAGTGACACGTTCGCACACATTTCTCTGTCTCTCTTTTTTTTAAAAAAAGGGGTAGGCAACTTTTTCCTCATGATTACTTTTCACGCGAGTGTAGAAATTTAAGTCTTCGTAGAGTGCTAAGAAGAAAGTCGGGCAATCCCTATGGATGAAGACCATTGAACACATTAAATGCGAAGTGTGGGAGTGTTGCCTCAGGTGTATCTTGTGAGCTGGGCTTAACAATTTAGCCATGACTCTTCCCCTTGACGTGTGCACCCACCATAATTGGGTTCCCTTCGAGCGTATGCCATGACGCACATGCATCCGAAGTCGGGGCGACATTTTTTAGCAAGGAAACATGGTCCTAGAAAATTTCAAGGAGGTGTATTATTCTATATTATAAGCAAGCATGCAAGACGGGCAGCCAAGCATTTTTTTTGCGTAAGAACATATTGTCGTTACGTATATGTATCTTGTATGTGCATATAGAATCAATGCAGCAGCCAGGGTGCTGAGGAAGGAGCCCGCAAGGGCCAGAAGAACATTAGGGAAGCGGGCTATAAAAGCCAACAGGAATGCCAGAAATAGGCCGCAAAAGGCCAGAGGATGCAAGAGAAGTAGGCTATAAAAGCCAAAATATGGTAAGCGGGCTACGAGAACCGATATTTGTGAAGCAGGCTACAAGAGCCGAAGTTGATAGAGCAAGCTTCAAAAGCCAAAGTATGGGAAGCGGGCTGTGAGAGCCAGAAATTGGGAGGCGGGCTGTAAAAGTCAAAGTTGGGGGAAACAGCTACGAGAGTCGAAGAGAAGAGTCCCTTTTTATTCTCTGGCCGGGGGAGGGATCCAAACCAAAGTGAAAGGTCTCTTCTTTAATTCTCTGGCCGGGGAAAGATCCGAACCAAAGTGAAAGGTCTCTTTTTTAAATCTCTGGCCGAGGAAGGATCCAAACCAAAGTGAAAGGTCTATTCTTTACTTCTCTGACCAGGGAAGGATCCAAACCAAAGTGAAAGGTCTCTTCTTTAATTCTCTGGCCGGGGGAAGGATCCGAATCAAAGTGAAAGGTCTCTTCTTTAATTCTCCCTTTTTTTAGTGGCCCAAAGGCCGAAGCTAAGATATTTGTCGACTTTGACGGCGAGAGCGCCATCGGCAATGGGTTTATGTGCCAGCCTAGATGAAGGAGTCATGATGCTGACAATGGGTTGATGCATCGGCCTAGACGGAAGGTCATGATGCCGACAATAGGTTTATGCGCTAGCCTAGACAAAGGAGTCCTGATGCTGGCAATGGGTTGATGCGTCGGCCTAGACGGAAGGTCATGATGCCGACTACAGGAAATGTCTCTTGATTTTGTTGGGTGACCAAAGGCCGAAGGCGGAGTTGCTTGTTGGCTCGACATCTATTGGCTGAAGCCCTGATGGCTGAACATCTATCGATTTGAAGCCCCGATGGCTAAATGTTTGTCGACTTGAAGCCCCGATGGCTGAATATTTGTCAGCTTGAAGCCCCGATGGCTGAATGTTTGTTGGCTTGAAGCCCCGATGGCTGAACATCTTTCGACTGAAGCCCCGATGGTTGAACATCTATTGGCTTCAAGCCCCGATGGCTGAACATCTTTCGGTTGAAGCCTCGATGGCTGAACATCTGTAGGTTTAACGCCCCGATGGCTAAACATCTTTCGGTTGAAGCCCCGATGGCTGAACATTCATCGGCTTGGACGAAAGGTCATGATGCCGACCACGTGAAAGGTCTATTTGTTGGATGGCTGAAGGC
The DNA here is from genome assembly GCA_022559845.1 of Amorphophallus konjac. Taxonomy (NCBI): domain Eukaryota; kingdom Viridiplantae; phylum Streptophyta; class Magnoliopsida; order Alismatales; family Araceae; genus Amorphophallus; species Amorphophallus konjac. The sequence goes on along the minus strand of CM040123.1, from coordinate 81,369,410 downwards.
CGAAGGTAAAAGACCACGTCTTCCTCAAGACCTTCTTTCCCTTCTTCTCTTCTTCTTTTGTGTGAAGAGACGGGTGCAAAGTCTACGTCTGCCTGGTGACTCCTTTTTTTTCTTCTCTTCTTCCTGTGTGTAGAGAGGCGGGTGTGAAGACCACATCTGCCTCATGACTTTTCTTTCTTTTCTTTTCTTCTTCTTTTATGTGAAGAGGCGAGTGCCAAGAGCACGTTCGCCTCCTGACTGTTCTTTCTTGTCTACTCTTCTCTTTTTTATTGTGAAGAGGCGGGTGCAAAGACCACGTTCGCCTCATGACTGTTCTTTTGGTTCTGCTCTTCTTTTCTCATTAATGCCCCCGTACTGGGGTGTATTTCTCTTAATGTGCCCCCAGGTTTGGGTGTAGCTTTTCTTCATCTACCCCCCTTGGTCGGGAGGGTATGCCTCTTTGCTTCTATGCCCCCAAGCGGGGTGTATTCTTTATGGCTTCTATGCCCCCGTGGTGGGGTATGTTTCTTCTTCAAATGCCCCTAAGCCTGGGCGTATTCTTTATGGCTTCTTTATCCCCGTGGCGGGGTATGCCTCTTCTTCAAATGCCCCTAGAGCGGGGTGTATTCTTTATGGCTTCTATGCCCCCGTGGCGGGGTATGCCTCTTCTTCAAATGCCCCTAGAGCGGGGTACATTTCTCTCCGAATGCCCCTAAGCCAGGGTGTATCTTTTGCTTCTTATGCCCCCAAGCCGGGGTGTATTCCGCTTCTTCTACCCCCCCCCCCCACACTGGGGCGTGTTTGCTTCCTGTGCACCAGAGGTGGGGTGTGTTTCTTTCCTTGTGTGCCCCCAGGGCGGGGTGTATTCTTACTTCTTATGCCCCCAAAGCGGAGTATATTTCTCTTCATGAGCCCCTAAGCCGAGGTGTAGCTTTGTTGCATACGCCCCCATGCGGGGTATGTTTTGTTTCTTGTGCACTTAAGGCAAGATGTGTTTTTTTTTCACGTGCCCCTACGTCAAGGTGTAACTTTTTGCTTCTTATGCCCTCGAGTCGGGGTGTATTTCTCTTCCTATGCCCCTAGGCCGGGACGTAGCTTTTGTTTCGTATGCCCCCATACGGGGTGTGTTTCTGGCTTCCTGTGCACCCAAGACATGATGTGTTTTTTTCTTCAAGTGGCCCTAGATCAGGGCGTAACTTTGTTGCTTCTTGTGCCCCCAAGTCGGGGTAGGTTCTGCTTCTTTACTTCTGTGCCCCCAGGCGGGGTGTGTTCTTTATGGCTTCTATGCCCCCAAGCAGGGTGTAATTTCTACCTCAGATGCACCCAAGGTGGGGTGTATGTTTGGAAAGTTGCTCATGGAGCGTCTTTTACTTCGGCTAGCTTGGTTTTTTTTCATGGCAAGTCATGTCGGCCAAGCAGTAGTAAGGGGGGACGGCCGTGAGGCCCCAGTGTCTTCTTCTTTATCTTCGACCACTTGGACGGGCCATTCTTTGCTTCCTCTCATGAAAAGTCGTGCCTCAAAAGGGAGGTGGCATGCAAGCATCCCAAGTGAGTGTATTTGGTTGATTCCTTTTTTCCCTCCCTACATTGGGGTATTTGGTGCATTGGCAGAGGCTGGAGGATGCCCTGCCACTATACTTTGATAGTCAGTCCCCTGGCGGGGCCATCTTCATGTTCTGGGCTCGCGTTAGGTGTATATTGACATGTTGTTTGTTTGTTTTTTTTTTGGCGATCCCGAGAAGGGAATACGCTGCTAAGTGCCCTCACAAAAATTGAAATTTCCCACGAAGGTTGATTGCTCTGTTGCCCCCCTTTTCACATGGAGTGACCCGTTAGGGGGGGCTGTGAAGGGGTGGATGCATGTTCTGTTCGAGAGTCGTAGCCGTGCTTGGCCTCATTGCTATAAAGCATTCCCTACAGCAGGCAGAAATTCATCAAGCTACAGTTGCGGCTTGTTGGGTCTTCGAACAGCCACTCGAGGGGCCGTCTTATGCCGGATAGGGGCAACATGAAGGTGGAACGGACCAGGGCATTGCACCACGGACTTGGACCCTCCTAGAGCCGGGTGGGATGTTGGCATTCTTCTTGTTCTCTTGGTCAGCAATGCTTGCCAACTTTTCTTTTTGTCCTTTCTTTCTTTTCTTCTTCTTTATTTTTGTGTAATAGACCAAGGTGGGTGCGCAGGAGAGTGCTCACCCCCTCAAGGAGGGGATGAGTGGTTCACTCCACCGCATCAATCCCGTAGTGGTAATCTTTGTTCAGCACGGGTCTCGACAGATATGGCCGTACAACCCTCTCTCGCCAATTCATTCTCTTCCTTTTTATTTTTTTCTTTTTTTCTTTTCTTCTTTTTTTTCTTTTCTTCTTCTTACGGACAGGGGGGTTGATTTCCCCTCCCTTCTTCTTTATTTCTTTTTCTCCAGCAGCCTTCATGATCCCTAGAAGCTGCAGGTGCCTTGGAGTAGCATCTTCGAGGGCACAAAGACAATTTCGCCTACTCCGGCTTTTCTCCCCATAGGGCTGGCGAAGACAGCACCTGCAATTCATCAAAGTAGACAAACATCGTTTATTAGCGGGCCATGAGGCCCTGAATCCCGATGAAGAGATGAAGGGTGGTTCTTGTCCCACCGGGCATGCCAGACTTGTGGATGCACTAAAATTCGAAAAGAAATTAGATTCTAAATTAATATGGGTTTATTTGTTTATTTTAGTACGAGGGCGTGCTAGTCACAAAGTGACGGTTTATTCGGGCTTCATGGAAGCCCTTGGTGTGCGCGATCTGACCAATCAAACAATTATGTAGTTTGGGTCGGGACCAAAACCCGCCGCGCCATAAAGGTTACGGCGTTCATTACATCCCCTCGGAGAGGGGAACACCGTTGATTAATCGCCAGGAATAAGGGCCTCATGGCTAGAAAATTAGTTGTATGAAAAATATATTCAGAAGCATTGAAGTCCCCGTACGAGGGTGTAAAGAGAGTATTTGAGATCATGTCCGTCACGTGTTGACCATTTAATGTTCGGACGAGTGTCCGGCTTGAGAATATCATAATCGTCACAGAAAAATCGGAGTATATGTATGTCGGGATATGACAAATTTATTATTCAGAGGAATGGGAAACATTCAGTTAAATCCCGGTTAGAGTGGTCGGAGATCAGTGAGTTTATCAGCCCGGTGTGAGATCAAGCAGCGACCATACTGGGGAAGGCTCCCGCTATCGAAGCAAGGTTTGCGTGGGCATCATCAATATTTTCGGTGCCAAAGGGCAGCGAGAAAATGTCTTGGGATTAGATCCCAAAAGAAAACATGTTCGAAGATAGCAGGCTATAGGTTTAGGATATGGGTCAGGCAATGACCATGATTGGGGCGAACCCGAGGTCTAAGCATGACCCATGAAGGTCTTATTGATATTCTCATGCGTAGGGTCTAGGGGCGGTGAGAGTTGTATCGTTCTATTCATTATTGTTATTATTATTTTTTTATGTTCATTTGGTTTTCTTTTATTGCTTGTACATTATATCCCTTTTGTTTATTATTTATTTTATTATTATTATTATTATTTTATTATCATATTTTTTTTCTTATACTATTACATTTCAGGTGCAAAGCGTGCTGAGACTGTATTGGAAGAGGCCAAGAGAGCGTACCAGGCGAACGAGACCATCGGCGTGCCGGGTAAAGGGGCTGAAGGGTGTGCCGGCAGGGATAAACTATTGGTGCTGTAATGCCCTGGATTCTTGGTAGGTCTTGCTGGATCTTCATTGGATCTTTCAGATTTGTTTCGGTGAGTTTCAGTTCACTTTTTTGGCTTCCGAGTTGAGCTTTACGAGCCGTGTGGGTTTTTCTCTCCTACTAGTTACGGAACCCTACGGTGAGTTTGGTCGTCAGTTCCTCGACTCGTGAATGCTGCAGCGATGATGTACTCTTCGAGCCGGTCGTTTCGGCTATTTTTACGTATTTTTCAGAGATAAGGCCAGAAATCAGATTTTTTGGAAATTAGGAAAATTCCTAATTTCTTTTCCTTTTTCTTTTCCTTCCTCTCTCCTCCCTTCTCATTTCGCCGCCGCCGTCTCTCTCTCCCGTTTTCTCTCCTCTCGAGCTTCCTCGGCTCCGACTGTAGACAGAGGACCTAGGAGCGAGTGTTGGGGATGCTGTGGAGCTGACTGGGTGCGCGATAGGGCGAGGATGGAGTGGTTCTGGCGCGATCCCGAACGGTAGATTCAAAGCCGGTGTTTGAGCTCGCGGCGTGGTTTTCGGCGCGGTTTAGTCCCTTCGGGGCACGGTTTAGTCGGTGGAGGTAGAGAGACAGACCGCCACCTTGTTCTGCACATTTCCTCTATTTCCGTGCATGATTTGGTGCTCGATCGGGGGAGATCGGGCCGGTTTTGTGAAAACCGTGGTTTTGGGGGTTTTTAGGGTTCGTCGAAAAATGGCAACCATTCGTGGTGTGGTTAGTGTCCAACTGACCGCTGGGATGTCTGGATCCCATCCATGCTAGTTTCGTGTTGATCGGTGGTCATTCGAGGCCGGTAGGAGTCCGGGAACCTCGGTGGCTCGTTTAGGGTTGATTTGTCTAAATCGCCCCGGTCTAGCGTTTTAATACGTGCATGCGGGCTTTTTAGCCTCCTAGTGTTATTTTTCATCGTCTAGTCTTGTTTCTCCTGCGCTTCGGCGTGAATGGGGCGTGGAACGGCTCGATTTGGCCAACCCACTGTTTTCCCGTCGTGACCGGTGTAGCGGTCATTTCAGTGACCGCCAGAGGTCCCTGACGGCCCTACGACAGACCGTCATAGCGCCTGGGCATTTTTAAGCTTTTCATGGTATTGGGAGTGTGACGGCCCAGGGGTGGCACGTCACAGCCTCCTGACGCGTCCGGTGTGATGCGTTACGCTTATTTTGTCGTTTAGTAGTTTGGTTAAGTCGGTTCCCCTGACGCGCCTGCCCTAGTGCGTCAGGTGTGTGTAACGCGCCTGGTGTAGGCCGTTATGTTGCGTTTGACTTGGTGTTTGACCGTTGAGTCGATTTGTGTAACGGTGGTGTCCCCGTGCCTCACAGCATTGTAACGCGCCTGCCCCAGGCCGTTACGTGCTGTTTTGGCCGAGTTGGGTGGTTGTGCCGTTGGCTCTAACGGCCATGCCCCCATGCGTTAGGCGTCTGTAACGCGTCCGATCGGGACCGTTACGTGCCTTTCGGTCAGTGATTTGTTTGACTTGAGCCAGTTGGTCCTAACACGCCTGCTTTGCTGCATTAGGCTGTGTGACGCGCCTGGTCTACCGCATTACGAGGTTCGAGTTGTCATTTTAAGCTTTAGGTCTGTTGGCCCTGACGGCCCAGGTCGGGCGCGTCAGAGCGGTGTAACGCGTCTGGTGTAGGCCGTTACGTGCCTTGTGAGTTTTAGAAGTTGGTTAGGGCGGTGTGTGTGACGGTTCCCCCGACGACCGTCACGTTTCTGTAGCGTGTCTGTGATAGACCGCCACAGTGGGTTTGCAACGGCCCAGCGTTAGACCGTCACGTTCATGTAACGGTCTAAGGGTGGTGCGTTACAGCCTTTGAGCTCCGATTTCCGTCGTTTTGGTTTCTGACTGTCTTGGCTTATCCTCGTGGTCTGCCCGTTTTCCCGTGGATGTCTCCTGACACCCTATGAGGGATAAGACTACATCGTAAGGTGGCCAAGAGTCTTCTTTCTTGAGGTAGGATTCTCTTTCCTACTGTTGAGTCGTCGTTGTTTGGTTCCGGTCAACCCAGGGTGACCCAGGGGTTGACAGGCGACCTTGTGCGGGTGTCTTGGCAGTTCTGTCCAGTCCGAGACACTGGTTCTGGATGCCTCGAGATATCGTTTTTCCTTGGTTTGCATGTCCAGGCGTGTCTGAGGGTCTCCGGTGTTCCCTCTGGTCTCCGTGAGTCATTTTCTGCGGAGCGTCGTTTCCCGTGGCTTAGGATTAGACTGATTGGCAGCTTGGTCCGCTGTCTGTAACGATCTTGCCTCCGGGTCGTCCAACTCAAGGATCGTTACGTGGTAGGTCTAGTTGCCTAGTCTTGAGTCTGTTGGCAGTTATCTTGCTGCCTTGGTGCTTCGTAGTACGTGCGACAGTGCTTCCTTGCCTATTTTGTACTACAGCCCTTGTTTCGGAGTCTTGTGTTTTGTGCGCCTCCGATTGTTGTTGCCCTAAGGCCTTTGAGTTGCCGACCCACCTTGGATGGCAGAGGGGTGTTCCCGAGATACGGTTTGTAAGCTAGTTCTGTGGGCTCCCAGCCAACGGTAGCGTCCTACCGAGGGAGAAAACTAGCTGGAGTACCTGGCTTAGGCTAGAGCCAGTGTGTGCACACGTGGTCAGGGGCTTTTAGACTTACGTCGACGGGCGTGACCCTAACTAGTTACTTGTTCTGTTGTTGCTGTTGTTCCTGTTTGGTTCAGCGCGTGTCTGCGACTCTACCGTGGCTTCAGCGGCATTGTAGGCGAGACACTCGTGGCGCAGCATAAGACGTCTGTGGACGCAGCTGGCCATTGCTCTGGTGGGGAGGTGCGTCCGTCTGTGACGCGTGGCTCCCCACTTCTCTTTACGTTTCTTGCGCGTCGTGACCTTTCCGAGTTAGCCCTCTCGTGGCCCTACTCGAGGTCAACGTGGTGTGAATGACTCTCTAGTCGTGGGTGTGTTGTCGAGTCTGTTGGTCGTCTGCGTGGGTCTTTTCTAGACCTTCTGTCGGTCCTTGCAGGTCTTCGTCTTAGGCCTGGTGCCGTGTTGGCAGATCGGTAACTTCTGACTTTGTTAGATCAGAGTCGCCCTTCTGTCACTGTTTGGAGTAGTTTGGGGTGCCGAGGTTAGTTCGGCCGCCACTTGTCTGGCGCGGGTTCTTCCCCTTTCGTACTTGTTCCCTACTCCTACTCCCCGTCTGTTCTCTACTTCTTCTAGAGTAGCTTTACAGCTTTGTAGTGTAGTTTTCCCGCTTTGCTACACCTAATGTTCCTCCTGTTGTTTTGTTGTTCCGTGTTACTGCGTGTTTTTCAGTGGGGATCCGCGTGACCCCTACTGAGCCAGCGACACGAGGCTCACCCTTGCTTTTCAGGTGGGGTGACGTCTTTCGTTCTGCTTCCGCGTGGTCCCTGGAGCGCTTGCTCGTTGCGTGTCGTTGTGGCCAGCTGGTACCTACGTCGGGCTTCCCCCGACTTTACGGTACGTCTTTCTTTTTTGTCGACTGTACTGTGCTAGACTTGATGTCTTTAGCTTTGGACTTGACTCTGGTGTATAATTGTTAATTTGAAACTGTTAATTAAAAAGTAATTTTATTTCTGCTACTTTAGCAAACCGATCTAATGAAATTTAATTGCTTCTGTTATATCTCTGTGGCTTCAATGTACTCTACACATGCCTTTTTCCTTCGGAGCTTTCCCGCTCTTGGGAGGCCTCGCGGGTTCCAAGTGGTATCACGTGTATTCGGTAGTTCTACCGGGTACATCTGGTATCCGGGATCCGGGTCGCTACAGGTGTGCCGGGCGAAGGGGTTGGAGAGTGTCGGCCAAAAGGTTGGACGGTGTACCGGATCGAGCAGGTCGGGGAGCGTGCCGGGTAAAGGGGCTGAAGGGTGTGTCGGCAGGGACAAGCTATGGGTGTGCCGAGCAAAGAGGTTGGAGCATGTCGGCCAGAAGATTGGAGGGTGTGCCGGATCGAGCAGGCCGGGGTGTGTTGGGTCGAGGGGCAGGTTGGTTCGAGGGTCGGTGTAGCCGTGGCCGGGTCAGGGAAGGTCCCTCTATTCATGAGACGCATGTGAGGAGTTTCTTTTATTCATGAAATGCATGCGCAGGGCTTTGATTTGGTTTTCTTTTATTCATGTAGATCATGTTTGTGATTATGTTAGGCAGTCTGGCATAATGATGCGTGTGTCTAGTTATTCGGGCTCCAGAGTTCCTTTGTTATTTTGGCGAAGCCGTTTCATTGGTGTTTATTCTGTTTATTTGTTGTTTCCTTCGTATTATTATTATTATTATTTAAATATGTTAATTCTGATGAAAATTCGGCAGCATCTCCCCTTGTCCCAAGAGCTGGGGGGTGTAAGGGGTACACGCCCATAAGGAGTGGCGTGACCTAACAAGTTAAGGTGTGCACATATGCCGCAACACCTTTAGGAAAATCCCCGAAAAACTCGGAAGTCGATGAGTGAGAAACAACGGCAAGCCATAGACCCGTCGGTCGGGACACCGGGTAAAACCTGCATCGGTTCAGGGGAGGGATGGTCATTAGATAGGTGAAAAGTAGGGCCATCGGGTCGCAGACCATGAGTGCACCGGGTAAGGAAGGTGGCTAGGGCACACAGGGTAAAGGCAGGCCAAGGTGCGCCGGGGATGAGCAGGCTGGGATGTGCCGGGTGGCGAGGTGGTCAAGCGTGCCGGGTAGGAATAGGTTGGAGTGTGCCGGGCCAAATGGGCTGGGTGTACCGGCCAAGGGCAGGCCGTGGGTATGTTGGGAAGGAACAGGTTGGGGTGTGCCGGACCGAGCGGGCTGCGGTATATCGGGCAAGAGTAAGCCACGAGTGTTCCGGGCGAGGGTAGGTCGGGGTGTGCCGGAGAGAGATAAGTTTGGTGTGTGCCGACAGGGCATGGGTAGGTGCGTGCCGGGCAAAGGTAAACTGGGGTGTGCCGGGCAAGGTTACCTGAGGGTGCACCGGCTAGAGGTGGGCCAGGGCGTGCCGGTTAAGGCAATGGGTTCATCGTTGATGGAATCAAGAGAAAAAGAGCCAAGTTGGCAAGAGCTGGGGGTTGTTGAAGGGCTGATCAGGAATCAAAAGGGCAGGTCGGACACAAGTGAGGCATTTCAGAACCTCAACGGAAAGGTTCATAGGACCAAAGTGCTGGTGTTCATACAGTCAACACTTTGAAGAGAAGAACCAAGGGGGAAGGAGACAGGCGCGCAGGAAACGTAGACATACAACTTAAACATTTGCAAAACTCTTTTATTCCTTGCAAAAAAAAGACAAGAGCATGGAGGCTGATACATCGTAAAGACACCAGGGAAGGGAGAAAGGATTCATAAAGAGGACATAGTGGGGGAATGGGTGGAGCATGGGCTCCTCCCCTCCCAGACCTCACTCCCTCTCTTCACTCACTCTTTTTCTTCTCTTCTTCTCTTCTCTCTCTTCTCTTCGCGCGGACGACAGTAGCCGGAGCAGCAGGGGGGAAGCAGGAAAGCCAGAGAGCATGCCCTTCAGAGATCCAGCCCCTTCAGAGAATCGAGGAGCTCCTTCTCTTCCCTTTCTCTTACTCTTCTCTCTTTTTTCTTTCTATTCGCTCAGGTTGTGGCCATCGACGGAGCAGCCCCTTTTCTTTTTTGTCATGATGGGTTTATATGCGTCCAGCGCCGTTGACATCCGCTGATGAGGGGAGTCAATGGGGATTGACCACAGTCTTGTCTCCGACCAGGGGGCGCCTGCCTGCCTAGACTGGGCGTCGACAGCTGACCAAGGTCCCAGTTGGCTTGACGTGATCTTGTTGTGCGCCAAGGATCGCACGCAATGACCGCCAGATTTACTGCCATTGGCACCGGTCCAATGGCTGCAACGTGTCACCAGGTGAAGAAGAAAAGATGCTACACCGGGTGGAAGGCTTGGCAGGTGCACCGAGCAGAGGACGCTAGAAGCGTGCCAGGTGGAGGCCATGACTAGTGCACTGGTTAAAGGGGCATATGGGTAGTGTGCCGCTGGACTGTGGCCGCTTGAACGCCCGACATGGCATGCCAGTGGAGCTTGGCTGGGAGCGTGCCGGGTGAAGTGCCTTGAGGGCGTGCCAGGCACAGATGCCTTAGAGTGTGCCGGGTGAAGCCTGCTTGAGGTGTGCCGGTGGAGACCTCCCAAGGGCATACCGGGCAAGGGCAAAGGGTAGCGTGCCAAGAGCGTGCCGTTAGAGGGGCACTTAGGCGTGCCGTTGGGGGAGGCACTGATGCTTCTAAGTGCGTCGGGTGAGGGGCGTTCGGCACCGCACTGGGTAGGGACCATTCGGGTGCACCGCTGGAGCTGGCTGGTGGGGTGCACCGGGCGAGGCCCGTTCGAGCGCACCGTTGGAGTGGCTGGTGGGGTGCACCGGGTATAGGCCAATCGAGCGCTCCGTTGGAGTATCCAATGAGGCATGCCGGGGGAATGAAGGGGGGCTTCGCCATAATAGACTCTTCTTTGTTTCCCAAGGCTTTTAGGCCTGGCATGCTCACATCTTTGATGGATGACTTGATTCGTCTATCCGGAGGTAGGTTGATGGCACGTACTCCATTGTTCACAGTACTTAGGGTTTATTGATTTCCTTTGGGGACTCGGGAATTGTGAGCCTCCCGGGAGTGTCTTTTCGCTGCTGAGAGCCCGGGAGCGGATCCATGGTAGTGCATAAATTCAGGAGGGTATCTTATCTCCCCCTGTTGTTTGATGCGCCCGTGGAAGTACAAGGGTTTGTCGGGCAGAAGCATTTTTTCGGAGTCCAGGCGTCCAGCTTCTCCGGGGTCTCCTTTCTTCAGTCTCATTTCTGACTCGGAACCTCGGGAAGTGCGGGCGTGAAATTTTACCCGTCCACAGATGACCTGAAGAATTATCTTCTAAATCCTCCCATTCTGGCACCCCCAGTCCCGGGTCGGCCCCTACTGCTCTATGTGTCCACCACGGAAGAATCTATTGGGGCAGTGTTGTCCCAATATGATGATGCAAAAAGGGAACGCGCGGTATACTATTTGTCCAAACTGTTCAATGAAGCTGAGAAGAAATACACTTCCATGGAAAAGACTTGCGCGGCCGCTGTCTGGGTCGCCCAAAAGCTGAAACATTATTTCCTAGCACATGAAGTAAAGCTCTTAGCACGAATGAACCCAATTAAATACTTGCTGGAAAAGCCTGCCTTGACTGAGCGTCTGGTGAGATGGCAAAGTTTCCTTAATCAATTTGACATCACCTATGTCAGTCAGAAGTTGGTCAAGGGGCACGCCATCGCAGAGCACTTTGCCCATCATCCACTCCCTACATTCTGCCCTGTTGATGAAAGTTTCCCGGACGAGGAGTTACGAACCATCATCGATGGTGAACCTTCGTGGATTCTTTACTTCGATGGTGCACTCAATTCCAAGGGCTGTGGAATCGGAGTTGTCCTCCAATCTTCGGAGAGTGTTATTATTCCACTTGCTTGTCAATTGACATTCCCCGCCATGAATAACATGGTAGAGTACGAGGCGCTCCTTATGGGCTTAAAAATGGCGCTGGCACTTGGAGTTAAAGAGCTCTGGATCATCGGAGATTCCCAACTCATACTCTGGCAATCCCTCAGCAAGTATCAAACCCGAGACTCAAAGCTGAAGCCCTACCAGGACTTGGTCAGCAAGGTAGTCCGATAGTTTAGGAAGCTAACCCTAGTGCACAGTGCTAGGGCACAAAACATTCTAGCTGATGCTCCGGCTTCTCTAGTATCTTCTTTTTCAATTCCCAATGAAAAGCCATCAGCTACTGTCATGGTGCAAAGGATGCACGTCCCGTCTCACTTAGATCCTTGGTTCCAACAATTCTCGGAGTCCTCCCTCCAAGTCCATGCCATCTCTCACGAGCCGAAAATCAACCTCGGGGACGGCAATCCCTAGTTCTTCGACATCGAGAACTATCTTCGAGATGGATCATTTCCTGAATATGCCACTGCCCTCGATCGACGAGCCATTCGTCGAGCCGCGGAGTGCTTTGCCATCATAGGAGGTCTCTTGCACTGCAGGTCCCTTAGTGGAGTATACCTCCATTGTCTCGATGAGATAGAATCTCGTGCAGTTGTTGAAGCTGCGCACTCCACTGAATGCGGTGGCCATGTAAATGGTCGCATGCTTGCTCAAAAACTCCTTCGGCAATACTACTGGCCTACCATGAACGAGGACTATGCCCGTTATGTCTATCATTGTGCTAAATGCCAACTTCATGCGGACAAGGTTCATGCTCCTTCATCCGCACTCCACCCTCTCATAGCTTCTTGGCCTTTCGCCATGTGGGCGTTCGACGTAGTCGGTCCCTTGGAGGATAGAACCGGTGAAGTTCAAAGAAAATCCTTCATTCTCACTGCTACGGAGTATTTCACGAAGTGGGTGGAAGCTGAGGCATTCACAAAAGTCAAAGCATCAACTGTGGTGAAGTTCATCAAGCGTAACATCCTCACCAAGTTCGACGTCTCCTGTGACATCATCACTGACAACAGACCTCAATTCACATCTCAGGAGCTTCGTGATATGTGTGGTAAATATGGCATTAACTTGCATCATTCATCTCCATACTACCCATAAGAAAATGGACAAGCGGAAGCCACAAACAAAACTCTCATAAGAATTATCAAGAAAACTTGCAAATCTCCCCATTATTCTGATTGGCCAGATCACCTCGTTGAGGCCCTATGGGCTTAGCGCACTTCTGTTCGAACTCCCATGGGTCAAACCCCATTTGCACTCACATTTGGGATAGAAGCGGTACTTCCATATGAAATATCCGTTATCTCACTAAGAGTGTAGCTGGATCCCGAGCTCGATCTCGAGCAACTCCGAGAAAATCTGCTAGCCCAGCTGGAACTATTAGATGAGAAGTAGATGATCGCGGCCGATCACGCACAAGTGTATCGTCAAAGAATTGCACGTTATTACGCGAAGAAGGTTCTTGAGGGAAAATTTAAGGTAGATGAACTAGTCCTAAAGAGGAAACTCACTAAAGCCACCGGTCTTAAGGCAAAGTTACAAGAAAACTGGGAAGGTCCATTTGTTGTCAAAGAGGTCTACTCGGGTAACGCTTACAAGTTAGTGGACGCCAATGGGTGGAACTCACATACCCATGGAATGGGGTCTATCAAAAGAAATTCTATTCATGAGACCTTGTACATAGCTATTCAAAAAACAAAAAAAAGAAAAAGAAAAAAGAAAACAAAAAAGAGAAAAAAAGTGCTAAGCGCTTGGTGATCGCCATGGAGTCAAATCTTTGCATCCATCCTCCATGTTAGAATAGGGCCCATCAAGGTTGGTAGGTTTTGGGTCTTGGTCTGTCAGAACCGTAGAGATCCCTATCCTGCCGTGTCGGCCTATGCCCATTAAAAGGCAGACAACATGCACACACTCACGTGTTTTATTTAAAAGTGGTAGCATCGCCTATGGCGAGGCCTCACCCCAAAGGTCTTCAGGAAAGTCATAATCTTTGTTCTCTTTCCCTTCAACCGAATGAGACAGCCAACCCCCTTAAAACACTGAGCATATGGAAACCGAAGTACAACCCCCTTAAGGTGAGAGTAGGATCCATCCCCTCGAGCTTGGGTCAGAGCACGAGAAGAGGGCAGTGTTCCCATAGGCATATAAGAGAGTTCTAAATGTCATATGACTATATCTCCCTCGAAAAAAAATGGAAAGGATGATGAAAAAAGAAAAAAAATCAAAATCAAAGAGCCTGGTCGTGACCGTGCCTGATTCCAATAAATGAAACCCCTCAAAAGCAAAAATCAAATCATGCAAAAGGGGCAACAAAACGCAAACGCTCGAGGCTTGGTCCGAAGTCACCCAAAAGGGAAGAGTCAAGTAGATCACCTGCTAGCTCGCCAGGTTAACGGTTTTGTCGGTCCTCTCAGGAGGTTTATCCCCCAACATTCTTCCTTCTCCCCCAAAAGATGAAGGCTCAATGGAGGTCCCGAAGGGTGAATCCTGCTAAGGCCTACAACCTCGTTTAGCAAAAACACACATATGGTTGTCCACTTCAAAAACCAAAAGCTATCGCTGCGAAGGAGTCTCTGTGTTTCTGGCCGGTCAAGACCTCTATCTACCTCCTTGATGTCTTCTTATTATAACCTCGGGCTTAGGCCAATGCAAGAGCATCACCTGTCGGTGCGACGGCGTCTGATTCCGGGTCAACGTCGCGCGGTTGGCCGTTAGGGTTCCAAGGTGTTCCATCATATAGCATTTAGAGTTGTAAGGAAATAGACCCGGGTCGGGCAAATCTTTTACCTCGAACATTTTTTGGGTGTATCCCTATGGTCAGAAGCAACTGGGAGCCTAAGTGTGGCATGACGGTATTGTCATCAGGAAGAGACTTAACTAGCGGGACTATCATTCGACGAGTCTAGATGTAGTACCCCAGAATTTATATATATAATTTTTAATTATATAATAGTTTTCTGGAAATTATAAAGGCCTAAATAAATTAATGAAGGATTATTGGATTAATAAGTCATTATAACGCTCAATTAGGCTAATTAGTTAACCTAGCCTATCTAATTATTATCCAAAAGGTTAATGAACTAAGCCCATTAAGTTTAGCACATATTCTAGAAGGGTAATTGGCTTATTCACGTATTTTAAGGATAAATACTAATTATATAAGATAATTATATGGATAAACGAATAAAAGAGTTTTATCAAATTGAAACTCTATATACGTCACATGTAACGGTCTATCGGGCGACCGCCACAGCCCTGTAACGCACCTAGACACGACCGTTACATCCTGCAGATTCCGTAAGGTGAGGAAATTGCAAAAAGATTGGAACTTTGAAATCCTATCTACAAGAGATCGACTTAGGGAAGCTTATAACATTACTAAGGACTCTTAGGGATTAGGTTCTGGCAAATTAAGGACTCTAGAATCGATCTAATCTTCAAACCCTAGCCAAAACCCTATAAATAGGACCTAGTTCTGAACTGAGCGACCCTTACTTTTGGCTCGTGAAGAATCAAGGTAAGGAGTCATAAATTCGGGTAAGTTCTTTAGAAGCTTTTGTTTAGTATACTTTAGACTAATGGTTCTCCAAATTTCGTGCTAGGAGATCAAGCAACCAAGGAGATAGAAGCTTCCAAAGTTGCTGATTCAACCTTAGCAACCCAGGAATCTGAACGCAAGTCCCCTGAAGATCAGGACATTAGGACATCTAAACGAGGTAATTAGAACTCAATCCTTTAGAACTTTTGTTCCCAATAGTTTCATCTTCTTACTCTCAAAATTTCACATCCTTAGGTCAAGAGGCTGAGGAAATATAGCAGATTGAAGTTGCTGAGTTATCATAAGAAGTACAAGAGACTAAGGGTAGCACCTAGCATCAAATTCAAAGTTTTAAGGTTCTAGAAGAGGTAGGCTATCTCATGATTGGCAAAAATAACTTGTTAGGAGTAAAAGCCCTCTGATTGTACTTGATTTCATGCATTATAGATTAAGAATTTCGTGATTTCATAGTTTTATACTTTCATGCATCTCTTAGCCCTAAATGGAAATTAAAAGGTATTATCTTGTCTATTCGCTAAACCCTTGAATATAGTTGGCCTATGCATCGTTATCATGACTAGGACAGTGGTAATATGTTGATTTCCAGGCATGTTATGTTTTCATAAACTTTCACTTTGGTTTACTGCCAGCAGGTTCTCTAACGCACCAACGTAAGACCGTCACATGAATGTAACGACCTTACGTAGACCGTCACAACCTGTTATACTTTTATTTGTTCTATTGTCTCTGACGCACCCTAACAGGAGCGTTACACCACTGTAACAGCCCCTCAATAAACCGTCACACACTATAACGCACCTATCCTAGACCGTCAGACACTTGTGTTCTGTTAGCCCAAGATAGAATAATAACCAGTTAAGTTTACTTATAAATAAGCTTAGATAGCTAAGTTTGGACCTATTATCATGACTTTGAGTTTAGTTTCTGATTCATAATCAAATTGCAAGATTAATGTGTCTTAGGTTATTCTAAGTTATGCTAATTTCATTGGCTAAAACTCTATAGTTTTGTATTCTAAATCATGATTTTCCGAAGTTGTATTGACGGAGATTTAGCTTGGTTTCATAATGTTACACATTCTTTCCTATCTATAGAGTCATTTCTTTAAGTATATGGCACATATTCCGGTATGTTGTCCATTAGTTCACTTTGCACTATAGGAACACTATTCTTGGACATGAGGACCTCTCTATTGGATATTCATTCTAATAGACTAGGAAATCTTGTTTCAAGGCCTTCGTAATTCTCCGCGAGCCTGGGATTCCCACTAGGACGCCGAGTTGGTTGTACCATTAATGCCCATTGATTAGATTACCCTATCGATATTTTTGGTTATCAGTAATGTAACGGCTTTACACTGGACCGTCAGGAGCATCTAACGGCCCAATGTACGACCGTCACATTCCACTGAGTCCGAATTCTTGGTTCTGGATTCAGACTAATGTAACGGCCCAATACTGGAGCGTCACATCATGTAACGGCCCAGTACACGACCGTCACACTACTTGAGTATTTTAACCCAAGGATTGACCAAGGGTTGATATTCCAAGGTTCTAGATAGACTCTTGATGATCTAGAACTTATCATATTGATCAAGAAACCTAATATAATGAATGGAAGATAAAGAACGTATCGTTATGCTGCCTATTTATTTCCATAAGCATAACCTTGCTTAAGTCATTCTTGATTTCTTATGATTCTTATTGAAGCATTCATTCATTGAATTATTATTATCATGAGCTTATTGAACTTATTACATTCTTGGCCATACTTTATTGTTACATGCGTGGAAGTAACTTGATTTATACTTGAACATGCGATCGAGCACTGATTGTGTTCAAGGGCTCTACGCTAGTCCCCTCGGCTGATTGTCGAAAACATACTATTTTATAAACCATGGGGTATGATGCTACTGTCATCGTATTACGCTGGGAGTACTTTCTCTATAAATAAGTGAAAATCCACGACGACATGAAATTCTTGTACATGACTTTCTTGCTTGATATTCCACAGAAATTCACGAAGTACTTGCTCATAAGCAAAAGATATTGGAGTAATGATTATGTGGCTTGCTAGTACATTCTCGATACATTCTTGTTCATGAAAGGCCAATATCATGTTCTTATAACATTCTTGCTAGTTCGTACTTGCTCTCATTTCTAACTTACATGATCATCTTGTTACTTTGGTTTAATCGCATGATTGATCGCATTCGCATGATTTTTACCTCATTCTTTAGAGCTAAATTGTTAATTACTTTAATAGTGCCTTCATGCTGATGCGAAGATACCTACTGGGCAAGTGTACTCATTACCTATTTCCAATCTTTTCAAGAGATGGAAGTGATTCGAATTCGGATTCAGGTTATACAAGTAGCGGGTCCGAGAGCGAATGAAAGTATTGTCAAGATGAGAGTGAAGACTTAGGAAGTCTAAATTGTTTAGATTGAGTCTATGTAATTTTCCTATTTCTTGAGTCTAGTGCATAATGAAAATTGAATTAGTGGTTGTACTTGATTATTTTGAAATAAAGTTGGAGTTTGAGTAATATTATGTAATTGCATTTATGTGTGTGATTGTCTTGCGCTCTGATCGTTCTTGCTTACAAGAGGCTTACCATGCCGGCTGTTCGCGCTCCCCGAGTTAGTCTTCCGCTGTAATAAAGGCTAGGGGCGTGACAGTTAAGTTGGTATCAGAGCCTAAGTCTCAGGACTTAGGAAGAAGAATCATGTCATAGGATAAGTCCAAGGTTTAAGAACCCTTACCTATGAACTAAGGAAGAAATTCCATACCCGTGTGAGAATTGGGTAGAGCCCTGGATAAGATAATTAATTAGCCTTAAGATGGATTTTTCATTCTAATTTCATGAGAAATAACAAGTTGTTA
Organism: Amorphophallus konjac; assembly: GCA_022559845.1. NCBI lineage: Eukaryota > Viridiplantae > Streptophyta > Magnoliopsida > Alismatales > Araceae > Amorphophallus > Amorphophallus konjac. Next base: position 81,351,809 of record CM040123.1, on the reverse strand, counting down.
TTTTTCTCTCAGGGACCTCATTTTACAAATGTCTCATCGTGTAGATTGAGATGGTATGCAACAAATAGTAGCCGGCCTTACTCAAGCATTGCAAACCATAGCGTAAGGTGGCGCAGGGGCAAGGGCTGGTGACCTACATCGCAATTTTCGGAGTTTAAATCCTCCGCGATTCTATGGTTCGTCTAATCCCGACGAGGCAGAAAATTGGATAGACGAAATGAATCGTATATTTGATGTCATACAATGCACCGATCAGGAGAAGGTGCATCTCGTAACCTTTCAACTCAACAAAGATGCTCGCACATGGTGGAAGTCGGTTCCAGCACCTCCGGCTAATGCACCTCATACATGGGATGGTTTTCTTACCCTGTTCCGTGCCAAGTACTTTTCTGAGCACGTAAAGGAACGAAAGGCTATGGAGTTCGCCGCTCTTCGGCAAGGAATGATGACGATTTCCGAATATGAACTGTAATTCTCAAGGCTTGCACCTTACGCACCGCATCTTATCAGCACCGATCTACTCAAGGCAAATCGGTTTATGGATGGGTTACGACTCAGTTTCATTTAGTAGCTCGGGACCCAAAACATCCGTACTTATGCGGAGATGGTTCAGCGGGCGTACCTATGTGAAAGGACCTTAGAGAAGGTCGAAAAAATGAAAGGGAAAGGAGAAGAATCAAGCCGACGCTCAGATCGGTGTTATAAGAAAGAGAAATTCAGCATCACGGAGCCTTACAAAGGCCGTGATAGTAAGAAGAGATCCAGGAATGGGAATGATGGAAGTTCCCATAAGTAAAAGAAAATCAAGGAGGAGAAGGAGCAGGTCGCCAGGGCTTGCACATTTTGTGAAAAATTCGGCCATTCGGCTGAGGAGTGTTGGAAGCGTCTCGACGCTTGTTTACGTTGTGGAAGCAGGGAGCATCGCATGCTGGAATGCCCCCTTATGAAGGACCAGTCATCTGGTGGAGGACGCAGGAGGCAGGATCGCCTCAATGCTGTTCTAGAAGAAGAGGAAGCGCCCAGGGATGATGGGCTTATGGAAGGTACTCTTCAAATTTATTCTCGTCCTGCATTTGTGCTATTTGATACGGGTGCCTCTCATTCTTTTATCTCCACTAATTTTGCTAAAACATTACTAATCGCATAAGTTACCTTACCTTCAGATCTAGCTATTTCCACACCCTTAGGTTCTGGAACAAAACTTACCGACTATTATCCTGATAGCGAAGTGATAGTAGAATGTCATAATCTCCCCGCAAACCTAGTATGCCTTGACATGAAAGGTTATGATGCCATTTTAGGGGTAGATTGGCTTGTAGATCATGATGCTTATATCAATTGCCGAAATAGGATTATATCCTTTCGAAAGTCCGGTCTTCCAAGATTCTCTTTTCTTGGCATCAAGTACAAGAAACACCCCACTATCATATCCTCACTTCACGCTTGCAAACTTATCTCGTGAGGATGTAAAGCTTTTCTTGCTTCTGTCATTATCACCGAATCCAAAGAAATTAACATAGCAGACATCCCTATTGTAAATGAGTTTCCAGACGTGTTTCCATCAGAACTACCCAGTTTACCGCCCAAGAGGGAAGTGAACTTCACCATTGAACTCATTCTAGGAGCAGCACCTGTTTCTATAGCCCCTTACAGGATGTCCCCCACGGAGCTTAAGGAATTGAAGAAGCAGTTGCAGGAACTACTAGACAAGGGCTTCATCAGACCTAGCACATCCCCTTGGGGTGCGCCGGTTCTATTTGTCAAGAAGAAGGATGGTTCTCTCAGGCTATCCATCGATTACCGGTGACTGAATCAACTCACAATTAAAAATAAGTATCCGTTGCCGCGTATTGATGAGCTCTTCGATCAGCTTTCAGGAGCATAATATTTCTCTAAGATAGACCTCAGATCAGGTTATCATCAGCTTAGAATTAAAGAAGAGGACATTTATAAAACGACTTTTTGAAGTCGTTATGGTCACTATGAATTCGTAGTGATGCCGTTTGGGTTAACTAATGCCCCAGCAGCATTCATGCAACTTATGAACAACGTCTTCCAGCCATATCTGGACCAGTTCATCGTCGTCTTCATTGATGACATCTTAATATATTCCAAGACGAAAGAGGAACATAAACAATATTTGAAAATAGCTTTACAAACACTTAGAGAGCACAAGCTTTATGCCAAACTCAATAAGTGTGAATTCTGGCTCGAGGAAGTCTCATTCCTAGGCCACATTATTTCAAAAGAAGGTATTGCTGTGGATCCTTCTAAGTTAGAAGCTGTCAAGAATTGGAGTCGGCCAACGACTGTATCTGAAGTAAGAAGCTTTCTGGGTCTAGCTGGTTATTATAGGAGATTCATCAAAGACTTCTCAAAAATTGCGGTTCCTTTAACTAGACTCACAAGAAAAGAAAATTCTTTTGTCTGGTCAGAGGAATGTGAGAAGAGTTTCCAAACTCTTAAGAATCATCTTACAATAGCTCCTATTTTATCACTACCAATGGAGGGTGGTGGATTCGAAGTGTATACGAATGCGTCTGGCATTGGCTTAGGATGCGTTCTCATGCAGAATGGAAAAGTAATCTGTTATTCTTCAAGACAATTGAAACGTCATGAGGAAAACTATCACGTACATGATCTGGAATTAGCAGCGGTTATTTTCTCCTTGAAAATTTGGCGTCATTATCTTTATGGAGAAAAGTTCACGGTCTACCCTTACCATAAAAGCTTGAAATATTTATTCTCTCAAAAGGAGCTTAACATGAGGCAGAGGAGGTGGTTAGAATATCTCAAAGACTTTGATTTTGCTATTCAATATCATCCTGGCAAGGCTAATGCTGTAGCAGATGCACTCAGCAGAAAACCAATAGGTATGCTATCAAGTCTTATGATAAGTGTAACTAACCTTGTTCCTCAATTTACCCAGTTGAACTTAGATATTGACATAAAGGAAGAAGATTGTTTCATAGCCAATATCCAAGCTCAACCTACATTGATAGAAGATCTGGTCAAGCTGCAAAATGATAATCCTATATTACTGGAAATTAAAGCCAATATGGAACAAAGGCCAGATTTTTCTATTTCCAATGACGGAAGATTGTTATTTAAGGGTCGAATATGTGTACCAGATCATGAGGCTACGAAGAAACTAATCCTAGATGAAGCGTATAATTCCAAATACACAATTCATCCAGGAGGACCAAAGATGTATCAAGATCTCAAAAGAAATTTTTGGTGGCCCAATATGAAGAGAGAAATAGCTGATTTCGTATCTCGCTGTCTCACCTGCCAACAAGTAAAGGCAGAGCATTTTAGACTCGCAGGTAAATTACACCCCTTGAGTATTCCCGAATGGAAATGGGAGAGTATATGGATGGACTTTATTATGGGTTTACCCAAGACCAGAGGTGGACACGATGGAATATGGGTAATCATAGACCGATTGACTAAATCCGCACACTTCATACCAATAAAGAGTCGGTGGTCTGTGGATATCCTGGCAGCATTGTACGTAAAGGAGATTGTCAAACTACATGGTGTCCCAGTCACTATTATATCTGATAGAGATCCTCGATTCACATCACAATTCTGGAAGGGTTTACAACATTCACTAGGGACTAGATTGAATTTCAGCACAGCTTTTCATCCACAAACAGATGGTCAAATGGAAAGAACAAATCAGGTAGTAGAAGATATGCTCAGGGCTTGTGCTATCGACTTTGGAGGTAGTTGGCATGATCACTTGCCTCTAGTAGAGTTTGCATATAACAATAGCTATCAGGCTAGCATACGAATGACACCTTTTGAAGCTTTATATGGAAAAAGTTATCGATCACCAATATGCTGGAATGAAATAGGGGAAAAGTAATTTCTAGGCCCCGACCTTATAAGGGATTCTACCGAGAAGATCAAGCTCATTCAAGAAAGAATGAAGACGGCACAAGATAGGCAAAAGTCTTATGCTGACAATCGAAGACGTGACTTGGAGTTTCAAGTAGGAGATCATGTATATTTAAAGGTTTCTCCAGGTCGTGGTATTCGAAGATTTGGTATTAAAGGAAAGGTAACTCCAAGATTCATTGGCCCATTTGAAATTCTTGAACGGATTGGTGAAGTGGCTTACAAACTGACTTTACCTCCACAATTTGCCGGAGTTCATGATGTATTTCACGTCTCTATGCTAAAGAAGTATGTATATGATCCTGACCATATTATCACTTATGACAATCTGGAGATTCAGAAGGATATGACGTTCGAGCAAACGCCAATAAACATTCTAGAACGAGAAGTGCATCAACTACGAAATAAAGTTATTCCTATGGTCAAGATTCAATAGAAGAAAACATGGCCATATGAAGCAACTTGGGAAACTGAAGCAGCCATGCAGAAAAGATTTCTAGAATTATTTAACTGTAAGTACACTCTCTGAAATCCATATATTGAATTTGGGGACCAAATTCTTCTAAGTGCGGGAGGGTGTAGTATCCCAGAATTTATATATATTATTTTTAATTATAAAATAGTTTTCTGGAAATTATAAAGGCCTAAATAAATTAATGAAGGATTATTGGATTAATAAGTCATTATAAGGCTCAATTAGGCTAATTAGTTAACATAGCCTATCTAATTATTATCCAAAAAGTTAATGGACTAAGCCCATTAAGTTTGGCCCATATTCTAGAAGGGTAATTAGCTTATTCACGTATTTTAAGGATAAATACTAATTATATAAGATAATTATATGGATAAACGAATAAAAGAGTTTTATCAAATTGAAACTCTATATACGTCACATGTAACGGTCTATCGGGCGACCGCCACAGCCCTGTAACACACCTAGACACGACCGTTGCATCCTGCAGATTCCGTAAGGTGAGGAAATTACAAAAAGATTGGAACTTTGAAATCCTATCTACAAGAGATCGACTTAGGAAAGCTTATAACATTACTAAGGACTCTTAGGGATTAGGTTCTGGCAAATTAAGGACTCTAGAATCGATCTAATCTTCAAACCCTAGCCAAAACCCTATAAATAGGACCTAGTTCTAAACTGAGCGACCCTTACTTTTGGCTCGTGAAGAATCAAGGTAAGGAGTCATAAATTCAGGTAAGTTCTTTAGAAGCTTTTGTTTAGTATACTTTAGACTAATGGTTCTCTAAATTTCATGCTAGGAGATCAAGCAACCAAGGAGATAGAAGCTTCCAAAGTTGCTGATTCAACCTTAGCAACCCAGGAATCTGAACGTAAGTCCCCTCAAGATCAGGACATTTGGACGTCTAAACGAGGTAATTAGAACTGAATCCTGTAGAACTTTTGTTCTCAATAGTTTTATCTTCTTACCCTCAAAATTTCACATCCTTAGGTCAAGAGGCTGAGGAAATAGAGCAGATTGAAGTTGCTGAGTTATCACAAGAAGTACAAGGGACTAAGGGTAGCACCTTGCATCAAATTCAAAGTTTTAAGGTTCTAGAAGAGATAGGTTATCTCATGATTGGTAAAAACAACTTGTTAGGAATAAAAGCCCTCTGATTGTGCTTGATTTCATGCATTATAGAATAAGAATTTCATGATTTCATAGTTTTATACTTTCATGCATCTCTTAGCCCTAAATGGAAATTAAAAGGTATTATCTTGTCTATTCACTAAACTCTTGCATATAGTTGGCCTATGCATCGTTATCATGACTAGGATAGTGGTAATATGTTGATTTCCAGGCATGTTATGTTTTCATAAACCTTCACTTTGGTTTACTGCCAGCAGGTTCTCTGACGCACCAACGTAAGACCGTCACATGAATGTAACGGCCTTACGATAGACCGTCACAACCTGTTATGCTTTTATTTGTTCTATTGTCTCTGACTCACCCTAGCAGGAGCGTCACACCACTGTAACGGCCCCTCGATAAACCGTCACACACTGTAACGCATCTATCCTAGACCATCAGACACCTGTGTTCTGTCAGTCCAAGACAGAATAATAACCAGTTAAGTTTACTTATAAATAAGCTTAGATAGCTAAGTTTTGACATATTATCATGACTTTGAGTTTAGTTTCTGATTCATAATCAAATTGCATGATTAAGGTGTCTTAGGTTATTCTAAGTTATGCTAATTTCATTGGCTAAAACTCTATAGTTTTGTATTCTAAATCATGATTTTCTGAAGTTGTTTTAACGGAGTTTTATCTTGGTTTCATAATGTTACATATTCTTTCCTATCTATAGAGTCATTTCTTTAAGTATATGGCACATATTCCGGTATGTTGTCCATTAGTTCACTTTGCACTATAGGAACACTATTCTTGGACATGAGGACCTCTCTATTGGATATTCCTTCCAATGGACTAGGAAATCTTATTTCAAGGCCTCCGTAATTCTCCGCGAGCCTGGGATTCCCACTAGGACGCTGAGTTGGTTGTATCATTAAAGCCCATTGATTAGATTACCCTATCGATATTTTTGGTTATCAATAATGTAACGGCTTTACACTGGACCGTCAGGAGCATCTAACGGCCCAATGTACGACCGTCACATTCCACTGAGTCCGATTTCTTGGTTCTGGATTCAGACTAATGTAACGGTCCAATACTGGAGCGTCACATCATGTAACGGCCCAGTACATGACCGTCACACTACTTGAGTATTTTAACCCAAGGATTGACCAAGGGTTGATATTCCAAGGTTCTAGATAGACTCTTGATGATCTAGAACTTATCATATTGATCAAGAAACCTAATATAATGAATGGAAGATAAAGAACGTATCGTTATGCTGCCGATTTATTTCCATAAGCATAACCTTGCTTAAGTCATTCTTGATTTCTCATGATTCTTATTGAAGTATTCATTCATTGAATTATTGTTATCATGAGCTTATTGAACTTATTACATTCTTGGCCATACTTTATTGTTACATGCGTGGAAGTAACTTGATTTATACTTGAACATGCGATCGAGCACTGATTGTGTTCACGGGCTCTATGCTAGTCCCCACGGCTGATTGTCGGAAACATACTATTTTATAAACCATGGGGTATGATGCTACTGGCGTCGCATTGCGCTGGGAGTACTTTCTCTATAAATAAGTGAAAATCCATGACGACATGACATTCTTGTACATGACTTTCTTACTTGATATTCCACAGAAATTCACTAAATACTTGCTCATAAGCAAAAGATACTGGAGTGATGATTATGTGGCTTGCTAGTACATTCTCGATACATTCTTGTTTATGAAATGCCAATATCATGTTCTTATAACATTCTTGCTAGTTCGTACTTGCTCTCATTTCTAACTTACATGATCATCTTGTTACTTTGGTTTAATCGCATGATTGATCGCATTCGCATGATTTTTACCTCATTCTTTAGAGCTAAATTGTTAATTACTTTAATAGTGCCTCCATGCTGATGCGAAGATACCTACTGGGCAAGTGTGCTCATTACCTTTTTCCAATCTTTTCAGGAGATGGAAGTGATTCGAATTCGGATTCAGGTTATACAAGTAGCGGGTCCGAGAGCGAATGAAAGTATTGTCAAGGTGAGAGTGAAGACTTAGGAAGTCTAAATTGTTTAGATTGAGTCTATGTAATTTTCCTATTTCTTGAGTCTAGTACATAATGGAAATTGAATTAGTGGTTGTATTTGATTATTTTGAAATAAAGTTAGAGTTTGAGTAATATTGTGCAATTGCATTTATGTGTGTGATTGTCTTGCGCTCTGATCGTTCTTGCTCGCAAGAGGCTTACCATGCCGGCTGTTCGTGCTCCCCGAGTTAGTCTTCCGCTGTAATAAAGGCTCGGGGTGTGACACTAGAGCCCCAAATCAACCTAGATGTGGGCTCAAGATACCTAGGAGGTTAGCAAGAAACCCCCACTCTCATGTAGGTCAGGTGCCATGTGGGTGGTCACTAGGCGTTGGCAACAAAACATCAAGTCTTAAAGTCAAAAAAAATGAATGAATAAAATGATCAAAATATAAAAATGATAAAAATCCCAAAAAAGGTAACACAAAAATGTGTAAAATCCAAAACCCCCCAAAAATATATGATTTGCATCCATTTGTGCATTTGCATGCTCATGTTACTTTCTGTTTACATGTCTTGCTTGCCTGCATGCGCATCCCATGTTTAATTTCCATTTCAATCTTGTTAATAAGATTTTGCCCTCTGACCATGGATCGAGGAAAGGTATGATCTATCTCGGGCAGGGGGCTAAAATCAGGCTACACTAACTTTTTTCCCTTTTAGGTGTAGTTGAAACAGGTAAAAAGGGAAGACGACGTCAAGCGAGTCAAGGAAAAGTACACTAAAGAAATGAGCCTATTGTCTCAAACATATCCATTCCATTCCATTGATTACACAAGATTCTAGGGGCATACCCCCAGTGTACAAAAAAGTCAGCTACTACATCCACTGGGTTCTCTCTCCCCCTCGCTCACTGATCCCCATCAGTGCGAGGTCGGCTGTGTCGACTACTCATCTCACCCTCATCCCTGCTCCTCCTCTCTCGTGAGCTTGACATCGGGAAGCTCTCGAACTTGAGGCCGCTGGCTGCGCTGCTCTCTGCTCCGCGGGAGACTGAGTCATACCCATGATCTCCTCCACTGTAAACTCTATACCCCCGATGGACTACAGTGACTCCGAGGGAGTCATGTGTCTAGCTACCGCCTCCCCATACGCACCTCGACCCTGGTACCTCCGCAATACCCGCCGTCGTAGGGTCTCCAACTGGTTGAGAGCTTGTTGTTCTTGGATCACCATTGCCATTCCCGGGCTCGCACCTCAAAGTCCCTCTCCCTCGCCTCAGCAAGGCGACCCTCAAGTATCTCTACTGCTCCCATATCTCCAAGGTGACGTGTCAGCTCTTCGATGCATCCATCCTGCTCCCGTCGAGTGGCTAGGGCGGCCTCTAGCTTCTTCTTCTGTAGAACATGTACAATCATGCAAGTCAAGCAAAGATAAATGAAAATATAATTGCTCTTAATCCAAGTGCTTGGTTCTCACCGTCTCGGCTAACTCAGCTTCCCTCTCCTCAGCCCGTTTGAGGGCCCCCGACAGGCGATCCTCCAATTCCTCTCTAGTATCCGCCTGGGACGAAGGACCAGCTCCTTCAGACATCCCCGCCATCATGCGGAGGTACGCCTGCTCACCTCACTGTTGGACAAGGGGAAAATGGTTAGTCAAATTCATGGAATCTTCAAATGAATCAATTAATCAATTTTGACTTACCATCTCTCAGATCTCATGCCTCAGGTTCATGATTGTCTGATCAAGGACGATGATCTGGTTCTGAAGGATCCGGATGGCCTCCACCTCTAGCATCTGCTTATCAAAAATGTACTCAGTCACGATGCTTTAATGAAAATATTTCATTTAGGTAGCTAAGAGCAACTCACCGCTCGAGTGTCGAGGCGTAGTCGCCTAGCATACCGCTCCCAGTAGTCCGCCAGGTAGGTCTCGCTGCTCCCTAAGTTCCTATCCTACTCCAAGGAAGGCCCCCTCTGCAACGCCTCGGCCTCTGCCTGGTAGAGAGAGGCCTAGTCCTGATCCCTTGCCAAAGTCCGTCGGCGCCCTTGATCTGACCCACGTTGAGCTGGTACCGCTACCGGAGGCTAGTGCCACCCCAATGTCCGCTAAACCAAGCGTAGGTAGAGTGGCTCCCGCAAGTTCACACAGAAGAGCACAGTGTCTCGGCTGAACCCGGCGCTCCCCTCTCTCACCCATGGCTAGGAGGTGAAATCCTCGCCTACATAGGGCGTCCACACCACCTGTCATAGCATGAACCCAAAGTTTGTTAGAACTGAGCCTGTCTAGTGGGTGCACATAACTCATTTCTATTAAGAACACCTACCTGGTGGTATGGGAACTCATCAAGGGCTGACCGAAGGTTGGATAGCCGAGTGGTCACTAGCCGACAGTCCCGGACTATGTCCCACCTTGCCATCAAGGGGACCGCCTACATCCGATCTCGCGGGATCGTGCCACGACCTAAGGGAAATTAAGTATATCCCCAAATCTAAAAAACACAAAAAAAATGAAAAAGAATCATGGCAAGCAATGAACCAAGAAACAACAGGTTTTGGAAATAGATCGAATCGTATCTGCAGGAAAGGGGTGAAGCCACCTAGGTTCCCCGAACCTGGTCGGATAGGATCCAGGTGGTAGAAGAGATGTGCCAGCATCGCTCTCCCCCACGCATATTGAGGCTTCTGCTCAACATCCCATATCAGTAACAAGTACTTCAGATTCACGTTGTTGGAAGCAATCGCGAATAGTAGCCTGCCGAAGAAGTACAAGAGGAAGAGTCGGACCTCCTGATGCTCATCCTTCTCGCTAGGCTTAATCCTCGCTTGAACTCGCCGAAGGAAGGCGTCAAAATCCCCTAGTGGCCCTCGGACCACTCCAGCTAGCCCCACCACGGCACTGAGCTTGCCGAGAGGTAGGGTGGTCATCGGTCTCGTTGTACGGATCAGCCGCACACCCAACAACTAGTCGATCTCCCGGCGGTAGTCCCTCAGCTCCTTGCCTAACACTGGCGCCTAGGCCACGCGCAGTCCCGTCAAGTAAGCCACGTCCTCGAGCGTGGGGATCATGTGTCCCCATGGCGTTACAAATGCCCTGCAGCCATCTACCCATCTCTCACGGAGAGCCGCTAGGAAAGTAGCATCGACGGCGAAAGGCCTAATCCTGAAGAAGGGACCAAACCCCATGCGGTCCGTCCACCGTCGTTGGTCAGGAGATAGGGCATGGTACCATGCCCACACCAAGTCCCATGAGACCCGGGCTCGTATCCTCCGTCGGCCCTGCACACATAAAGCAACAACCATGTTGATTAATTTCCAAATTTCCAAACCATCCAAGCCACAATCAAACCCCAAAATCCCTTTGTCAGTCCAATGCCCTGAGACCAGGGTGGCCAAGGACTTGGCTGCCTGGCTTTCTGGGCGGCCAAGTCGCTGGTCGCCTTGTTCTCCTAGACGGCCAGTAACCTGGCCGCCCAGGTATGTAAATGGCTATCACTTTGGGCGCCCACATACCAGACCCTATACCTCCTTCCTCTATTCTGTATGTTAGTTCTCCCCGTACATAACCCATCTCCCATGCATCTACATCAACTGGAGAAGCATTAGAATCATGGAACTCACCCGTTGTCGTGATGCTACCTCATCATCTCTTCCACCCTCAGCAACATCCGGTGGAGACTCATTTTCATCGTTCGTTACTTCCTCATCGGCGCCTTGGCCGGAGGGGCCACCTTCCATGGGCACGTCTTCGCCTTCTCCTCCCTCCTCACCATCATGAGAAGAAGTGGCTGAAGTCGACGAGCTAGCCTCACTTTCCCCTTCTTCGCTCGAGGACGGAGCTTCATCCACGATATCCAACCGAGCCCGTCGCCACCCCATTCCTCCCTCGCGAGCTCAAGCACCCCAAGTCTCTCCCTCACAGTAGGAGGAACACTCTAGGAGTCACTCTCTCCAAGCTCAGACACCTATGGGAAAGGATAAGACGTCAATCGGGATAGCCGCTTATGAGGAGGCCGGCCGCCTTTTAATGCCCTCCAATAGAGAGGGCGGCCAACACCCTGGCCACCCTCCCCCTGTTCAGTAAAAAAAAAGGAAAAGAAAATAAAAGAAAAGGACATACATTCTCACACTTAGTTCAACATCATGTTTTGACATTCAATCTCACAACCCGCAACAAAATCAAACAAAAAAATGCATGTAGTTTTATTCCATTTAAATAACTTTTTTCTTGCACATCAAATCCAAATAAAATGCTGAATAGGCACTAACAATCAGGTGTGTCGCCTCATGAAGAGTTCATTCACTCTAGGCTTAAAACCCCGCAGGTAGTCAAAGTACCGCTTCAACTCATCTGGGTCCTCCTCCACATCAATTCGAGGTTTGGTCATGGTGGCATGGCGCCTCCACGCCTTCCCGCTCTTATGAAGCCGCCATCTATCCTCCTCGGTCCCCAAGAGACGCCTCATGATTAAAGCCCCTTTCAAGGCAGCCCTTGGGATCTGTCTAGGTAGCCCCACTTGGCGATGGCAGCGATGTTCCTGGTACAACACCAAGTCCTGAGCTCCTACAAGCCACAATTCATGCTCCTGTGTCCTACGTATCTTGAATTCCTCGCGTCAGTACACATCGACATGAACATGAACTGGTCCTCGGGTAGGAAGTGTAAATAGTCTTGCCAGTCGTCTCTGGTCTTCAGCAGCACAGTCTTGCTGGTGAGGACACCAGAGTATAAGTACGGCTCGACTCAGTGAGCCATCGGTACCGGACCCGCAGCATGACTCGGTCGACACCGACCTCTCTGTGGCCGGGGGATAGTCTAGAGTCGCCACCGGAGCACTGATACTTCAGTACGTATTTTTATATGTATTTGGCCGTATTTGGTGTGTATTTAGCATGTATTTAGATTGTATTTGGCTTGTATTATCTTGGGTTTTTATATTGGGTCAATGGTAGAAAAAATGACCTTGTATTTATATTTTTATTTATTTTGGTCTAAGGGGGGAAAATATGGTCCAATGGGATTAATTAATGGAAGCCCCTTATGTGGACTAAAGGGGAGGGCGCCCCCTCTCTTGTCCCCATGTGGGGGAATGTAATTATTATTATATCTCTCTTCCCATTTATGCCCCTTTGACCAAGGGTATTAGGAGTCCTTTGTCCTAGGTCTAAGGTTTGAATATTTATAGTCTCTTGATGTATTTGGAACAAATTAATGAAAAATTTATGATGAGCATAGTGCTTTGTGCGGTGCCCCTCTCTCCCCTTGTTCTAAGTGTTCTTCCCCCTTCTTCCCCATTTCTTCTTCAGATCTGATTCTAGATCTTATATCTCTCTCAAATTTCTTCTTCTTCCCCTCTTCCTCCACCTTCAGTGATCATTCACCACCGCCGCCACCGCCTTTCGTGCCGCCGTTGAGCCACCACAAGCCGGTCATCATCCTGCTGCCCCAAAACTCAGAGTTATAGGATAGCAGCTCGGTGAAAGGTCAGGTACGGGAGATCCAACCGTTGGATCGTGACGAAACTTTGAGGGTAGGTTCCCCCCATCATATGCCATTTCTGATTTAATTTTGGGGTCGATCAAAACCCGTTTTCCCCCTTTCCCAGCCACCTGTTCTTCTTCCCCAAAGTCTGCCTGTGTGCAGATCTGGGGGATAGATCTTGGTAGCCGATTTTTCCACCCCCACAAATGTTGTCCAAAGTTTACAAAAAAACTATGTGCATCACTTTAACCCTCCCCTCTACCCACCATAAAAATCCCAAGTTCTAACTCGTTCATTTGATCCCCGGTCAAAGCCCATGATTAGGGAGTTCAAGTTATGTCCTGCCTGTTCTGAGTTTCAGGATAGTGTGCTCAGTCAACCTGCAGTCACTCCCATTTTCATTCCAGCCATTGGACAAACCTGTAATTCTGATATGTCGTAGGATTTTGAGTCCTCTTTCCAACGGTATCCTTTGTGTCCCGATCTGATGTTGGAGTTGAGCTTACCAGCCGATCTCGTCGGAGCGCGTAGATCTGGCCAGAAGCTGAACTGTGGGACAGCCTTGGGAAACAAATCCCAAGAAATCGCCCGCCTCCACTCCGGTGACTGCCACTCCCGGGGATCGACCCAGGACACTCCAAGAACACCCCCGCCAGTCTCTGCAGCTAGGAGCCGCCCCAGACTTAACCGTACCAGCAGCGGGTCCCATGTGCTGTCCTGCGGGCCCGAGTGAACCGAGCTGAACCGGCCGACCGCGTCCGCTCGAGCGCCACCGACTGCTGCCCGCCAACCCGAGATTGGTGCTCCCGGACCCCACGTGTCTCCTGTTACCTCCCTGCGTGGAGTGGGCTATGGAATTAATTCTGTAATTATTAATTATTGCTGTACCGGGAGTTCCAGATCACGACCGGGAAGTCTTCCCCACGCCCCAAGCGTGGAGGTACACTCGCTTTCCCCCTTTTGTCGTATTTGCTTGTTTAGTATGCGTTCTAGATGCCACTGCATGTGAGTAGGATATCTTGCTAGCTAGTTAAATATTAATCACCGCTGTGAGTTGTGAGTGCGAGACCCGTCCCGTGACTCGTTCCGAGCACGAGAGTGAGCCGACCACCCGAAACTCAAAGCCGGTTTCCCAACCGTGCAAGATCATCACGTTTCCCTCGCCGGGGATGACTGTGAGTTAGCGCTTCTTGTTTGGGACATGATCGCCTCTTCTGGAACTCGTTCGGTGCCGCATTGTAGTGTCGTTGCTGGTTGCGTCGTCTTGTTAGTCGCGTTGTCCTTTAGAGTCCAAGGGCGCAACCCGTCCGCGTCGAGTCTCGTAGTCATCCCGCATCACTTGCATATCACTTGATCCTCAGGACCAAAGATGGCCATGGCTGGGTAGAGGGCACTTTTCTCGAAGATTCGGGAAGCAGTAGTCACTGTGTCATCGAAGTAAAAGCTCAGGTGGACTTCCATCCACACCTGTAGTATGTAGAGGCTCCCCAAGGTACTGCCGCCCAAACTCATCTGAGTAAGTCCACAGTATAAGTGAGCGAGTACCGTATGGGAGAGGGAGCATCCCATCCACAAGAGAGTGAGTGGTCCCACATGCTGTTGTTGACACCCGTTTTTTACCGATGAGTTGAGTCGTTCCTCTTACTCCCATTTGTTGATGCCTCGAGTTGTCCATCACTCGTTGGGGCTGTTGTCAGGCATGTTTTGGGCCAGTTTCATGGGTAGCCTCCCTCCCTGGCTAGGTTTGTTTCAATTCTGAGCTTAATGGGCCTTGGTTTTTGGTTGATTGGGCTTTTCTATGAGTTTCAAGCACCCATGTACATGTACGGTTCATCCCAGGCCGCTCAATCAATGCGCAGTTGCCTGTAGACCATCCATATATTTTTGGAATATTTTCTGAATTTCCACCGACAAGCATTTATACGGTCTTCCCCTAGCCGTTCAACATGATGGACGGATGGATAGTAGCCGCTCGTCTCTCAGAGTCCTGCACTTGGTGGTTTTCTCAGATGATTATCCAATTAATCTATTTATCACCGACAAGGCTAGAACGGTTTGTCTTTGGCCGCTCTACCTTTGAACGGTCTCATATGAGCCATTCATCTATGAGAGTCCAACGGCGAAGATTTCGGTCAGTTCGATGGATAATTTGGATTATTTATGATATATTTGAATTTCCACCGACATGGTTGGACGGCCAGGACATGGCCGCACATCCCGTTGAATGGTCTATCATAAGACCGTTCATCCGTTCGATTCCTGAATTTCAACAGATTTTCTCTCTCTATCCGTGGTTTTATCCCTAACTTCTCCCGTCATTTTCTCCGCGGATAATGAACCATTTTGAGTGCCGTTTCAACTGGATAAGAGGTAATTTGATTGTCTACAATTTTCCTTTGATTATCTCAACCTGAAAATGATTCTAAACCCTAATTTCAAGCTAAGACTTTAGGTGCTCTATAAATAGACCCTAAAGGTCGGGTTTGAAAGGGGGGAGATTTTTGGTCGACGGCGAAGCCCTGCCGCATTCTTGAGCGACCTAGCACCAAGGAGGGAGGCTTTCCACGTCCCTATGAGCCTCTGGTTCAGGGAGTAGTCTAGTTTTTAAGTCTTGTGTGTTTGATAGGTTTTGTCCATTTTTTTTCATTGCATGCATCACTCTTCCCACTTTCTCCCCACGTTTTTCTTCACCTTCATTGCCATGCACACACCCACCCACGTTTGTGACACCCTAGGGGTTTAAAATCCCCCAGGTATTCCCCTTTCACTTATTCATGTTCATTTCTTATTATTTTGGCATCTACTACACTTTTCAGTTCTAATCTTGGGTTTCTTCTGTCTTCTTCACATCATTTTTACAGGTCAGCAATCCCTAGCACGAGGCCCATCCCCTCTGGCCGGCCGGAGAGGGTGGAGGTTGGACCCTTTGTGACTTCTGGCGTGGTGGTCTTGCGCGGCTCTCTACCATCCGTTCATGGAGACGTGCGGTGCTTCCTGGACCGTCCTTCTTCTTCCTGCGGTCATGATAGAGCCGTTCAACTGCCAGGAGTGCTTCATCTCGCACCCTCTGTAGCGTTCTTAAACGGTCTATCGTGAGACCGTGCATCTTATAGGCGGTTCTTCCTGAACCGTATATCTTTACAGCACTGCAGGTCAGGCGAGTACCTCTCCCTCTTTCCAAGGTACGGCATGTTCATCACGTTCGACGCCTTGGTGGCGATCACAGGTTTTTACACTTCCCTTTCCCTCTCTCTTCATTCATTTCCCATGTTGGATGTGGTAGGATAGACATGGGAAGGCTTTTAAAAGAACGGATGGGAGGAGAAATATATCTACAGTTGTCGCCTCAGTACATCTCTTATCGTAGGGAAGAGCAATGCCCCGCCGAGGCATAATGTCACTCCGCCCATCAGTCAATCTGCCTCCACTACTTTGACCTTCACCTGGCTAAGTATCCACTAGGCCAGGCGGTCGACTAATATCCCCCGCTGATCTGTCATCCGTCGACCCTCGCGCTTGTCTCATACTATCTCTGTCTGGACTTCCTCCCAAGGGGGGAGATTGATCAGGTCCCCTGCTTTTAGATCACCCCATTGGAATAGAAAGTCAACCTCTTACACTAGCATCGAGGCTTCAAACTCAAGAAATACAAAGGTGTGGGTGTCCGAGTGCCACAGCTAGATCAACGTACCCAAGGCCTCCCAATTCCACCTCATGCTATGGAGACGCTTCCCCATGACCACCAGGCGCGTAAGGTGCCACTGGTGCATAAATACCCTCATGGCGAGCATCATAGCTGCCAATAGCTCATGGAGCTAGCCGTAGCGACAGGCATGTCTTGCCTCGAGAAAGGCTGGGATGGGCTGAAATAGCAGTAGGAGAAGAGAACAATCAATCAAAAATTAAGAGCATAAAACAAAAATCATTTCTGTATCAGAGTTCACACACTGGCCACACCCTTACTTGTCCATCCTTCACCAATGCGCTCAAATGCCCCTACATGTCAGAGAGGGCCGTAAGTTCTATGTCTCCAGAGGGGTTGGAGGAAGAGGAGGCCATCTCGTGGTTCTTCCTCTCTTTGGCTCCCTTCTCTCCGTCAAAGAACCCTAGTACGATGGCAAGGGGCGCCCATCTTGGGTGTTTTATGGAAGAGATGCCCATCTATTTTGGACTCTTTGGCTTACAGATAAAAATAGATGGGCAGCCAAACCAGTGGTTGCCCATCCCATCCTAGAAGGCCACATATGTGGCCGCCCCCTATCTGAAGAAGGCAAGGCCTTGGGCCGCCTAGAACCCAGGAAAAGGCATGGTTATGCTAAATTCAAGTTAATTTAATCCAATTTATGGTTAATTCTTTATGTTCATCATTATTATTATTCATGATTATTTTGTGAACTTGTCTAATGTGTGTTGGTGCAGCTGCAGTCAACAATGGCCAACCAAACATCAGCATAACGTCATCAGATTATCATTGCATTTTTAAGTAGAACGCTAGACGCTAATAGCTTTGGGTGTATAAACCCCGAGTTCCTCTCTAATAAAAACTGTGAAGGGTTTATACTCCTTAAGCTATTTAATGGCCGCCTGCACCCAACTAGGGATGATGGACCTCCAAGATTCTTGACTGTGCTAAATGGCAAACGTGGAATGATGGATCCCCATCAGGTTCCGGACTACGTCTGTCACTGAACATGGGAGGACAAACTTCTCGAACTCCTAACCGATTCGTTCGGAGGCAGACAAATAAATCCTCTGGCTTTTTGCATTAGAATAGGTTTTTCCTTTTAAACCCAGCATACATCTTGTAGGTCCCTTTTACCACCATAAAACAAAACAGAACAAAAAAAAAATAAGAAAGGACAAAAAAAGCATGCATCCATATCATTTTGGGGAATTTGTGAGCAAAGCAGGGGACGTCACGGTGCTTTGACCCCCCATGATCCTTTGGTTTCGCGATGATTTCCTGTGGTTTCCTGACTTTGCCGAACTTATGTGAATGAGTCTACGTGATTCCACTCCGATTTAACAACTGAAATAGTGTTTTGTGTGTGACTATCTTGAGTGTTTTGGGATTCGACAGGTCATTGATTCTCCTATCCTGATTTTCATTTACTCCTGTTTTAGGTCTTGTATCTCCTTGAGATGGATTGTGTTCATCCCCTCAAGTCCCGCAGCGCTATGCTAGGGGGTCCCATGCGACTGCAGATACAAGCACTCTTAGTTTAATTGTCCTTTCTTACTTTTCCAATGACTTATCTTATCACTTAATGCTCATGCGACCATGCATGAAGCTCGATTTCCACTCAAGAATCACCCCGAGTGTGCTGTCCTCCTTAGGCTTGTTCCTTTACTGAAACACCCATTTATCAGTCCACTGGGCTCCCTTACAAAATGGGCGTTCCGGAGGGGCATTTGTAGATGCCTAATTTTGGACATGCCGCGGATCCCCAGCCATAGCATCATGTAGGTGATTTAGTCATCTTACCTGTTTTATCGGCGTTTATGTTTTTATAGTCTAGCCCAAACACATTTTCGTTAATGGGCCACTCTTGCTCGATCAAGCCAAGGGCCCATGGGCTGGACGGCCAAACCGATGGTCGCCCATCCCCCTAGAAGGCAAGGGCGATGGCCGCCCTCTGCCCCTAGGAGGCCACTCTGCTGGCCGCCCTCAATACCAAGGAGGCCATTACATTGGTCACCCAAGTGCTAGCCCCCCTCACCTCATCTAGAAGGCCATTACCCTGGCCGCCCAGGTCCTTGGAAGGCCACTCTGCTGGCCGCATATCCCCTGGTAGAAGGCAAGTACCTTGGACGCCTTCTGGCAACTGCTTGTCAAAGAACGTGGGTTGTTCACCCGCCATGCTCGGAACCATTCTCTCTCGTCACCCACGATCGATCCCACGTGTAACGCCCGAGAATTTTCTAAGAATTTTTTGAGATTAAATTATATATACATAACTATTATGCATTTAAATAGGCTAAATGGGTGATTAAGTGAATTAAGGAATTTATTAATTAAATATTAAGGCCTTATATCTGTTAATGGACTTGGCCCTTTTAAATAGGCCCAAATGATCCAAATCCAAGCCCACAAGGTTTGGCCCACATTCTAGAAGCTTAAAATAGGCTATTTAAGAAATTTAAGGGATAAATACACCAATTATCAGGTAAATCAACGAATAAATAACAAAGAGTTTGAAATGTTTCAAACTCAGCGCCCAAAGCCAAAAACGGTCTATCGGGCGACTGCTTGGAGATTGAAAACGTTCTAGACTAGACCGCTAAGCTCTGCAGATTCCGTGATTGGAAGAAGGCATGAAAAGTAGAGAACTTTGGCATCTTAATCACCTTAGATCGATACTATCTACTAGCTGCAAGGGTCTAAGACGCATTAGGGTCGATTACAGGGCATAATTAGGACTCTAGGTTCGTTCCAATCCTCAAAACCCTAGCTAACCCTATAAATAGACCTTAAGTCTCATATGTGTGACCCTTACTTTTGACTCGTGTGGAACTAAGTTAAGGAGGACGAATTAGAGGTAAGTTCTTTAGAATATTTGGTTCATAATACTAAGTTCTAACTACCCTTCAAATTTTGTTCTAGGAGATCAAGTCCACAAGGAGCTAGAAGCTTGCAATGTCGCTAGTTCAGTGCAAGCAACCCAGGGACCTATGCAACGGACCCAGGAAGATCAGCAAATTAGAAGCCCTAAACGAGGTAATTAGATAGGGGTTCTTTATAGTTATTTGTTCCTGTTAGTACCCTCTTCTTACCCTCCAAACTTCGTGGTATTAGGTGAAGAGAATCAGAAGCATGAAAGCCACGAAGTTGCTGGTTCGGTTCTGAACGAACAGAAACTGCGGTTGACTTTCAGCCCTAAATTCGAAGTCTAAAGCCCAGATCAGAGGTAGGTTATCTCATGAACGGCTTAAACATGATCTTAGGAGTAAAAGCCCTCAATTTCTAGTCATTTTCATGCATGGTACTCGGAGTATTTCATGTTTTATTTTGATTACGCATATAGGGTTAACTTAGCATGCATACTTCATACCTTTAATAATGAAAGTAATAAATCACGAGTAACCATGCATCTCCATGTCTTGATATGATGTTATTAAGCCTTATTTACCTATTGGCACATTTTACTATGCATACATCAACCTTAGATTAGCCATATTTCAATTTTTATTCCTGCTTACAGTAAACAGGAAGAAACGGTCTTCCTGAGACCGCCTGAGATCCCTAGTGGCCCTACGATAGACCGCTAAGGCCCATAAAACAGTCTTCCCCCGACCGTTTTCATTTTCTGAGTTTCTGTATTTATGTTAACTAGAAACATAGTGCAGATTAGTCTTATGTATCAAATGGTAAGCCTAGATAATTAAGTTTTATCCTTATTTTAAGTATTATATCTATAAACTTGGATCTATTGTTGGTTTATTTTTAGTAGATTTCATGTGTCACATATACTTAGAAATTATTTTAACTTAAGATTAGTTTCATGCCAAACACTATACTCTTGTATTAAATGTTGTGACCCCTCTATGTTGATGATGTTGACCCTTGCTTTATTTCATTGGCAACACCATTGTTTTGATTGATTGGCAACTGCTTTTGATTTGATGAAATTGCTCTATCAGATTGACTATGTGTTCTTTGCATTTAATACACTGCTATCTGCATTTCTCACTGTCATGGGTCGACACATCAGAGGATGGGTCGACTCCTCTAGCAGACTTGTTTAGACTGAGTCTATACACTGGAAACTCTCACATCGATTGAGTCTATACATCGTCCATTTCAGATAAAGTCCACACACTGCATTTCATTTGAATTGGTTAAGTGTGTACAGCGTCAACGCATCTCACTGGCTCATGTTACAGCGTCAATGCACTTCATTGGATGTGTGTACAGCGTCAACTCGCTAAGTATGTACAGCGTCAACGCATGGAGTCTGTACATCCGAATTGCCCTTGATCTGGTCAAGTGTATACACTCTTTCACTGTAGCTTTCACATATTCAAGTCTACACATCGTGAAAGTCTATACATTCATCACTTACCTTTCGCTCAAGGTAAAGTCTATACACTGGGTACTTTCCCTACGTTTCTTAGGCGAAGTCTGAACATTCGGCTCTGAAGCTTGAAGTCTATACACTCCAGCCTATTCCTACGTTCAAGGCTTCAGCTACACATTAAGTCTGTACAATGGCTTCGCTTCATCAAGCCTGTACATTGACTTGCCAACTGCTTTGAAGTCTGTACATCGCTTCATGTCCCCAAAGTCTGTACATTGGTCTTCGAATCCAAAGTCTCTACAGTGGTCTTCACACTTGAAGTCTATACATTCGATGTACAGAGTTGATGACTATACTGTGCCTTATGCTGATCGAGTCTACACACTGGTCGGTGGCAAGCCTGTACACTGGCCTCAGCTTTTCAAGTCTACACATTGACCTCCTTTGTTGAAGTCAACACATTGGGCAAGTCTGTACGTTGCATTCGCCTTCACAAGTCTATACAACGAAGTATATACACTGCAATGTATATACTTAAATCTTATGACTTCATTCTTGTTGCTGAAGGGAACAGGGTCGACGCTGGGAGCTTAAAGCATCCACGCATCAGTTGACGAAGCCTTCACGATATCTTCCACTGCGTCAACTCCACAAGCAAGCAGCGTCAACGCAACAGTTAAAGAAGCAGAGACCTTCACAGGCTATTCCACTGCGTCAACGCCACAATTGAGCAGCGTCGACGCAGCAGCTAAAGAGACGAAGCTAATGGCTTACTGGAATGCCTCACTGCGTTAACGCCATTGATTGACAGCGTCGACGCAGCAAGTCAGATTGCTGTCATTGAGCATGTGAACTGAGAACTATATACAACAGACTGAAGAGGCTAATGAAGGGCACGTGATCCGAGGTGCCTGGCTCGTGATCCAAGGATGGACGAGATACCAGGATGCTGTCACGTGGTCCAGATTGCTGGGCGGGAAACGTGGAGAGCACACGCCTGCTGCTGTTGCTGCTATATAAACAAGCCTTCTTCCACAGAAGAAAAGAGATCGAAGGAGAAGAAGAGAAAGTCTATACACTCAGTAGCAGTGAGCCTTCGATCCACAGAGAGAAAAGAGAGAAGAAGAAGATATAGAGAAGAAGAAGAAAAGAAATAGAGAAGAAGAAAACGAGAGAAGAAGAGATCGAGAGAGATGAGCTGAGAGAGAGCTGATTGAGAGTGAGATTGAGAGTGAGCTTGTATCTCAGTCTCGTGGTTCAAAACCAGAGCTGAGCTTTGCTCTTAGAGCTATATTGTTTTTGAGCTTTTCTATTTTCGTTTTGATTTTGTCTTTCATTTCGAATACTGTTTCTTCAAGCTGTGTGTCAGCGGTCTTGCAGTGGTAGTCTCCACTGGACGGGTTAAGCTGTATTTCCCCAGCGGTTACAGAGGATCAGATCCTTTGGTCGGCAAGCTGTAGTGCCCAGCGAAGCTGTTTATCAGCGGATTGTTTGGCCAAGCTGTAAAGCCCAGCGGATGCAAGCTATGCTGCGCAGCAGGAAGCCATACTCGGTTGAGTGTGGGGTGGACGTAGGTCGTTGACCGAACAACCTAAAAATCGTGGGTGCATTGTGTTTGTGTTTTTGTTTGATCTGTGTGCGATGGGAATTCTTGCTTAGCTTATTTGGTTTCATCGCTCAAGCCTAGCTTTTGATATATATAGATATGGTGAATGGCTTTCATGGGTCGACCCTTTGCTTAGCATTCTTCATTTAGCTTAACTGATGTTTGCCTAAATTCCGCTTTAGAACATACAGTAGTTTTAAATTAGGCAAGTTGATCTATTCACCCCCCTCTAGATCCACACTTAGTGGAGATAGACTGCGTCCATCTAACCTAACACTTGGTATCAGAGCCTAACTCTTCTGCAGGGACTCATCGCCCGAAGAGAATAGGAAGAGATGGATGCTCGAGGGATGACTGCCGAAGGTCACTCAACAATGAAGCCCCCATTCTTTGATGGATCAAACTACGTACGCATACTGGAAGAACCGTATGCAAGTGTTCCTCAGGGCTAAGGATTATGAGATTTGGAAGATTGTCAGCAAGGGACCTTATGAGCTGTCCCCGAATGAAGATGTATGGACCAAGGAGGAGATCAGAAGGTCCACGCTGAATTGGAGTGATATTAATGCTATCCAGTGCGCTCTGCATCCTACAGAATTCTCCCGTGTGTCTGCTTGCAAATCAGCTAAGGAGATGTGGGATGCGCTGAAAGTAATTCATGAAGGTACATCTCAAGTAAGAGAGCAGAAGGCCAATCTTCTTGTATCTGAGTATGAAGCCTTCAAGATGAAGCAGAACGAGTCCATCAGCGAAATGTACGCTCGGCTGACTGTCATAACCAATGGCCTCAGAGGTTTTGGGAAACCTCAGATAGAATATGATGTAGTGAGGAAAATTCTGCGCTCCCTGACTCCCATTTGGCACACCAAAGCAACAGTGATGGAGGAGTCAAGGGACCTGCGTAATACTAAAGCTGATGAGCTGATTGGCTCACTAATGGCATATGAGATAAACATGAAGCCGAGAGGAAGAAGAAGCCGATAGCACTGAAGGCTAGTTCCAGCAAATCAATAAAATCCAGCTCCAGCAGCTCTTCATCATCAGAGGAGAGCCTAAATGAAGAAGAAGATGTGACTCGGTCTGAGATAGCCATGATGACTAGAGAGTTCAGGCGATTTCTCAGAAAGGGAGCAGGACGGTTCGGCCAGAAGAAATACAGCGGTGGCCAAAAGGATAAAAGGTATAAATCTAAACCTGCAAAGAAAAATGAAGCTAATGTCTGTTATCAATGCAGGAAACTAGGGCATCTGAAAATTGACTGTCCAGACAATCAGAAACATAAGGACAGGTCAAAGAAGAAAACCAAGAAGGGAAGAGCTATGATCACCACATGGAGTGATGAAGATGAAGGCTCTTTCAGCAGCAGCTCAGATAGTGAAGCCGAATCTGAACAGCCCATTTGCCTTATGGCAACAAGCTCCGAAGATAGAGAGGAGGACACAGATGAGGTAATCACTAGATTTGAAAACTTCACAATTGCTGATTGGGTAGATGCTTATCATGACATAGCTGATAGAGCTGATGATATTAGAAAAGAGAATAGCCATCTTAGAAGAAAAATCAATTCCATGCAAAATGATAAAACACTAACTGATAAAATTGCATGTTTGGAATCTGAGATTGATGAATTGAAACTCACATGCTCTGAAGAAGATGAAATCAAAAATGAGTTAAAAGCTTCTAAGGAAGAGAATCTAAGGCTTGAAAATGAAATTGATGAATGGAAGCTGAAGATTCAGAAATGTAAAAGTGAAGTCAAAATTATCTCTGAAAAATATGAAGTTGTCCTCAATGTCAATAATGAGCTGAAAAAGGCTATTGATGAACTTCAGAAAGACAATGAGGATAAAATGAAAACCATTGAGAAAATGACCCAAGGAACAGATAACTTAAATGCTTTGTTAGGGTCAAAGGTTAATTTCAGAAAAGAGGGCCTAGGATTTAATTCTAGTGCAACAAAAACATTCGGAATGAAAATAATTTCATTTGTTGCTCAAAAGGAAAAGGGACCTCTAATTAGCATGAACTCAACAAACTTAATGAACAAAACTGCTAATCTGAAAAAGACCAGTGCTGAGGAGAAGGGTAAACAAAAACTCAGAGAGCCTAGTAGAGCTAGCACATCTAAGCATAATCCTAGGGCTCAGACTCAGGTTAGGTGTCAACCTACACAGTCCGGTAAACCCCAGGTCAAGGTAACCCAGTCTCCACCAACACCTCCACCTCTTAAGAAGACCCAATACAAACCTGTGTATAGGTCAGCAGGGTCCAAAGTACAGGGGAGACAGAGTGCTGCTAGGAGTCAACCCAATTATTTTTATCAACCCAGAGCTCAGACCCACTACAATGCACAGCCAACCTACTTCAATAGGTCAGATTGGTCTAGAACTCAGGGTAGGTTTACAGGTCTTGCACACCAGGGTGCTAAATATCAAAGGCCTTACAGTAGAAATTGGGTAAATGGGTATGGTTACTGGACATCTAGAAACCAATATTTCCATAGCCAGCCCAGGAACTACTATGGCCAAAATCTTGTGAACACACCATGGCTAAGGCACTGGCACAGAAATAACAATACTGTCAATAATCATGCTGCTGCCAATAAGAAAAAGAACAATAAAAAGAAAAGGAACAACAATAGAAGAAAATCTGTAGGATCCATTGAACAAAATTCATTTAAACAAATGTGGATTCCGAAACATTTGCTTTCCTGCTTTGCTTCCAGTTCATTTACATTGGAGCCCAATCAGTCTTGGGTTCCAAACTTCTCTACCTAATTGTGTATGCAGGTATGCTTGGCAGCCAAGAACAACTTGTGGTACTTGGATAGCGGCTGCTCCAGGCATATGACAGGAGATAAGGCTAAATTTTGCATGCTGACTGAGAAAGTAGAAGGCCTTGTCACCTTTGGAAGCAACACAAAGGGTAGGATTATCGGATCAGGTAAGGTAGGTAAGTGTTCTACCTGCTGCATTGATGATGTTATGTTGGTTGAAGGGTTAGCCTATAATCTACTTAGCATCAGCCAGTTATATGATAAAGGTTACAATGTTTTATTTAATTCTCAATGCTGCAAGGTTTTTGAACCTGATTCTGATATTGTCAAATTTTCTGGAAAAAGAATAAATAATACTTACATGATAAATTTAGATGAAATTCAACACACTAACCTTTTCCTTACTGCCAGTAGAGAAGACATAGCATTTTTATGACATCGTAGGTTAGGTCATGCTAGCTACACTGTTTTGCACAAATTAAATAAGCATGGCATGGTTAGAGGACTTCCTGAAGTCTCATTCAAGAAAGAAAATAAAATCTGTGATGCATGCACTCAATCAAAGATAACTAGAAAGTCATTTAAGTCTAGAACTGAAAATCTGTCTTCCAAACCCTATGAGCTGATACATATGGACCTTTTTGGGCCAACTAGATCTGTCGGCCTATCAGGGAGGAGGTATGGGTTTGTCATGGTAGATGACTTTTCTAGGTATACTTGGGTTTATTTCTTATCTAATAAGAGTGATGCTTTCTCAGAATTTCAGGAGTTCTATGTTAAAACAAATCAGAAAATTGAAAACATTTTGTCTGATCATGGAGGTGAGTTTGAAAACTCACAATTTGATGAATTCTGCAGGTCAAATGGAATCAACCACAGGTACTCCTCACCAAGGACACCTGAGCAGAATGGAGTTGTGGAGAGAAGGAACAGAACCCTAGTGGAAATGTGTCGTACACTCCTTGTCGAAGGTGGCCTACCAAGGAAATTTTGGGTTGAAGCAGTGAACACTGCCTGTTATGTAATTAACAGAGCCATGGTAAGACCTTCTACCCAGCAAACACCATATGAGATATTAAAAGGTAAGAAACCTTCTATTGCTCACTTCAAGGTTTTTGGTTGTAAATGTTTCATTCACATAAATGATAAAAAGGACCTTGATAAATTTGAACCTAAAGGAGAACCAGGAATTTTTCTTGGCTACTCTGAAAACACCCGAGCATACAGAGTGTACAATCTGAACTCTAAAACTGTTGAAGAATCTCCACACATAGTTTTTGATGAATCCTTGGTAAATTCTAATGTTGGTCAATGCAGGAATGAAAACAATGGTGAAATTCTGAAGGAAGGAGATCCTGCAGACAAATCCGAGGATGAAGAAGAACATAAAGAGCTTAATGAAGAGGAGCCTACAGTTCAGGGGGAGGTAAATCAAGTTCATGATACTCCAATTGCAAATATTAGATATCTCAAGGATCATCCTGTAGATAATGTTATTGGAAATCTGCATGACCCTCCTAGGACTAGAGGCCACTTAAGAATTCAACATGAACTGAATGCTTATGCTTTTGTATCAAACACAGAACCCAAGTCCATTGACTGTGCTCTCCAAGATGTGCATTGGATTAATGCCATGCATGAGGAGCTCAATCAGTTTGGCAGGAATAAGGTGTGGCATTTGGTTCCACCTCCTGATCATGAAACAGTCATAGGGACTAAATGGGTATTTAGAAACAAAACTGATGAAGCAGGGAATGTTACTAAAAATAAAGCCAGACTTGTAGCTCAGGGGTACAATCAGGAATTTGGAATAGACTTTGAAGAGTCTTTTGCCCCTGTAGCTAGGTTAGAAGCAATAAGAATTCTATTGGCTTATGCATGTTCCCTAGGAATAAACCTTCAGCAGATGGATGTGAAATCTACTTTTCTAAATGGGGAAATTACTGAGGATGTCTATGTGAGACAGCCTCCTGGGTTTGAATGTTTAGATCTCCCTAATCATGTTTACAAGCTCAATAAAGCTCTCTATGGTTTAAAGCAGGCTCCTAGAGCTTGGTATGACAGGTTGAGCAAATTTCTCACCGACAAGAACTTCACAAGAGGTATAGTTGATCAAACATTGTTTACCAAGGTAAGCCATCCAGATATTCTTATCATTCAGATTTATGTGGATGACATTGTGTTTGGGTCAACTAACCCCAAATTGTGTGAGGAATTCTCTAAAATAATGACTGATGAATTTGAAATGAGCTCAATGGGTGAGCTCAAACTATTTCTTGGACTGCAGGTTACACAAACAGAAGATGGCATCTTCATCTCTCAGTCCAAGTATGTAAAGAACTTATTGAAGAAGTACAAAATGGACAACCTCAAGGAAATAGCTACTCCAATGGGTACCTCAACCATTTTGGATGAAGATTCTAAAGGTAAACCTGTGGACCAAAGGCTATACAGAGGTATGATCGGATCTCTTCTCTATCTTACAGTATCTAGGCCTGATATACAATTTGCTGTGTGTTTATGCTCTAGATTTCAGGCCAGTCCTAAAGAAACTCACTTTAAAGCTGTGAAAAGGATTTTTAGGTATTTACTAGGCACCCAAGAACTAGGTCTCTGGTATCCTGCTAAGTGTGAGTTAGAGCTTCTAGCCTACACTGATGCAGACTATGCTGGGTGTCGAGTAGATAGAAAAAGTACTAGTGGCTACTGTCAATTCCGTGGTGGCTGTCTAGTGTCTTGGGCATCTAAGAAGCAACACACTGTAGCATTATCCACAGCTGAAGCTGAGTATGTTGCAGCATGTAATTGTGCAGCCCAAGTACTTTGGATTAAGCACCAACTGGCTGATTATCAGATAAATCTGGGATGCATTCCACTTTTATGTGATAATACTAGTGCTATATGCCTTGCTAAAAATCCTGTTCACCATTCTAGGACTAAGTATATAGAGATAAAACATCATTTTCTGAGAGATGCTGTAAATAAAAATGAGATTGAAATGAATTTCATAGAAACTGAAAAATAAATTGCTGATATTTTTACTAAGCCTCTTGAGAATGAAAATTTTAAGTTTCTTAGAAGAGAACTTGGCTTATGTAAATTTCAGTATGATGAGTGATTGTTTAATTGCTGTGAATAAAATCTCTGATGTGGACTTGTTTTTGATTGCTTGGATAAATCATGTGGATGTGAATGTGGATGTAGAACTGTCCTGCATTGCATATATTCAGGGAGAGCTTATCGAGTCTTTGCATGTCTTTGCATATTATTCATTCATGACCTATGCATAAGTTCTCTCTCAATTAATTCTTGCCATATTGCATGCATATAGACAGGGGGAGTATTGCTAGAAATTCAGAGTGATTTCAACTTTCTTGAAGTCATTCAACCTTTAACTCTGAATACTTGTCTCTGACATTATGGCAATCTGTTGGTCAGTTCTGATCTCTAAGCAGTAGAAAATGGACTTCTTCATTTATAAGAATTTGAATTGTTAAAAGACTGATGTAATGGTTTAAATCTTATAATGATTGGAGTTTAAAAATTGCAATCAGTATATAAGTAAGTTGAAAATTGATAAAACTCTCAACCTATTTCCTATTTCATGTCAGACAAAGTTAATCATATCTGAAATCTGAAAACTCATCTAAAATCATGTTAGAGAGGTTAAGAATGTGTATTGTTCTTAAACAAGTCATTCTGAAACATAAAAAGGACAGCTAAGAAAGATATTGAAAGAGCATTGAAAATCATTGAATATATATATTGGCAGAGCAATGACTGGTAAATCACTGAAAAACTGAGTGATCCATCAAAGAAGTGGACAACACTCATGTCATGAAGTGTATCAGCTATCTCTATTTAAAATGCTCAAAATAGCAGGTTGGTTTCACTGAGTACCTGGGGGTAACTGGCGTCTGATAAACGTGTACCCTCACACAAAAAGGTAAAACTAAGCTCTGTTGAATTTGATCATAGGCAGAATGGTCCATCTTGTTGAGTATCTAGGGGTATTGGCGTCTTATAAACGTATACCCTTACGTAGAAAGACTTATGGTCCTCGAATGCTCAAAATGATCTAATACTGATAATGCTGCTCCTTCAAAAGAAAAGTTCATGAGTGTCAATTTGTTTAGTTTCAATACATGACTTGGTTTCTCTCAATATTTTTTATGAGACTATGAAAGTAAGATATTATGAAACTGAATCTTTCATGCAAATATGATTCTGGTTTATTGTTTTATCATGCACAGTGAACTTATCTATTGCTTGTAGTGCATGAACTCTAAATTTTATCATCCTTAAACTAGACCTCTTTCTGACAGCAAATTCTAATTTCATATGACTGAAGACTCTATGCTTTAGAATGCTTATTCATGAACTACCTGTTCAGAATGCCAGTCAGTTCTTCTCTTGATTCCTCCATTCTATTTAATTTTTCCCTCCTCTTTGTTTATGGCAAAGGGGGAGAATATTGTCTAGGGGATGTCTAGGGGGAGAATACATATCTGTCTGAATTCTGAATTCAATTCTGAATTCATTCCAAGGGAAAGTTTGAGGCAGTGAGCTGCATGCATTCATAGCATCTGCATGTCAATCTGCATAACACATCATGTCTTTCATCAAACATATATCTATATGACAGGATGTTGCTATTCTACTTCATATGGGGTTGCCATCATCAAAAAGGGGGAGATTGTTGTGACCCCTCTATGTTGATGATGTTGACACTTGCTTTATTTCATTGGCAACACCATTGTTTTGATTGATTAGCAACTACTTTTGATTTGATGAAATTGCTCTATCAGATTGACTATGTGTTCTTTGCATTTAATACACTGCTATCTGCATTTCTCACTGTCATGGGTCGACACATCAGAGGATGGGTCGACTCCTCCAGCAGACTTGTTTAGACTGAGTCTATACACTGGAAACTCTCACATCGATTGAGTCTATACATCGTCCATTTCAGATAAAGTCCACACACTGCATTTCATTTGAATTGGTTAAGTGTGTACAGCGTCAACGCATCTCACTGGCTCATGTTACAGCGTCAACGCACTTCATTGGATGTGTGTACAGCGTCAACTGGCTAAGTATGTACAGCGTCAACGCATGGAGTCTGTACATCCGAATTGCCCTTGATCTGGTCAAGTGTATACACTCTTTCACTGTAGCTTTCACATATTCAAGTCTACACATCGTGAAAGTCTATACATTCATCACTTACCTTTCGCTCAAGGCAAAGTCTATACACTGGGGACTTTCCCTACGTTTCTTAGGCGAAGTCTGAACATTCGGCTCTAAAGCCTGAAGTCTATACACTCCAGCCTATTCCTACATTCAAGGCTTCAGCTACACATTAAGTCTGTACAATGGCTTCGCTTCATCAAGTCTGTACATTGACTCGCCAACTACTTTGAAGTCTGTACATCGCTTCATGTCCCCAAAGTCTGTACATTGGTCTTCGAAGCCAAAGTCTCTACAATGGTCTTCACACTTGAAGTCTATACATTCGATGTACAGAGTTGATGACTATACTGTGCCTTATGCTGATCGAGTCTACACACTGGTCGGTGGCAAGCCTGTACACTGGCCTCAGCTTTTCAAGTCTACACATTGGCCTCCTTTGTTGAAGTCAACACATTGGGCAAGTCTGTACGTTGCATTCGCCTTCACAAGTCTATACAACGAAGTATATACACTGCAATGTACATACTTAAATCTTATGACTTCATTCTTGTTGTTGAAGGGAACAGGGTCGACGCTGGGTGCTTAAAGCGTCCACGCATCAGTTGACGAAGCCTTCACGATATCTTCCACTGCGTCAACTCCACAAGCAAGCAGCGTCGACGCAGCAGTTAAAGAAGCAGAGACCTTCACAGGCTATTCCACTGCGTCAACGTCACAATTGAGCAGCGTCGACGCAGCAGCTAAAGAGACGAAGCTAATGGCTTACTGGAATGCCTCACTGCGTTAACGCCATTGATTGACAGCGTCGACGCAGCAAGTCAGATTGCTGTCATTGAGCATGTGAACTGAGAACTCTATACAATGGACTGAATAGGCTAATGAAGGGCACGTGATCCGAGGTGCCTGGCTCGTGATCCAAGGATGGACGAGATACCAGGATGCTGCCATGTGGTCCAGATTGCTGGGCGGGAAACGTGGAGAGCACACGCCTGCTGCTGTTGCTGCTATATAAACAAGCCTTCTTCCACAGAAGAAAAGAGATCGAAGGAGAAGAAGAGAAAGTCTATACACTCAGTAGCAGTGAGCCTTTGATCCACAGAGAGAAGAAGAAGATATAGAGAAGAAGAAGAAAAGAAATAGAGAAGAAGAAAACGAGAGAAGAAGAGATCGAGATAGATGAGCTGAGAGAGAGCTGATTGAGAGTGAGATTGAGAGTGAGCTTGTATCTCAGTCTCGTGGTTCAAAACCAGAGCTGAGCTTTGCTCTTAGAGCTATATTATTTTTGAGCTTTTCTATTTTCGTTTTGATTTTGTCTTTCATTTTCGAATACTGTTTCTTCAAGCTGTGTGTCAGCGGTCTTGCAGTGGTAGTCTCCACTGGACGGGTTAAGCTGTATTTCCCCAGCAGTTGCAGAGGATCAGATCCTCTGGTCGGCAAGCTGTAGTGCCCAGCGAAGCTGTGTATTAGCGGATTGTTTGGCCAAGCTGTAAAGCCCAGCGGACGTAAGCTGTGCTGCGCAGCAGGAAGCCATACTCGGTTGAGTGTGGGGTGGACGTAGGTCGTTGACCGAACAACCTAAAAATCGTGTGTGCATTGTGTTTGTGTTTTTGTTTGATCTGTGTGCGATGGGAATTCTTGCTTAGCTTATTTGGTTTCATCGCTCATGCTCATGCCTAGCTTTCGATATATATAGATATGGTGAATGGCTTTCATGGGTCGACCCTTTGCTTAGCATTCTTCATTTAGCTTAACTGATGTTTGCCTAAATTCCGCTTTAGAACATACAGTAGTTTTAAATTAGGCAAGTTGATCTATTCACCCCGCTCTAGATCCACACTTAGTGGAGATAGACTGCGTCCATCTAACCCAACATTAAATCCATATTTTAAATGATAGATGAATTTGTGGATTTGATCATTGTTTTACATGATCTTTCTTATCTATGAGTCATTTTTTTAAGTACACGGCACGTATTCAGGTACGATGTCATTAGGTATACTTTGCACTATAGGCACACAATCTTGGACTTGTGATCCTCTCCCTTGGATATTCCTTCCACCGGACTAGGTGATCTTGTTTCAAGGCCTCTGTAAGACTCCGCGAGCCTGGGATTCCCACTAGGACATCGAGCTGATTGTATCCTCAAAATCTAATTATCTAGAAAGCACTCTACCGGTGTTTTATGAGTTCTGGAATCTAGCGGCCTTCTATACGATCGCCAGAGGAGCCTAGCGGCCATTCACCTGACCGCTAAGGATGCCTAGCGGCCCTACCTAGACCGCATGGTTCTGGTTCATTCATTTTCATTAATTCTATTACTAAATGGTCTTGACTTGACAGCATGTCTTCATGAAACGGTCTGGATCTGACCGCTTTCGTGTAAAAATGGTCCAGTAAATGACCGCAAGGTCCCTAATTCTATCTAACCCGAGGTTTGACCTTTGGGTTGGGTTTTACAAGTTCCTAGATGGTCTAATGATTGCTTGGAACTTAACACTTGTCAAATAAGATATTAATAACTATGGAAAGTAAAGAATGTACCGTAATGCTACCGGAATGCCACCGTAGCTTAATGTCTATTTAAACCATCCTTGAAATCTCATATTCTTAGTTGAAGCATTCTTACCTTGATATTATTATCATGAAACTATCATTGAACTTGTTACATTATTGGCTGTACTTTATTGTTATATCTCGTGGAAGTAGCTGGATTTATAACTTGAAGATGCAAGACCGAGCACGGATTGTGTCCAAGGGCTCTATGCTAGTCCCCTCGAACGATGGTCGAAAACGTGCCATAAACCATGGGGTATGATGATACTGGCATCGCATTGCGCTGGGAGTACTTTCTCTTATAAATGAGTGAAAACCACGAGACTTGTTATGAAAATTACATGCTTGTTAATGCATAGCCTTTACAAGGTTGTGTAAGTACTTTCTAGTTACATGCTCGTACATTCTTGTTCGTGAAAGGCCAACTTACATCTACATGATTAAATCTTACTTGTTCATATACTCAATCATATCTACTTGCTCAGATATATCATGATTTTATATTCTTGGATGTTTCAGTTTGTGCCGTATGATTTACCGCATTCTCATCTTTTTATCTTAATTCTAGAGCTAAATTGTTAATTACTTAAATATTACCTTCATGTTGATATGAAGATACCTACTGGGCAAGTGTGCTCATACCTATTTTCTCATCTTTTTTCAGGAAATACTAGTGGGTCAGATTCAGATTACTCAAGTGATGGATCCGAGAGCAATTGATGGTTCGAGAAAAGCCATAGTTAGTCTAGTCAAGAGTCAATTATTTAATTTTCACTTTATTGAGTCCAATTAGTCAATGAGTCAACATCATGTACTAGATTGTTATTATCAATAAAGGACATATTTTTTTATCAATTATTGTCTCCATTCATCTTATTTGTGAATGATTTGTGCTCTGATTGTTATTGTCACTTGAGGCTTCTCTTGCCGACTGTTCACGTTCCCGAATATCTTCCGCTGTACATAAATCTCGGGACGTGACAGTTAAAGTGGTATCAGCCTAGGCCTGAGAAAGTCCTAGGAAGATGTCATGTCATAGGTGTAGACAAGTTTTTCTTTCCCTCCCTTGACTCAAAAGTGAATATCAAAATAATGGTGAACTAAAAGGGGGAAAGGGCAACCAATGAACTACTCACACACAAAAGCACGCGGTGATCACCACCAAGATATATAGCACAATGAAGGAGTACCACATACCTTGGAAAGGGGAGAAGAGAGTGAAGACACTCGCCAATAAAGCAGTGCTGGAACAGGGTGAACACGGTCCTCTGGAAACTGCTTAAGGATGCAGACGTCTGAACGACAGGCCGTGTACAGTGCTGAGGAGGAATGCGGGAAGAACGCTCACTTGGGGCCCAGACGCTCCAATGTCAGCCGTGAACAGGATCTGGATGGTCCGAGGAGGACCGCTCACCACTGAAAATGGACGAAGACAGACCGCGCAAAGCCACCAGACTCCAAGCCAAGGGACTTGATCCTCCACACCTTCCGGCCAGCTAGAGGGAATGGGCCTCGTGCTAAAGCTCCTGTTGACCTGCAAGACACAACAAATGACAAAAAAATGCAACCCAAATTAGCTTAAGAAGTGTAGTATCTATGAAAGCAAATGGAAAATTAAACTCATGACTGGAATGGGGGATACCTGTGGGTTGGGTTTTTAAACCCTTACGGGGTGTGGAAAACAATAGGAAGGGTGAGAGAATGAGAATGCCAATGAAAAACGTGGAGAAAAGGTGAAGGAAATGAGCATGCAATGATGAACAAATTATCAAACACCTAGACCAAAACACTAAAGAAATTACTACTCCCTGAATCGAAGGCTCAAATGGACGTAGAGAGCCTTCCTCCCCGACAGAGATCCGCTCAAGAATTCGGCAGCACTTCGACGCAAATGCTGGATCTCCCCCCCCCCCCCCCCCCTTTTCGAGCTTGGACCAAGGGTACTATTTATAGACCCTTGAAAGTCCACTCGAAATTGAGGGTTTTCCAGCGATAATTAGGGCGAGATTCTTTAGGATAAATCGAAGATAACACTCCTATCTTTCACTAGGATCAAATGGAACCTGATTTGACTGAGAATCCGCGGAGAAAAAGGTGAAACAATCACCTAATTAAACCACAGGTGGAGAGAGAAAAGCCAACCAGTCCAAGGATCTCGGCCTTATAAACGGTCGCACGATGGGCCGTTCACCTCAATACACGGTCCAACGCTAGACCGCCTATGAGTGTCGGTGGTAAATAGAAAATAAAGTAAATAAATCATTTATCCCAAAGAGCAGACTGATTGACCCGGCGTAGGACTCTCAGGATATAAACAGTCCATCGATAGACCGCCCAACAAGTCACACGGCCCATCACTAGACCGTGTACCAGGTGTCGGTGATAAATCAATAAAACAAGATAAATAGATAATTATCTAAAACACCAATTCTGGCCACTAAACGGTCTAATGATGAACCGTTCAACCTGAATAAACGGCCCAATCAAAGACCGTGTATTGGGTTGTCGGTGGAAATTCAAAAAATAGCTGATTTTCTTCCAGAGATAAATCTGAGTGATATAAACGGTCTCCAAAATGACCGCCTAACATCTAAAATGGTCTATCGCTAGACCGCCGTTATGCTGGGCAGTTGAAATTAATAAAATGGGATAAATAGGCCTACTTACCCCAAAGACCAAATGAAATCAAGGCCCACTAAGCCCAAATTCGAGAGCAAACCTAGCCAAGGAGGAAGTATCCATAAAATAAGCCCAAAGACATGCCTAAAAATGGCCAAATGAGTAATGGACAACTTGAGACATCAAAATAGAGGTAAGAGAATGACTCAACTCATAGGCAAAAAACGGGTGTCAACAATAGGTAAAGTCCAAGGTTAAGGACCCGTACCTATACACTAGGAAAGAATTTCAAACCTATGTGAGAATTGGGTAGAACCCGGGGTGAGATAGTTTTATAGAAATTATCTTAGGGTAAATTTTTCCGATTCTAAAGAAAATAACTAAATGTCCATTTTCTCAGGTACCTTGATTCTCGATGGCTCATCGCGTAAACTGGGATGAGATGTAGCGAACTGTTGCAGGTCTTACCCAAGCCCTGCAAACTATGGCCCAAGCTGGTGCAAGGGCTGGCGCAGGTAGCTTGCACAATAATTTTCGGAGTTTAAATCCTCCGTGGTTCTCTAGATCTTCTAACCCAGATGAAGCGGAAAATTGGATCGACGAGATGAACCGGATATTTGACGTCATGCAATGCACCAGTCTAGAAAATGTTCATCTTGCCACATTCCAGCTTAACAAAGACGCCCGTACTTGGTGGAAGTCTATTCCGGCACCGCCTCCGAATGCTCCACACACTTGGGATAGATTCCTCACTCTCTTCCGAGACAAATACTTCTCCGAACATGTCAAGGAGAAGAAGG
The DNA here is from genome assembly GCA_022559845.1 of Amorphophallus konjac. Lineage (NCBI taxonomy): Eukaryota > Viridiplantae > Streptophyta > Magnoliopsida > Alismatales > Araceae > Amorphophallus > Amorphophallus konjac. The sequence goes on along the minus strand of CM040123.1, from coordinate 81,315,237 downwards.
CAGAATTTACGTCGTTATATCAAGGCATGATGTCGGTAGCAGAATATGAACTCCAATTTCACTGATATTTTAAAGGCAAATCACTTCATGGATGGGCTACGACCCATCTTCATTCAGCAACTTGGCCCACAAAATATTCGGACCTTGTGGATGCACTTTTATTCACTTCTTATGGTGTTCGTTTATTTAAGTGCGTGGGCGTGCTAGTCACAAAGTGACGATTTATTCGGGCTCCGAAGAGCCACAGATGCGCGCGATCTGACTAATCAAACGATTGTGTAGTTCGTGTCGAGACCAAAATCCTCCGCGTCACAAAGGTCACGGAGTTATTTACATCCCCTTGGAGAGGGGAACACCCTTGATTAATCGCCAGGAATCAGGGCCTCATGGCCAAGAAGTTATATCGAGAGAAAAAAATGATAGCGATCTTGAATCAGTCAGAAAGCCCTATATCTAGGGAAACAAGTATTCGAAACATGTCAGTCACTCAGCGGGACCATTTAATGTTCGGACAAATATCCGGCTTCAGAATATTACAATTGCCACAGGAAAACCGGAGCATATGTCTGCCGGGGTACGGAAAATTTGCTATTCAGAGGGAGAGGAAACATTTGGTTAAATCCCGATTAGAATGGTCGGAAACTCGCAAGCTTGTCGGCCCGGTGCAAGATCAAACTGCGACCATGCTGCGGTGGGCCCCCCGCGGTTGAAGTCAGGCTTGCGTGGGCATCGTTAATATTTCCGGTGCCAAGGGGCAACGGGAGAATGTGCCTTGAATCAGCTGGAAAGCCCTATGTCTAGGGAAGCAAACATTCGAAACGTGTTGGTCGTTCGGGGGACCGTTCAATATTCGGACGGGTGTCCGTCTTGAGAATATCGTAATCATCGTGGGAAGACCCGGAACACATGTATGCCGGGATACGGAAAATTTATTATTCTGAGGAACTAAAAAAATTCGGTTAAATCCCGGTTAGTGTAGTAGGAAACCAGTGAATTTATTGGCCCGGTGCGAGATCGAGTCAGGACCATATCGGGGGCGCCTCCCACAGTCCAAACGAGGCTTGCATGGGCATCATTAATATTTCCGGTGCCGAAGGGCGGTGGGAAAGTGTCCCGGGACTAGATTCCAAAACAAAGACGTGTACGGAGATAGCTGGCTATAGGCCTAGGGTGTGGGTGAGGCAATGACCATGATTCGGGCGAACCCATGGTCCAAGCGTGACTCACGAAGGTCTTATCGATATTCCCATGCGTAGGGTTCGGGGAGGGCGAGAGCCATCTCGTTCCATTTAGATTCTTGCCGATTGTTCATGGACCACTTTATGTTCAGACAAAGGTCCGTATCGACGGTACGACGAAAACGGAAACAAACCCGTACAAATGTATGCCGAGTTTACGGTAATTTCAATGAGGGAGCGGAAATGAATCCCAATGGGAATGAGTCCAGTTTGACGAATTATCAGCCCAGAGCAATGTCGGATTACGGCCACATTGGGATGGCTCCCAAGGTCCGAACTCGACTTGGAGGAGCGGCGTTGATGTTCCCTTTATACCGGATCTTGAGGAGAACGAAGCAGCGGAGCGGATCTCATCATTTCGTTATTATTTGAATTTTTTTATCATTATTATTTGTTATTATTTTTTTATATTCTTTGGGTGAGTTTATTGTTATTATTATTCATTTATTTTATCATTATTTGTTTGATTAATTATTATTATATTTTTTGAGCTTATTATCATTATTATTACTTATTTCTATACTATTATTATTTATTTATTTATTCTTGAGCTTATTATTATTATTCTTATTATTATCATTATTATTATTATTATTTATCCCTTTTGTGAGTTCGTTGTTATTGTTATTCTTTTGTTGTGTTTGGGGCATATGTGGAAGGGTTTGGAGAGAATAGGCAATGTACCGTTGGAAGCAAACGAGACTGTGATGGCCAAAGGGATTGAGGAGTGTACCGCTGAAAAGGGTGAGTTAGGGGTGTACCGCTGAAGGATGATTCAGGGGTGTACCGCTGGAAGTAGAAGAGAGTTGGGGTGTACCGCTGGAGGGTTGAGGGGTGTGCCGGGCAGAGGCGTTAATGGGTGTACCGCCAGAGACATAACAGAAGGGTGTACCGGCCAGGGGGGGAGAGCTAGGAGCGTACCGTTGGGAAAGGATGGGAGTGTGCCGGTGAGGGGTTAAAGGTGTAAGGTCAATGCAGGATAGGGTGAGGGTCTGAGCAAGCCTGGTACGAGATTGGAGTATACATCAATGCCGTTGAAGTGTGCCGAGGAAGGCTTAATTGGGAGTGCACCAGGTAGGCATGGGCCAAGGCTGTGTCGGAGAGAGGAAGGGAGGAATAGTGTGCCGCTGAGGGAGTGTACCGGGCAAGGCGTTGGAGGGACAGGGGGCACGAGTGTACCTGGATGTAGGCTGAAGAGTGTGCTGGACTGGAGCCAATTGGGGTGTGCCGCTCAAGGCTGGCCAAGGGGAGTTAGGGGGGGTGCCATTAGGGCAGAACCCACATGAATGAGGTGAGGTATAAAGGGAGGTTTCTAGCTTGAGGAGTTCAGGTGAAGGGCTCTAAACTGCCAGCTTCCACTTTTCTATCAAGTAATTGAGTTTAAAACCATGTTCAATAGTCCGGTTCTCTGAATCTTGCATGGTCCCCCTGTCTTAGTTAGAATGCTTTTATTGTTGCTCATTTTATTTGTTCGTTGCTTCCTTTTGTCCTTTAACATATTGTTATTTCTGACAAAAATTTGGCAGCATCTCCCCGTGACCCGAGATGGAAGGGGATAACAAGGGACATGCCCATGAGGAGTGGCATGAACCAATAATTTAAGGTGTGTGCCTAGGCAGCCACCTTTGAGAAAACTTCGAAAAACTCAGAGAAAACACCGAATGAGAAACAACTTAGGCTGACATAAGTCACGGATGCACCGGGGAAGTGATAGCTACGGTGTGTCAGGCTAGACTTGCCAGGGGTGTACTGCTGGGGCACAGCCAGGGGGTGCACCGGCCAGGGAGAGGCCAAAGGTGTACCGGACGGAAGGGCCAAGAGTGTGCCGGTAGGCAGGCTGCTCCAGGGTGTACCGGTGGGCAAACAAGAGGAAGTGTACTGGTGAAAGTGCTGAGAAGCGTGATGACGGGGGGGCTTGAGTGGGTGTGTGTATACGGCTGGCTATGAAGAGGGAGCAAAGGAACATTCTGGTCAGTTGGGCAGATGACACACACCAAGTAGAGGACCACGACACTTTAATGGAGCTGCATGGGAAGAAAAAGGGGGAATTGCATTGCAAAGGCCAATCTTGTATCATCAAGCCAGAAGTACTGGCCACCTGTCCAGACAGACCAATGACATGGAAAGGCCGGTGGAATCGAGAGTTTAGAGATTGAGGAAGCATGCAAAAAATCATGGGCCAACGATGGGGAGAAAACAACGAACACAACAAAGGTTAACACCCCGAAGACACTTTTATTCATGAAAGACTTCAAATATGCCAAGGACCATGACCTGAAGGCCAACTACATTACAACGTACTCCTAAACGAAAGGAAGAGAAGAGAAACTAAAAGAAAGGAAAAGAAGAGCAGAAAACAATGCTGGGGGAGAGTTGGAACGAGGGAGGGTGTCTCCCTTCAGCCCATTCCTTCCCTCCCCTCTACAGGCAGCTCACTCTCTCTCAATCCCTCCACTCTCTTCTACCTTCTTCTTCTCTTCTTCTTTTTCCTCGTGTTGCCGCTCTCTTCGTGTGTGTCTTTTCGCATCCGTTTTTCTTCTCCGTGAGAGGCTTTTATAGGCGTGCCGTTGGAAGGGGCAGACCTCATGATGGCACTGCCATCCAAGGTTGACTTCGGTCTCCTCACTGTCATGTGAGGATCTTCCTCATCCAACCAGAGGGCGACACCAGGGCGGGTACTAGCTGGTGTTGAAGTGGCCGAGCTGCGCACCAAGGGGCCCTTTTACTGACCGTTGTGTCTTCTGTCGGCTTGTGCCGTCCTGGGAGGTTTAACGTTGTGCCACTGGAAGGGCCAAGACGTTGTGCCATTGAAAGCTGCCAAGGTGTGCCGCTGGAAGCTCTGGGCAAGTGTGCCGGCCAGGAAGGGCACGGCGAGTGTGCCGTGGAAGGGAGCACAAGTGTGCCGTTGAAGGCACGAAGGGGTGTGCCTCTATGGGGCTTCAGGGAGTGTGCCGTTGGAGGCACCAAGAGTGTGCCGCTGGAGGGCACCTGTAGGGGTGTGCCGCTAAGGGCATTTGAAGTGTGCCGCTGGGGGGCTGTAAAGTGTGCCGTTGGAAGGCTCTTGACGGGTGCGCCGCTGGGGCACCTGAAGTGTGCTGCTAGAGGCACAAAAATTGTGCCGTTGAAGTGCCGTTTGAGGGTGTGCCGTTGGAGGCACTCTGGGCGTGTGCCGTTAAAGGCACCTGAGGAGTGTGCCGCTGAAGACCATTTGAGGGTGTGCCGCTAGATGGGGCACCATGGCGTTGTGCCGTTAGAAGGAGCACACTGAGTGTGCCGTTGAAGAGCACTTGAGGGTGCTTCCTTTTCTTCTTTTTCTTCTTCTCATCTTCTCTTCCCTTTTCTCCTCTTCTTTATTCCCCTGCACCTAAACATGGGGTGAGAAATTTTTAGTGTCCACAAATGCCCCCAACCTGCAGGCGGTGCAAGCAAGGGATGGAGGAGCGGGGCCTGCAGGTGCAGACCGATTGAGAGATTCGTCAACACGACGTGGAGAGTGGGGCTACAAGAGCCGAAGGATGTTGGAAGGTGGTTACAGAAGCTGAAGTTGTTGGAAGGCGAGCCACGAAGGAGGGGAAAAGGGCTTATCCCTCTAATGATCCAGATGGTAGATTCAAATCAGAGGGGGATTCGTCACCCAAAGGGACGGAGAAGAGAGTTTGTTGGTTCGACCGGGGTGTTCGTCGCCCAAAGGGACGGAAAGAGGAGCTTGTCTAGTCAATGATCTGGATGGAAAGTCCAAATCAAAGGGGTATTCATCACCCGAAGGGACGGAGATAAGAGTTTGTTTAGTCAATGATCTGGACAGGAAGTCCAAATCAAAGGGGTATTCGTCACCTGAAGGGACGGAGAGAAGAGTTTGTTAATTCAAAAGGAGTGTTCGTCACCCGAAGAGACGGAGAGGAGAACTCGTTAATTCAAGAGAAGTGTTCATCGCCCGAAGGGACGGAGAGAAGAATTTGTTCATTTAATGACCTAGACAGAAGGTCTCGGTCAAAATGGGTTGTTCGTCACCCGAAGGGACAGAGAGAAGACTTTGTTTAATCAATGACCTAGACGGGAGGTCTAGGTCAAAGGGGATATTCACCACCCCAAAGGGACGAAGAGAAGAGTTCGTTGATTCCAAAAGGAGAGTTCGTCACCCGAAGGGACGGAGAGGAGAACTCGTTGATTCCAAAGGAATATTCGCCCGAAGGGATGGAGGGAAGAGTTTGTTGATTAAAAAGGAGTGTTCGTCACCCGAAGGGATGGAGAGGATAATTTGTTAATTCAAAGAGGTATTTATCGCCCGAAGGGATGGAGGAAAGGGTTTGTTGACTTAATCATCCAGATGAAAGGTCTGAATCAAAAGGGATATTCGCCACTCGAAGGGACGGAGAGAAGGATTTGTTAATTCAGCGGTCTGGACGGGAGGTCCGAATCGAATGGGTTATTCGTCCCCCGAAGGGACGGAAGGAGAGATTGTTGACTCAATGACTTGGGCGAAAGGTCCAAATCAAAAGAGATATTCATCGCCCGAAGGGGACGGAGAGAGGAGTTTGTTGATTCCATGACCTAGATGGAAGGTCCAAGTCAAAAGGGGTATTCATCCCCGAGGGGACGGAGCGAAGAGTTTGTTGATTCAAAAGGGATATTCGTCATCCGAAGGGACGGAGAGAAGAGTTTGTTGATTCAAAAGTGATATTCATCGTTCGAAGGGACGGAGAAAAGAGTTTATTGATTCAAAAGAGGTACTCGTCGCCCAAAGGGATGGAGAGAAAGGTTTGTTGATTCAAAAGGGATATTCATCGTCCGAAGGGACGGAGAAAAGAGTTTGTTGATTCAAAAGAGGTACTCATCGCCCGAAGGGACGGAGAGAAAGGTTTGTTGATTTTATGATTCAGACGAAAGGTCTGAATAAAAAAGGATATTCATCACCCGAAGGGACGGAGAGAAGCGTTTGTTGATTCAATGACCTGGATAGGAGGTCCAAATCAAATGGGTTATTCGTCACCCGAAGGGACGGAGAGGAAAGTTCGTTGATTCGAGAGAAGTGTTCGTTGCCCGAAGGGACGGAGAGAAGAGTTTTGTTTATGTAACGACCTGGACGGAAGGTCCAAATCAAAAGGATTGTTCGTGACCCCGCAGGGACGGAGGGGTGGTCAAGTCGCTGACCCGGGCTAGTGTTAGCGCTAGGAAAATGGGATGATTCCTTACCCGAACAGCAGGCTCGGGCCAGGGTGAAATGTTGTTTTGTTCTTTAAACACGCCGGGAGAACCGGCCAAGAAAGGTCTTTTAGTTCTCCAACTGGGCGAAAAATCTACGAGCCAGATTAGAGAAAGGGAGTCTTTTATTCTTCGGATGGATGGAAAGTCTGGGCTGAGGTGACAAGGAGATGTTTATTCTCTGACCAAACGGAAGGTCCGAACCAAAGTGAAAGGAGTCTTTTTATTCTCTAGCCAGGCGAAAGGTCCGATCTGGAGTGGAGTGGTATGTTTGTTCTCTAGCTGGACGGCGGGTCCAAACCAAAGTGAGAGGGATCTTTTTATTCTCCAGCTGGACGGAAGGTCCGATCTAGAGTGGAAATAATCTTTTTGTTCTCTGGCTGGACGGCGGGTCCGAACCAATGTGAAAGGAATCTTTTTGTTCTCCAGCCGGACGGAAGGTCTGATCTAGAGTGAAAGGATATTTTTGTTCTCTAGCCGGACGAGAGGTCCGATCTAGAGTGGAGGGGTCTTTTAGTTCTCCATCCGAACGGAAGGTCTGATCTGGAGTGGAACGAATCTTTTTGTTCTCTGGCTGGCCGGTTGGTCCGAACCAGAGTGAAGAGTCTTTTGGTTCTCTAGCCGGGCAGAAGGTCTGATCTAGAGTGGAGAGAATCTTTTCATTCTTTTAATGCGCCGGGGGTACCGGCTATGAAATCTGAACCCGGGAAAGTGGGCCGCAAGGGCCGAAGTCGGTGTTGCAGAAGTGGATCGTGAAGGCTGAAATCGGGGAAGCGGGCTATAAAAGCTGCAATCGGGAAGCTGGCTACAAAAGCCGAAGAGAATCGGGCCACAAAGAGCCGAAGTTGGGAAGCAGGCTATGAGGGCCCAAATTGAGGAAGCGGACTACGGAAGCCGCAATCGGAAAGCTGGCTACAAAAGTCGAAGAGAATCGGGCTGCAAAGGGCCAAAGTTGCGAAGAAGGCTGCAAGAGCCGCGATTAAGGAAAGCAGGGTACGAGAGCCAAAGATGAGAAGCGGGCTGCAAAAGGCCAAAGTTGGGAAGCATGCTACAAAGAGCCAAAGTTGAGAAGCAGGCTGTAAAGAGCCGAAGTTGGGAAGAAGGCTGCAAGAGCCACGATTAAGGAAAGTAGGGTACGAGAGCCAAAGATGAGAAGCGGGCTGCAAAGAGCCGAAGTTGGGAAGCAGGCTACAAAGAGCCAAAGTTGAGAAGCAGGCTGTAAAGAGCCGAGAGATGGGAAGCAGGTTACAAGAGCCAGAATTGGGAAAGCAGGCTACAGGAGCCAAAGGGAAGCGGGCTGCAAAGAGCCGAAGTTGGGAAGCAGGCTACAAAGAGCCAAAGTTGAGAAGCAGGCTGCAAAGAGCCGAAGTTGGGGAGCGGGCTACAAGAGCCAAAACTGGGTCCATTTTTTTCTTTTTATTATTCATCATCCTTTTTTTTATCCAAGCATGCAGGCATTCGTCAACAGGCATAGCATAAATATGAATAAGGCAGCTCCCTCTATAGGGGATGGGATATGGACGTCGCCCATAATTCGCAGATATGGTGCGGGCCAGACGGCACAGCTGAGGGGTAGTGCACCCATCAAGAGGATATCGCATGTCTTGCATGCATAGCTTAAATTCACACATTTCACCTGAGGCAACTCTCTGTGGCGTGGAGGAGCAAACGTGCGAACAAATGGCCCTAAACATAGAGATATGCAGGTTTTCTAAGCGACACTCGAGGACTACTCTAGCGCCCACACGTGGGTTTCAGGCTCTCGATTTCGGTAGCTTCGCACAGCCCCATCTGTTTATTTTGGTAGCGGGTTTCACCATTCGGTGCGAGTCTCCTCATTTGTCTCAATGGGGATTCCCGGCTACTAGGACTCGACCCTGTCATAATTCTATTGCGGACTCCACCGTTTGACGCGAGTTTCCACATGTGTCTCAATGGGGATTCCCGGCTACTAGGCTTCGTCCTTACTGAAATTCGCTTCACTATTTCGCGCGAGTCTCCTCATATGTCTCAATGGGGATTCCCGGCTACTAATATTCACATTTTTTTGCATCATTTTTTAGTGGGGGTAGGCAGCTCTTTCCTCACGATTACCTTTCACGCGAGTGCAGGAATTCAAGTCTCCGTAGAGTGCTAAGAAGAAAGTCGGGCAATCCCTATAGTCGAAGACCATTGAACACATTAAGCGCGAAGTGTGGGAGTGTTACCTCAGGTTTATTTTGTGAGTTGGGCTTAGCAATTTAGCCATGACTCTTCCCCTTGACGTGTGCACTCGCCCTAATTGGGTTCCTTTTGAGCGTACACCGTGACGCACATGCATCCAGAATCAAGGAAGCATTATTATTTAGCAATGAAACAAGGTCCTAGAAAAGTCTAGGGAGGTGTGTTATTCTATATTATAAGCAAGCATGCAAGCAGGACAGCCAAGCATTTTTTGTTTTGTTTCTCTTTTTTTTTGTCTCTTTTTTTTTGTAAGAACATTCTATCGTTACGTATAAGTGTAGTGATAGTAAACGTACTAGGGGAGCAGACCATGAGGGGCCAAAAGGATATTAGGGAAGCAGGCTATAGAAGCCAAGGGACATTAGAGGAGCGGGCCATAAGGGCCAAAAGATGCCAGGAAATAGGCTAGAAAAGCCGAGGGACATCAGGGAAGTAGGCCATAGAAGCCGGGAGATGTTGGGAAGCGGGCTACAAGGGCCAAAGATTGGGGGAGCAGGCTACGAAGGCCAAAAGGAAGTGGGCTACAAGAGCCAAATTCAGGAAGCGGGCTACAAAGAGCCGAGAGGGATGGGGAGCAGGCTACGAGAGCCAGCATTGGGAAAGCAGGCTACAAGAGCCAAAGGGAAGTAGGCCACGAAGGCCAGAATTGGGAAGCAGGCCACGAAGGCCAAGGGGAAGCAAGCTACAAGAGCCAAAGAGAAGCAGGCCGCGAAGGCCAAGGGGAAGCAGGCTACAAGAGCCAAAGGGAAGCAGGCCACGAAGGCCAGAATTGGGAAGCAGGCCACGAAGGCCAAGGGGAAGTAGGCTACAAGAGCCAAAGGTCATTGGAGAGCACGGTGGGATAGATGGATTAATCCTGATAGTGGGCCTTGGCCGAAATGGCTGAGCCGAAGGGTGTCGGGTAGCGGGATGTGAGAGCCGAAGAGAAGGGTCTCTTTTTGTTCTCTGGCCGGGGGAGGATCCGAACCGAAGTGGAAGGGTCTTTTTTTAATTCTCTGGCCGGGGAAGGATCTGAACCAAAGTGGATAGGTTTCTTCTTTGATTCTCTGGCCGAGGAAGGATCCGAGCCAAAGTGGAAGGTTTACTCTTTGATTCCCTAGCCGGAGAAGGATATGAGCTAAAGTGGAAGGTTTATTCTTTGATTCTCAGGCCGGAGAAGGATCCGAGCCAGAGTGGATGGTTTATTCTTTAATTCTCTGGCCGGGGGAAGGATTTGGACCAAAGTGGAAGGTTTATTCTTTGATTCTCTGGCCGGAGAAGGATCCGAGCCAAAGTGGAAGGTTGATTCTTTGATTCTCTGGCCGAAGAAGGATCCGAGCTAGAGTGGAAGGTTTATTCTTTAATTCTCTGGCCGGGGGAAGGATCTGGACCAAAGTGGAAGGTTTATTCTTTGATTCTCTAGCTGGAGAAGGATCCGAGCCAAAGTGGAATGTTGATTCTTTGATTCTCTGGTTGGGGAAGGATCCGAACCAAAGTGGAAGGTTTATTCTTTGATTCTCTGGCCGAGGAAGGATCCGGGCCAAAGTGGAAGGTTGATTCTTTGATTCTCTGGCCGGAGAAGGATCCGAGCCAGAGTGGAAGGTTTATTCTTTAATTCTCTGGTCGAGGGAAGGATCTGGACTAAAGTGGAAGGTTTATTCTTTGATTCTCTGGCCAGAGAAGGATCCGAGCCAAAGTGGAATGTTGATTCTTTGATTCTCTGGTTGGGGAAGGATCCAAACAAAAGTGGAAGGTTTATTCTTTGGTTCTCTGGTCGGATAAGGATCCGAGCCAAAGTGGAAGGTTTATTCTTTGGTTATGTCGGGTGGCCAAAGGTGGAGTTGTTCGTTGGCTCGTCATCTGTCGGCTTAACGCCCCATTGGCGGAATGCTTTGTCGGTTTAACACCCCGTTGGTGGGATGCTTTGTCGGTTTAATGCCTCGTTGGCGGAATGCTGTTGGTTCGGACGAAAGGTCATGACGTCGACCCTATGAGAGGTCTATTCGTTGGATGGCTGGAGGTAGAGTGTGAAAGATCATGTCTGTCTCAAGGATCACTTTCTTTTCTTCTCTTCTTCTTTTAGTGTGAAGAGGCGGGTTCAGAGACCATGTCTGCCTCATGTGTCCTTTCTTTCTTTTATTCTCTTCTTCTTTTGTGTAGAGAGGCGGGTTCGAAGACCACGTCTGCCTTATGACTGTTCTTTTGTTATGCTCTTCTTTTCTCATTAACTTCCCCGGACTGGGGTGTGTTCCTCTTAACGTGCCCCCAGGTTGGGGTGTAGTCTTCCTTCATCTGCCCCCTAGGTTGGGGCTTTCATGCCCCCAAGCCGGGATGTATTCTACTTCTAGTGCCACCAGGGTAGAGTAGAGTCTCTTCATATGCCCCCGGCATGGGGTGTATCTTTTGCTTCTTATGCCCCCAAAGGGAGGTGTCTTTCTCTTCATATGCCCCGGGCACGGGGTGTATCTTTGCTTTTTATGCCCCCGGGATGGAGTGTATTCTCTTCATATGCCCCCGACACGGGGTGTATCTTTTGCTCCTTATGCCCCCAAAGGGAGTTTCTCTTCATATTCCCGGGCACGGGGTGTAGTCTTTTGCTTTACGTGCCCCCGAGTCGGGGTTGCTTTCATGCCCCCAGGTGGGGTGTATTCTTTATGGCTTCTATGCCCCCCTGACGGGGTGTGTTGCTGCTTCTGATGCCCCCGGACGGGGTGTGTTTCCCTCTTTGTGTACCCCCGGGTGGGGTGGAGTCTCCTACCTCTTATATCCCCATGGCGGGGTATGATTCCTTGCTTCTTACGCCCCAGGGCCTGGGTGTATTCTGCTTCTATACCCCCAGGGTGGGGTGTATTACTGCTTGTAATCTCCCCTGAGGCGGGGTATCTTTCTTCTTCAAATACCCCTAAGCCGGGGCGTATTCTTTATGACCTCTATGCCCCCAGGTGGGGTATGTTTCTTCTTCAAATGCCCTCAAGATGGGGTGGACTCTTTTCTTCTTATGCTCCTGAGCTGGGGTGTAGCTGTTGCTTCTTATGCCCCCAAACTGGGGTAGATTCTGCCTCTTCTACCCCTCAGGGCGGGGTGTATTTCTTTTCATATGCCCCCAGAGCGGGGTGAAATCTTCATGGCTTCTATGCCCCGGGCTGGATGCAACTTCTTACCTCTTACGCCCCAGCGCGGGGTATATTTCTCTTCATATGCCCCCGGCATGAGGTATACCTCTCTTCATATGTCCCCAGGTTGGGGCATATTTCTTTCTTGCCTGCCCCCCCCCAGGCCGGGGTGAGTTTCTTTCTCTGTGTGCCCCCAGGCGGGGTATAGTCTTTGCTTCTCATGCCCTCATGGCGGGGTATAGTCTTTGCTTCTCATGCCCTCATGGCGGGGTATAGTTCTTCTTCAGATGCCCCTAAACTGGGGTAACTTTTTTCGAATACCCCTAAGCCGGGGTAAATTCTTCATAGCTTCCATGCCCCCCGTGGCGGGCTATGTTGCTTCTTATGTCCCCATGGCGGGGGTGGATTCTATTGCTTCTCATGCCCCAGAGCGGGGTATACTTCTCTTCATGTACCCCTAAACCGGGGTGTGTCTTATGCTTCTTGTGCCCCTGGGTGGGGTATAGTTCTTCTTCGAATACCCCTAAACCCGGGGTAGATTCTTCTGCTTCTTCTGCCCCAGGGTGGGGTATATTTATCTTTGTATTCCCCTAAGCCAGGGTGTATTTCTGTTTCATATGCCCCCATATCGAGGTATATTTCTCCCTCAAATACCCCTAAATCGGGGTGTATTCTTTGTCTCATATGTCCCCCGAGTCGGGGCGTGTTTTGCTTCTTGTGCACCCCGGGCGGAGTGTATTCAACTTCTTCAACCCCTCAAGGCAGGGTGTGTGTCTTTTCATATATCCCCAGAGCGGGTGTAGTTTCTTCTTCAAATGCCCTAAGGCCGGGGTGTAACTTTTGCTTTATGTCCCTCTAGGTCGGAGTGGATTCTCTTCATGTGCCCCTAGGCCGGGGTGCAACTTTGTTTTTTCTTATGCCCCAGAGTGGGGCGGATTCTTCTCACACGCCCCCGAGTCGGGGTGCATTCTCTTCATGTGCCCCCTAAGCGGGGTGTATCTTTTGCTTCTTATGCCCCAGAGCGGGGTGGATTCTTCTTCTTCTACCCCGACACACTGGGGGATGTTTGCTTCTTGTGCACCCAAGGTGGAGCGTATTTCTGCTTCTGATGCCCCCAAGGTGGGGTGTATTACTACTTCTGATGCCCCCAAGGTGGGGTATAATTCTTTATGTACTCTATGCCCCCAAGGTAGGGTGTGTTTTGCTTCTTTATGCCCCCCCGGGAGAGGGTTCGATTCTTGGCTTCATATGCCCCTCAGCCGGGGGTATGTTTTGCTGCTTGTGCCCCCAAGGTGGGGTGTGTTTTACTTTTTGTGCCCCCAAGGCGGGGTGTATCCTCTACTTCTTATGTCCCCGGAGCGGGGTGGATTCTTTGCTTCTCATGCCCCCATGGCGGGATAGATGCGTGCTCTCCTCGGGAGTCATGGCCATGCTTGGCCTCATTGTTATGAAGCATTCCCCGCAGCGGGTAGCAATTCATCAAGCTACAGTTGTGACTTGTTGGATCTTCGAGCAGCCACTCGAGGAGCCCTCTTATGCCGGATAGGGGGTAGCAGGAAGGTGGAACGGACAAGGGCATTGCACCATGGACTTGGACCCCTCCTAGAGCCGGGCGGGATGCTGACCTTCTTCCTATTCTCTTGGTCGGCAATGCTTGCCAACTTTTCTTTTATCCTTTCTTTTCTTCTCTTCTTCTCTTTGTGTAAAAGACCAAGGTAGGTGCGCAGGAGAGCGCTCACCCCCTCAGGGAGGGGATGAGTGGTTCGCTCCACCGCATCAATCCCACAGTGGTAATCTTTGTTCAGCACGGGCCTCGACGGATATGGTCGTATGACCCTCTCTCTCCAATTCTCTCTCTTCTCTTTTGCTCCTTTCTTTTCTTTTCTTTTCCTTTTTTTTTGGGAGAAAGGGGGTTTGACTTCCCCTCCCTTCTTCTCTCTTTCTCTTCTCTTTTTCAGTGGCCTCCATGATTCTTGGAAGCTGCAGGTGCCTCGGAGTAGCACCTTCGAGGCCACCAAGACCATCGCGCCTAGTCCGGCTTTTTCCCCCATAGGGCTGGCAAGGATAACACCTGCAATTCATCGGAGCAGGCAAACATCATTTATTAGGAGGCCATGAGGTCCTGAATCCTGACGAAGAGATGAAGGGTGGTTTAGGTCCCACTGGGCGTGCCAGACTTGTGGACGCACTTTTATTCACTTATTATGGTGTTCGTTATTTAAGTGCGTGGGTGTGCCAGTCACAAAGTGATGATTTGTTCGGGCTCCGAAGAGCCACAGATGCGCGCGATCTGACTAATCAGACGATTGTGTAGTTCGTGTCGGGACCAAAACCAGCCGCGCCACAAAGGACACGGCGTTATTTGCATCTCCTTGGAGAGGGGAACACCCTTGATTAATCGCCAGGAATTAGGGCCTCATGGCCAGGAAGTTATATCAAGAGAAAAAAAATGATAGTGATCTTGAATCAGTCAGAAAGCCCTATATCTAGGGAAACAAGTATTCGAAACATGTCGGTCACCCAGGGGGACCATTTAATGTTCGGACAAATGTTCGGCTTCAAAATATCGCAATTGCCACGGGAAAACCGGAGCATATGTCTGCCGGGGTATGGCAAATTTGCTATTCAGGGGGAGAGGAAACATTCGGTTAAATCCCGATTAGAATGGTCGGAAACCCGCGAGCTTGTTGGCCCGGTGCAAGACCAAATTGCGACCATGCGGCGGTGGGCCCCCCGCGGTCGAAGTCAGGCTTGCGTGGGCATCGTTAATATTTCCGGTGCCAAGGGGCAATGGGAGAATGTGCCTTGAATCAACTAAAAAGCCCTATGTCTAGGGAAGCAAACATTCAAAACGTGTCGGTCGTTCAGGGGACCATTCAATATTCGGACGGGTGTCCGGCTTGAGAATATCGTAATTGTCGCGGGAAGACCCGGAACACATGTATGCCGGGATACGGCAAATTTATTATTTCGAGGAGCTGAAAACATTCGGTTAAATCCCGGTTAGTGTAGTAGGAAACCAGTGAATTTATAGGCCCGGTGCGAGATCGAGTTAGGACCATATCGGGGGCGCCTCCTGCAGTCCAAACGAGACTTGCGTGGGCATCATTAATATTTCCGGTGCCGAAGGGCGGCGGGAAAGTGTCCCGGGACTAGATTCCAAAACAAAAACGTGTACGGAGATAGCTGGCTATAGGCCTAGGGTGTGGGTCAAGCAAGGACCATGATTCGGGCAAACTCGTGGTCCAAGCGTGACTCACGAAGGTCTTATCGATATTCCCATGCGTAGGGTTCGGGGAGGACGAGAGCCATCTCGTTCCATCCAGATTCTTGCCGATCGTTCATGGACCACTTTATGTTCAGACAAAGGTCTGTATCGACAGTACGACGAAAACGGAAACAAACCCGTACAAATGTATGCTGAGTTTACGGCAATTTCAATGAGGGAGCAGAAACGAATCCCAATGGGAATGAGTCTGGTTTGACGAATTATCAGCCCAGAGCAATATCGGATTACGGCCATATTGGGATGGCTCCCAAGGTCCGAACCTGACTTGGAGCGGCGTTGATGTTCCCTTTATACCGGATCTTGAGGAGAACGAAGCTGCGGAGCGGATCTCATCATTTCGTTATTATTTGAATTTTTTATCATTATTATTTGTTATTATTTTTTTTATATTCTTTGGGTGAGTTTATTGTTATTATTATTCATTTATTTTATCATTATTTGTTTGATTAATTATTATTATATTTTTTGAGCTTATTATCATTATTATTACTTATTTCTATACTATTATTATTTATTTATTTATTCTTGAGCTTATTATTATTATTATTATTATTATTGCTATTTATTGTTATTATTATTTATCCCTTTTGTGAGTTCATTGTTATTGTTATTCTTTTGTTGTGTTTGGGGCATATGTGGAAGGGTTTGGAGAGAATAGGCAGTGTACCGCTGGAAGCAAACGAGATTGTGCCGGCCAAAGGGATTGGGGAGTGTACAGTCGAAAAGGGTGAGTTAGGGGTGTACTGCTGAAGGATGATTCAGGGGTGTACCGCTGGAAGTAGAAGAGAGTTGGGGTGTACTGCTGGAGGGTTGAGGGGTGTGCCGGGCAGAGGCGTTAATGGGTGTACCGACAGAGACATAACAGAAGGGTGTACTGGCCAGGGGGAGAGCTAGGAGCGTACCGCTGGGAAAGGATGGGAGTGTGTCGGTGAGGGGTTAAAGGTGTAAGGTCAATGCAGGCTAGGGTGAGGGTCTGAGCAAGCCTGGTACGAGATTGGAGTATACATCAATGCCGTTGAAGGGCGTCGGGGAAGGCTTAATTGGGAGTGCACCGGGTAGGCATGGGCCAAGGATGTGCCGGAGAGAGGAAGGGAGGAATAGTGTGCCGCTGAGGGAGTGTACCGGGCAAGGCGTTGGAGGGACAGGGGGCACGAGTGTACCTGGATATGTAGGCTGAAGAGTGTGCCGGACTGGAGCCAATTGGGGTGTGCCGCTCAAGGCTGGCCAAGGGGAGTTAGGGGGGTATGCCATTGGGGCAGAACCCACATGAATGGGGTGAGGTTTAAAGGGAGGTTTCTGGCTTGAGGAGTTCATGTGAAGGGCTCTAAACGGCCAGCTTCCACTTTTCTGTCAAGTAATTGAGTTTAAAACCATGTTCAATAGTCCGGTTCTCTGAATCTTGCATTGTCCCCCTGTCTTAGTTAGAATGCTTTTATTGTTGCACATTTTATTTGTTCGTTGCTTCCTTTTGTCCTTTAACATATTGTTATTTCTGACAAAAATTCGGCAGCATCTCTCCTTGACCCGAGATGGAAGCAGATAACAAGGGACATGCCCACGAGGAGTGGCATGAACGAACAATTTGAGGTGTGTGCCTAGGCAGCCACCTTTGAGAAAACTTTAAAAAACTTGGAGAAAACACCGAATGAGAAACAACTTAGGCTGACATAAGTCACGGATGCACCAGGGAAGTGATAGCTACGGTGTGCCGGGTTGGACTGGCCAAGGGTGTACCGCTGGGGCACAACCAGGGGGTGCACCAGCCAGGGAGAGGCCAAAGGTGTACCGGACGGAAGCGCCAAGAGTGTGCCGGTGGGCAGGCTGCTCCAGGGTGTACCGGTGGGAAAATAAGAGAAAGTGTACCGTTGAAAGGGCTGAGAAGCGTGATGGCAGGGGGGCTTGAGTGGGTGTGTGTATACCGCTGGCTATGAAGAGGGAGCAAAGGAACATTCTGGTCAATTGGGCGGATGACACACACCAAGTAGAGGACTACGACACTTTAATGGAGCTGCATGGGAAGGAAAAGGGGGAATTGCATTGCAAAAATACCACCAAAAGGAGGAGGAGGCCAGTCTTGTATCATCAAGCCAGAAGTATTGGCCACCTGTCCAGACAGACCAATGACATGGGAAGGCCGGTGGAATCGAGAGTTAAGAGATTGAGGAAGCATGCAAAAAATCACGGGCCAACGATGGGGAGAAAACAACGAACACAACAAAGGTTAACACCCCGAAGACACTTTTATTCATGAAAGACTTCAAATATGCCAAGGACCATGGCCTGATGGCCAACTACATTACAACGTACTCCAAAACGAAAGGAAGAGAATAGAAACTAAAAGAAAGGAAAAGAAGAGCAGAAAACAGTGCTGGGGGAGAGTTGGAACGAGGGAGGGTGTATCCCTTCAGCCCATTCCTTCCCTCCCCTCTACAAGCAGCTCACTCTCTCTCAATCCCTCCACTCTCTTCTACCTTCTTCTTCTCTTCTTCTTTTTCCTCGCGTTGCTGCTCTCTTCGTGTGTGTCTTTTTGCATCCGTTTTTCTTCTCCGTGAGAGGCTTTTATAGGCGTGCCGTTGGAAGGGGCGGACCTCATGATGGCACTGCCATCCGAGGTTGACTTCGGTCTCCTCACTGTCAGGTGAGGATCTTCCTCATCCAACCAGAGGGCGACACCAGGGCGGGTACTAGCTGGCGTTGAAGTGGCCGAGCTGCGCGCCAAGGGGCTCTCCTACTGACCATTGTGTCTTCTGCCGGCTTGTGCCGTCCTGGGAGGTTTAACGTTGTGTCGCTGGAAGGGCCAAGACTTTGTGCCGTTGAAAGCTGCCAAGGTGTGCCACTGGAAGCTCTGGGCAAGTGTGCCGGCCAGGAAGGGCACGGCGGGTGTGCCGTGGAAGGGAGCACAAGTGTGCCATTGAAAGCACGAAGGGGTGTGCCGCTAAGGGGCTTCAGGGAGTGTGCCGTTGGAGGCACCGAGAGTGTGCCGCTGGAGGGCACTTGTAGGGGTGTGCCGCTAAGGGCATTTGAAGTGTGTCGTTGGGGCATTGTAAAGCGTGCCGTTGGAAGGCTCTTGACGAGTGCGCCGCTGGGGCACCTGAAGTGTGCCACTGGAGGCACAAAAATTGTGCCGTTGAACGCCCGTTTGAGGGTGTGCCGTTGGAGGCACTCTGGGCGTGTGCCGTTGAAGGCACCTGAGGAGTGTGCCATTGAAGGCCGTTTGAGGGTGTGCCGCTAGAAGGGGCACCAGGGCGTTGTGCCGTTAGAAGGAGCACACTGAGTGTGCCGTTGAAGGGCACTTGAGGGTGCTTCCTTTTCTTCTTTTTCTTCTTCTCATCTTCTCTTCCCTTTTCTCCTCTTCTTTATTCCCCTACACGTAAACATGGGGTGAGAAATTTTTAGTGTCCACAGACCTACACATAGATGGTCCAACGGGCATGCTTGTGTGAACGGACCTTGGAGAAGGTCAATAAACTCAAAAACAAAGGAGGAACACGAGGAACATCTAAGGGTGGTGTTGCGAACCCTACAGGAACACCAACTCCATGCTAAGTTGGACAAATGTGAATTTTGGCTTAAGGAGGTTTCTTTCCTTGGCCATATTATTTCTAAAGAAGGCATAGCAGTAGATCCTTTCAAGGTTGAAGCTGTTAAGAACTGGAGTCGACCAAACACCATATCTGAAGTTCAAAGTTTCATTGGCCTGGCTGGTTACTATAGGTAATTTATCAAAAATTTCTCCAAGATCGCCGCTCATTTAACAAAACTCACTAGGAAAGAAAATCTTTTCGAGTGGACAAGTAAATATGAAGAAAATTTCTTGGATCTTAAGGAACATCTTACCACGGCACCTATACTAGCATTGCCCGTTGAAGGTGGCGGATTTGAAGTTTACACTGATGCATCCGGCATTGGCCTAGGGTGCGTATTCATGCCAAATGGCAAGGTAATTTGCTATGCTTCAAGACAATTAAAGCGGCATGAGAAAAATTATCATGTTCATGACCTAGAACTGGCTGTTGTCATATTCGCCTTGAAGATTTGGCGCCATTATCTTTATGGGAAGAAATTTACGGTATATTCAGATCACAAGAGCCTGAAGTATCTCTTTTCTCAAAAGGAATTGAATATGAGGCAAAGGCAATGGCTAGAGTATCTCAAGGACTTTGACTTCGATATTCAATATCATCCAGGCAAGGCAAATGATGTAGCCGATGCGCTCAGTAGAAAACTAATGGGAAATCTATCAAGTCTTATGAAATGTATGACCAATTTTATTTCTAAATTTGCTCAGTTGAGTTTAGACGTTGATATGAAGAAAGAATATTGCTTTATAGCCAATATCCGGACTCAAGCTACATTGATTAAAGATCTAATCAAGTTACAAGATAATGATCGTGTACTAGTGGAGATTAAGGCTGATATGGAAAAACGACCGGAATTCTCCAATGAAAATGACAGGAGGTTATTATTTCGAGGTCATATTTATATTTTGGATCATAATGATACTAAGAGGATGATCTTAGAAGAAGCTCATAAGTCAAAATATAATGGTCATCCTGGTGATACCAAGATGCATCAAGACCTTAAAAGAAATTATTGGTGGCCCAATATGAAGAGAGAAATAACAGACTATGTGTCACGTTGCCTTATTTGTCAACAAATTAAGGCCAAACATCAAAAGTTTGCTGGAAAACTACATCTCTTGAAAATTCCAGAATGGAAATGGGAAAGTATATAGATGGATTTTCTCATGGGACTGCCTAAGTCAAGAGGAGGACATGATGGGATATGGGTGATCATAGACCGTCTAACAAAATTGACTCATTTTCTACCTATTAAAAGCTGATGGTCTGTGGATATCCTGGCTGCTTTATATATAACGGAGATTGTTAAATTACATGGTGTCACTGTCACCATTATTTCTGATCGAGACCCTTGATTTACTTCACAATTTTGGAAAGGGCTACAATATTCTATAGGGACCCGATTGAATTTTAGCACTACGTTTCATCCATAAATTGATGGACAAACCTAAAGGACCAATCAAGTGGTGGAAGATATGTTAAGAGCATGTGTTATATATTTCGGTGGAAGCTAGCATGATCATTTACCTTTAGTGGAATTTGCCTACAACAATAGCTACCAAGCTAGCATTCAAATGGCACTGTTTGAGACATTGTGGACATCAAAAAAAAAGAAGAAAAAAAGAAGGAAAAAAAAGAAGAAGAAGAAAGAAAAAAAGAAAAAAAAGAAATAATAATAATAATAATAAATAATAATAAAATATAATATAAATAAGTAAATAAATAATAAAAATATAATAACAAAATAAGAGAGGTAACCCTCCCTCTCTCACTCTCTCCCGTTTCTCTCTCTCTCTCTCTCTCTCTCTCTCTCTTTCTCTCCTATTCTCCCCACCGCGGCACGCTCCCACCGCGGCACACTCACTCCGCTCCTCACCCGGCACACCCACCACTCCACACCTCAGCCTCCGCGGCACACTCCCACCGCACCGAACCAACCCCCCCTCCGCGGCACACTCCCACCGCAGCACGCTCCCTCCGTGGCACACCCGCCGCGGCACACTCCCCCCTCCGCGCTGGGCCACTCAATTCCGCGACACACTCATACTCTACCTCCCGCGGTACGCCCTCACGAAAATCCCCAAGGCACACTCCAACAGCCACCCACCGTCCCACTCCCATCTTCATCTCCTCAAGGTAGCAGAATGAAAGGAGGGGACGCTCACCATCCAACTGTGGCAGGTCTGCAGGTCCCGGGCAAGCACGCTTCTTGCGGTCCCTCTCAAAACCTGTTCGGAAGCCTCTCTCAGACGTTTATCCCAAGAAGTGGACAAACAGCAACCGCAGCATCGGCACCAGTAGCCATGCGGAGGGCCAACAACAGATGTGGGTCTTGTGTGGTTTCGGTCACTGGGTTCAAGGATTCAGGCGCTTTCCATGGTTGGCACTCTAACTTCCATCTGGCCCACGGGCTCGGCCTCAGCCCCTCCTCTCTGCAGCTTGTGTAGAACATTGGGGACCTTCCCATGGTAGCCAAACCACCCTGTGGAGTTCTCTCTGACTCCCTTTACATTGGTGGTGCTCAGACTCCACTGTATATCCTTTGGAGTCTTCTTGCAGGTCATGTCTTGGGGAACCTTAGCTCTTATCCCTATCACTGGAGACACATTTCCTACACAAATGGCATGTATTCTGCTGGGGAATCTTGGAGCATCCTTTACAGAGGTTGTGAGTGATGCTCTAGTTGCCGAATTTGGTAAAGCACAAAAAGAAGGTGTTCTACAGTCATATGCATTCATGGCATTAGCAGCGGGAGGGATATTGGGCAACTTGTCTGGTGGCTTTGTCCTATTGAGATCTCAGCAACCAAAGGTTCTGCTCTTCACACTTGCTCTCCTACTCATAATTCAACTTGGACTATCCTTAACTGCCAGACAGGACACATTTAATCTCCCCAGCAATTCAAACCTTGGTCTTACACTTTGCTCGATGCCAGAAAGCCTAAGCAAACAATTCTCCAATCTCATCGCAGTAATTAATGAGGAAAGTCTATACCATCCTCTTTCCTGGATGGTTGCTTCTATAGCTGTTGTTCCACTACTGTCAGGAACCATCTTCTGTTTCCAGACGCAGTTTCTAAGACTTGATCCAACCATCATTGGTTTGTCCTAAGTGATTGGGCAGCTCATGGTTCTATCTGCTACTTTCATTTACAATCGCTACTTGAAGAGGATCCTTTTCAGGAAACTGATATTTTGTTGCAGATCATCTATGCTCTTTCCCTTCTCTCCGACCTATGTTTGGTAATGCAAATCAATATCAAGTTGGGTGTATCAAATGAGGCATATGTGTTATGTTTATCTGCCTTAGCAGAGGCTGTAGCTCAGTTTAAGATCCCCCCGTTCTCTATGATGTTTGCAAGTTTACGCCCACCAGGCTGTGAAGGATCAATTTTTGCATTCTTTGCTTCAGCTTTGTGCTTGTCATCTATACTTAGTTGCATTTTTAGTGTGAGGCTGTCATCTTTGATTGGTGTGACATCTGGAGAATACTCAAGATTGTCGGTGGGCGTTATTCTACAGTTTATAGCAGCATTGATTCCTCTTGGATGGGTATCCTATTTGCCTGCCGTGCAGACTTCAGGAAAAGTGATTAAGAGGGGTAAAAAGGGCTTTGGTGTGGGATAACATGCCTGTTTCATGAGCTTTCTAGAAGGCATCTAAATAGAACTGCCATAAATCTTTACTCACTGTTGAAATTGTCTTCACGGCGATGAGCTGGCATGCCATGCAAAGTGTTATGATTGCCAAATTCCTGTGGCTGAGGTGTTACCACAATGAGAACCCAAGGGAAAATTGATCGAAGGACAAAAGTTGAATCATTCTGATGATGTTAGAAGGCTCATTGGATAGACCTGCAGTAACTCATTAAAGTTCCCTGCGCACCGGTGAATTGTAGTAGTTCTCTGATACCATCTTTAATGGGAAGCACACAGATGGAAAAACAGGAAGTGAGCCACAGGCTGGGTTATTTTTGTACAAGGTTAAAGTTATGCAACCTTAATTAGATGCTGTCAAACCACAAGAAGACAAGAGGCAACGGCTGGCATGGTCCAAGCCCGCATTAAAGAACCCGGCACACTCCTCCGTCGGCACACCCGGGAGCGTCCGTGCCCGGCACGCCCGCTGCCTCCTCCTGCGGTACACCCCTGCAAGGCTCTTCAGCGGCACATCTTTGCAGGTTCCCAGCGGCACAACCTTGGCCCCTCCCAGTGGCACACCTGCAAGGCTCTTCAGCGGCACGGTGTTCCAAGCCTCCAGCGGCACAGCGCTACGTCTTCTTCACCCATTGCAGCGTTCCACCCTTTGGACCAGCACCAACCGACGGCAAACACGCTGGTCATTGTGTGGGATCATTGGCGCGCAGCCCCGTCAACCTTGGAGACAGCTAACCTTGCCCGCGTGTCGACCCGTGATTCACGGGAAGGCCTGTCGAGGGTAGACCGGTCAACCTCGGACGCCAGCGGCTTTGTCAACGCCGGTCCGAGGTATAAAAGGCTACGTCGAAGACGATCCCAAAAGAAGAAGTCACTGACGGAGGGGAAGGAGACCTTGGGCTCTACTGTGAGAAGCTCCACCCGCTCAAGAGGAGAACAGAGAGGGTCGGTCCCCTGCATTCCCGTGGTTCTTACCCGAGTGAAAAGAAAAGAGAAGTGAGGGTGAGTGAGGGAGAAGAGGTGAGGGTCAAGGGGAAAGAGCCAGCGCTCCGATCTCCCAACTGTATTTCTTTTCCTACCTCCTCCCTCCTTTGCGATGTATTAGCCCATGTATTTTCCCTTTTTCCTTTCATGAGGAATAAACGAAAAGTTTACAAATGTGCTCTTCTGTTCCCGTGGGCACTCATTCTGTGCTCACGTTCCATGTTATCTCACACTTCTGTCGTGATTTTTACCGCAGGCTTCTAAGCACTATAGCCTCCCTTAGGTGCTCTGTCCCACTGGCCATTCCTTTCTCATAGGATGGTCCGGTGGCTTCTCTCTCTCTCTATGTTTGAACTCCGCAAGATTCACGCTCCCCCCCCTTTCGTACCGATTGATTTGCATCATGCTTCGGCATGACTGTTTTAGGTGCCGCCACTTTCACGCGCCCCTTCACATTTTTGGGGCCGCCACTCCTTGTGGATGCACACCCGTGTTATCCCCTTCCCTCCCGGGTCCGGAGGAGATGCTGCCGAAATTTCGTCAGGATTGAAACCAATAAAAGAAATAAAAGCACAACATAATTTTAACCTCTAAAACACGGGTAAATAAGAAAAATGCATTGACAAATGACCGTCAAGCCGCTGTCGCACATATTTCCCAAATAAGAGAGAGCTGAGTCATGTGCATATCCCTGGATGATACAGACCCTGAAATCAGGAAGGTTCGGAAGGTAGAATTGCCTTTTGTGGGGGAGGACTATTCAATTGACTATATCATTAAGCAGAAGAAGCTCCCTTGTGACTTACACAAGGTTGAATCAATAAGTGAGACTTCCAGAGATGGTATACTCAAGGCGAAAGAAAAGGGGCGAAGGGCTATTCATGAGTCATCTGGTTTTCAGGATTCTGGTCACGTTCTCGAGGCTGGGAAGAGCATTTATAGCGCTACAAGCAAAAAAAGGGCAAAGGGAAAGATTCCAATATGACGAAAAGTTTATTGGCTAAACAGTTGGTGGGATTGATGAAGATGTTGTTAATGTCGGGACATACAGGGTTACCTCATGTAGAAGACTCAAAGTAATTGGGGACTCCATCCTTTGTTAAGAGGTAACATGACAGTGAGAGGGTGTTCACAAAGACAGTGTAGAAACTACAGAAACATTTAAGTGTAGCCAAGACTCTGTTCGGGTTTGCTGCTCCCAATCAGATTGTGAAGTGGCCGATGCAGTTTTAGTGAGCGCAGATGAAAGTGTTGGAGTAGGAGAAGACACCGCCAAGGACTTTCCACTTGATGGTAGCATCTCTGGGCGTATGCTTGGCTAATCTGCGGTACATGAATTATCCAGCATATCTTCATCGGAAATGGCAAAATTACCACAATTGTTAAGAACATCAAAACAATGCATAGGGCTTCTTGATCAGAAAACTATGGATGCAGATGCTCAAGGAACAGACCTTCAGTCAGTTTCTATAATACCCGATGCTTGTGCCAGTGGAGCTTTATACTTTCCAAATAATTTTGGGCAGTGGGACTACATTGTTGACAGGATTCCCGGATCACTACATGATCTACAGCTGGAATGCCAGTTATCAAATGTGCAATAATTAAAAGCAGTTGTAAAGGCAGATCAGCTACATAGTATGGATCGGCCTTTCAAGACCACAGATATTTCACCAGCATGGTCCTATTCAAATAAAAGAAACCAAGAAATGGTTCAGCATGGGGTATACCAAAGCATGGCACCACCACACGTACCTGGTGTGGTCAATTTTCATTTAACCTTCAATGAGCAAACACCAATTAGTCAAGTCATGGATTTTTGGGTCCCTTCCTGTTGAAGACATTCTGAACAGCACTGTATCTTCACAAGACGTTGGCATTGGTGAGGCCAACCAGAGAAAATTTTACCATTTTTGATAAGGTTTGTCTGTTTGCTATTCTCCACATCAACCAACATTTCCAATCTAAGCAATGGAGTATCATCAAATTCCCTGAAGGGTGAAAAGAGGTTTATGTCAGTCATATCTCCTTCACTGGAGAAGGGTTGGGTGCATCTACAGAAATCGGTCAGGAACAAGGAGGCTTCATCATCACAGTTCAACAGCATTTATTTGAGCTGGTTCTGAAAAATAAGCTTCAGGAATGGCTTTTGACAAAATAGCTGGAGGACGCAGGATAGCTGGCCTTGACGGTCAAGGTTTAGGGGTTGTTCATTTGTATGCCATACTGGATTATACTTGGGCAGCTCATCTATTTAAAGCTGTTGAATCCACAAAACCGCGGTGTTGAGATACACAGGCCCAAGGTCATAAGCACATGAACCACAACTGATTTAACCAATACGGGACTATTGCCCGGGAGACTATTCTAACACTCCCCCTCACGGTCAAGAGCCGTGGAGATTAATTGGGTGGAGGTGGTGAGATAAGAAATACATAGAGTTGGGCTAAGACCATGTTCTGATACCATGTTGAATCCACAAAACCGCGGTGTTGAGATACACAGGCCCAGGGTCATAAGCACATGAACCACAACTGATTTAACCAATACGGGACTATTGCCCGGGAGACTATTCCAACAAAAGCTTCTGGCATGTCCTCGAACTTTCGTGACACTCGTGGCTGGACTGCCCTACACTGGGCTGCATACTGTGGGCAGGATAACATGATGATTTCTGAGGTTGATTGTCAAAGTGGTAATTCTCTGGGTGTTAAAACCAATCTTGAGGCATCTACTTCTGGTCCAATTGAGATCTGTTTGGATTACGGTACAGATCCCACAATTTGCCAATCCAATGCTCAAGTCTGCAAACCATAAAAATGATCAGATACATGCATGTAACACCATCAGTTTTCCCCGAATCAGACATGGTGACTATAAAGGTGTTGTGGCTGTTGGCCCAAGATCAGAAATGGTGTTATCTTTGTAGGAGGAGAATGCACTGGTTTAAATCAGATGATACAAAGCTGGATGTTTTAGCGTACAACAAATATTAGTCACACTACCTCAACTGGCTATTGGCCATACTGCTAGCAACCCCTTTCGGGCATCAAAACACCCAGGGGGAAGGGGTCGACCCTTTTCAGTCCCTATGCTGTCCCACCAACAGTTCCCCAACTCGGTTGAGTTGCAGTCACAAATGCCCATCCCCACTCAATTACATTCCTTGGATAAAATTCTCCTCTTGCATAAAAGTTTGCAGAATTTGAAGGGTTGATAATGGAATTAAAGGTTTATGAAAACAACTACAATGAATGCAATGCAGAGAAGTCAATTCTCAAGAATCGGCCAACGGAGGAAAGCCTGCAGAAAACCTTCTTCAAAGTGAACTTAAGTCCATGGCTGAAGACTCCAACGTATTGAAGGTAGAACTAGATAAAGGACCCTCTACTAGAGATAATCTTGAGAGAATAGTTGATCTTCTTGGGGAAAGCTGAGATATTGACGCTATAATCTAGAACTCCACAGTAAGCAAATATATGTGCCTGGCGCTGTTTATATGGCTCCAGAACAGGAATCAGAGAGCAGGGATTATCTGACTGAAATGTCACATCTGCAGCAGCTCCAATTTTCGGCTTGTAACAAGACTACTGAACTGAGTCAAAAGAAAAAGGAGCTAACAAAGGGTACACTTCAGAGCAGTTAGAAAGGTAAGGAGTCACAAATTCCTTCCATCATGCAAGAATCCGAATCTGAGCGGGCTGATGTGGTGACAATAATTAGGTCCATCTAATTCTCTTGTGGAAAAGCTTAAGTAAAAAAAAAAAATGCATACAAGACGTTGAAAGGGAGCTTGAGGCTAGCGCTGAATTTGAACAGATACTTGCCCAAAAAAGGAGAGAAGAGAATTGATATCAGAGCTTGCAGGGATGGAGTATAAACTGCAAGGTGCTACCCATGAGAACAGAGTTCCTGCATGAAGGAAATTCAAAGTTGGCAGAATTAGTGAGGAGCATCAAAAAGGCACAATCTGTGAATGAAAACTCATGTCAAAAAAAAAGAACCTCATGCATGCACCTTCTGGATAAAAGCCAAAGCTTCTTATATGAACCCACACTACATGAATAAGGAAAGGAGGGCTCTACTAGCCTCCCAAGCAAAAGAGAGAAATCACCATGAATCCACTGCAAGTTAGAGCATAGCAGGCACCCCCATCCGGTGCACTCCGAGTCACCCTTATCCGGTGCGCTCCTGAGCACATCCGCCCGGCGCGCCCCGATCGCCTGCCACCCGGCGCACTCCCATTGCCAACCTTGCCCGGTACACTTTCTTGGCCTTGTACCCGGCACACCCAATCCACCTTTGCCCGGTACACTTGCATCCCTCCTCCACCGGTACACTCTAGTTCCTTTAACCGGCACGCACCAATCCACCTTCGCCCTCCACCGAACTCCTCCCCTCTCAAAAAAAAAGGAGAGGAAACAAAAGTGAAGAGGAAACAAAAAATATTAATAAATAAATAAATGAATAGTGAAAGAGGGAAGGTCATGACAATGCAATCAAAAACACAAAAAAATATAATTATAAAAAAAGGGAAACGAAACATGCAAACGGAATAAAACCCGCTCTCGAATTGAATTAAAGATAACAAGATAAAAATCCAAAGCACGTATGCCCCGGCATGTATTTCAAAGATCTCTCCTCCCCTGGGCCCCAGACACGGGGACATATGCGGCGCCTTGGTGAATCAGGTTTGTGTCTTGGGAGTCTCCCCGACATGGCTGTGACCCGACATTACCTCCAGCCAACATCTTACTAAAAACTGTCCCTTTTCCACTGGAATATGATCTCGCACTCTCATCAAAATTGCCGCTTGCTTGGCAGACATTTGTACGGGTTTACTTCCGTGTTCACCGTGCTTTCAACATGGACTTTCGTC
This sequence comes from Amorphophallus konjac, assembly GCA_022559845.1. NCBI lineage: Eukaryota > Viridiplantae > Streptophyta > Magnoliopsida > Alismatales > Araceae > Amorphophallus > Amorphophallus konjac. Next base: position 81,287,094 of record CM040123.1, on the reverse strand, counting down.
CGAACAGAAAATGGTCTATGAGTGACCGATACGATTCGAGCGCTTACACCCTGATGTGGGTCTTTTAATACGATTTAAGTTTCTTATTGTCTTATTTCATTAGTATAATCTTCTAGGCCGCAAGGCCCTTATTCCTGACAATTAATCAAGGGTGTTCCCCCGTATGGGAGATGTAAATGACGTTGTGACCTTTATGGCACGACGGGTCTTGGTCTCGACCCGAACCACACAATCGTCTGACTGAGTCAGATCGAGCACACCATGGGCTTCCATGAAGTCCGAACAAATCGTCACTTTGTGACTGGCACGCCCACGCACTTAATAAACCAATAAACGAATAACAATAACATCTTTGATAAAAAGTACGTCCACAAGTCTGGCACGCCCGGTGGGACCAAAATCACCCTTCATCTCTTTGCCGGGACTAACGGCCTTACGGCTCCTTTCTTGTAATATTAATTGCTCGATTTGCAAATGCAGGTCGCACTTCAGACATCAAGGATGGCGCTCACTTTCGGCCAGCCGACCGTCGAAAGCCACGTCCAGAATGGATACTTGGCCGTTCCCCTCGACTTCGGAAGCTTCCCTCCTATGGTGGGCTTCCCCAACTTCCTTGGGGTGGCCTTCGCAAACCTGTTGGATGTGGAGGCGTCCGACGTTGCTGAGATCAACGACCCCATTCTGGGAGCCGCCAAAGCTACTGTCGGCCAGTCATCAGCAAAAACTACCAAGATTGTCCCGACTGGGGCGTTGAGCTACCACATGCACCACGCGCACCCGACCGTCGGCCCATCCCACCAGGGTCAGCCTCCCACCAAAGGAGGCTCCGGAGGAGCTGTGCTACCACTTCACCTAGAGGCCGGTTCTCCAGCACCGGCAAGTCTGCCATTGTTGGGAACGTCCGAGTTCACCTCAACGGACAACGCTCCGAGATGATCCCAGAGCGGGTCGTGCCTACTGTACCAGTGTAAAACTCATTCCAAGCGCTGGAGTAGATGAAGAGCAGAATGACGCCTGCTACCCCGGCCAAAGCGCCGAAGCATGTGTCGACCTCCAGGCTGGTCAAAGTCAAGCAGGTTTGGGTTCCCAAGGGAGCCCGAATTACTCCACCCGCCCAGGCGGGGTCTAGTACCTTCTGCCTCGTGAAGGCACGACGAGAAGATCGGGTCGAGATAGCGACCCCTATGTACCAGCAAGTACTCACCACACCGATTTCACCAGAAAGCACTCGCTGTCGATATTACCGGTGTCACCACCGCACTGCCCGTGCGGGGCCTCCAACCTACACACCCGTTGCTGTTGCCGGGGCGACATCACCAGCCTTTCCTTCTGCCCAGGCCTGGGAAGGAGTGGAGGAGGCTATGAGGAACTACTTACGGGGCCCATGGAACACTCCCCTGGGTCGTCAAAGACTGCTGGGGGCAGTAGCCATTGCCTGCGAAGAAGAGGAAACCCGACCTCTGCCCAGTGTGGGGTCGAGGAATTGCTCGAAGGAGTGCCATGAAGCCCCGCCTCGGGGAGAAGCGAAAGCATGGAGACCGGTCTTTGAGAGACTGACCTCTCCAAGCAAGCTGTCGGGAAGGGCGGCGAGAAAAGACACGAACATGGTGATGTTGATGTACACTTACAATATGGCCGGAGTATTCGGCTGACATGGAGCTCTACCCACCGACCTTGAAGAAGTGGCTAGACTCGCCGAAAGGGAAGGCCCTCTCACTAGAAGGGGGAGAGCAGCGAGCGAGTTATTGCAGACTCGTGCAGAAGACACCACCCCTGAAGAAGCTACGGAAGCCTTAACTGCCAATGCTGCCACTGCTGGGGATACTAGCGGGATGTCATTGACTTCATCCCAGGAGGTACCGGAAGAAGAAAGAGGGGGTACCCCCAGCCTCTCCACAAACGACTCCGCCATGTTGCTCCTGTTGCAGCGATATCGGCAAGAGGTCGAAATGTTAAGAAAACAGTTGAATGAAAGGGACTCCCAGCCTTAGCCTTCCAGGCAAATTGAAGCACCGCCTGAAGTGCCCGGGGGCAGTGAGCAGGCCCCTGCAGCTCCCCCACAAGAGACGATGTCTCCACCAGTGCCCAACCACACTGGGGGCATTCCTCTTCGACAGCCACAACAGGTAGCACCAGCGCCGCCGTCGGCCTTTCCATTCCAAGGATCTACCGTCACACCGCAAGCAACGGCGTCGACAATGCCGCTTGCACAGTCGGCCCATGCTTACCCAGACCCGGCTGACCCGGTGGCACTAAACAAATTAATGCTGGAACAGATGATAGAATTAAAGCTTGCTGAAAGGAAAGATGGTGACCGCACCCTATTTGATGTATACGAGGTGCCGTACTCGGCTCACCTTGCTGCAAAGAAGCTACCTCCTGGCGTCAGCAAGCCACCGAAGCTTGACAAGTTCAACGGGCAAGGCTCGCCCAAAGAGCATATAGCGCATTATATTAATGTCATGGGGGACTTGGCCACGGAAGAGTCCTACTTGCTGAAGTTCTTTGGATCCTCCCTCACAGGCCTCGCCTTCGAATGGTATTCAAACTTGTCGGTCGACTCTATCAATAATTGGCCAGATATGCAACGAAAGTTTCAGGAACGGTTCTATGTTGCTGAAAGAGAGGTCACCATGGGCTAAATGCCTCCAAGCAGAAGCACGATGAGACGGCCTTGGAATATATCAAGAGATGGCGGAATCTCAGCATGAGATGCCGACGTCTGCCACATCAAGAAGATGATGTCCAGTTGTGCAAGCAGAATCTTAGACGGGAGATCCTTGAAAAGATGATCGGGGTTGAAATCAGGTCTTTCGACCGATTGAACAGCGTGGTAATGGAGATTGAAGCTTTCTTCTCCAGTGATTCCTCTGCCCCTACTGCTGCCAGTCAGAAGGCCACAACAACGGATAAGAGGTCAGCGTCTAAGGAAGTTCACACAGTCGACTTCAAGGCGTCCGAGTGACAAAAAGATAAAGGGGTCTCCCACCCTCCTCCCGTCAAGCCGACGGAGCGACAGGAAGGCCCCGCCTTGCGAGCCAGGATGAGCAAACCCTACTCCTTCCCTAAGGAAAAAACCTGGATCCTGTTTGAATGGGCCTCTCAATATAACAAAGTCACTCTTCCGGAGCCGAAGAGACCCGGTGATGTCCGAAGAAAAGATGACCCCCGATTTTGCCCGTATCATCAGGCACTTGGGCACCCTATTGAAGACTGTTATGTATTCAAAGATGTTATGCAGAGCCTGATCAGGAAAGGGGAACTCCAATTGGGCGAACATAAAGTGGACCCTCCACGTCCACATGAGCTGCCCGATCTGAAGAAGACAGTCAACATGATATCTTTATACCACCTGTTACCTGAAGAGGTGCTTGAAACTCCCTCAACATACACAGATGAATACGCCCCATGCATGCACTCAGAGCCACGGGGCCTAGTGCAAGAAACTGAAAGGAAATCTGAAATGGCGTGCCCACCAGATGACTTGTCGCCGGGGCATACACCAACCTCAAAGGAGAAGAAAGGGAAGACACCAAAGAATAGAAAGAGGGGCATTGTCCTCTCTTGCCACACACTCTCGACACTGCCCAGCTCGAGCCAAATCGGCGAAGAAGAGAATGAAGAGGCTTACCTCCCGCCATTCAGTGAAGAAGCACTTTATTATATCCCTCCCCCATGTGAGGGTCTGAGGGCAAGAATGTTAACTTTTAAAATACAAGATGTTGGCAGCAATGATGATATGGTGTCGCCACCCTTGTCCAGGGCCAGGAGGGGAGCCAGCACTTCCAATTTCCCCCAACCCACCCTCGCCATGGTAGCAGAATTATATGAAGAGTCACAAGAAGTTGAAGCGTCAAGAAGAAAATCAAGTGAGACGGGTTTATACCTGGCAATGCCCGGGCATGTGGGGCCCTCATCTGAAGCTTTCCAGGGTGGCCGTGAGTCACCTGAGGTCTCACCACAACCACCAATGCCCCGAATGGTACACAGGGGGCATCCCTTCCCAGTGGTCGCGACACACATCTTTGGCACCTCACGTGATGTCGGGAGCAAACCCACTTCGCCAATCGTGTGGGTCACACCCATGTTTGATAACTCCGGTGGGGACGAATAAGCCAAGGGTCGAGCGAGCGGCCAAAATGAGGCGGGCCGAGAGCAAAGCCGTCGAGGCCGAATTACAAGCAACCGACCAAAGAAATGATGAGTTCGCCCTGGACTATACGAGAAGAAGGGGAGACTCCCGTGAAGGGTGCATAAACCCTCCAAACTACGAGGGAGTTGTCCAAAGATGCGCAAGAAGCCTGAAGGGCGAAATAATACAAAGGGTGATGGATATTGAAATTAGAACTCTTGAAGAGATAAATGATCTAGCAGCTAACGCTGAGGTCTTTTTGGCCAAGTATTCCCGGGCCACTACTTCCCCGAGTAGGGGGGACGAATCAGCCAACAAGCAATCGGCGCAAGAAGGGTTGTGCACCCCAGATTTCGAAGCTTTCGAGTGACGACAGGAAGAAACCAAGGTCGCGGCCGAGACTTCTCTCTCTAGGCCCGCTGACCAGAGAATTTCATTAAGGGACAAAATGAGGAAGCCCTACTCCTTCCCGAGAGAGAAGACTCGGGCCCTCTTTGAGTGGGTTCAAGAAGGTGGCAAAGTTGTGCTTCCAGAGCCAAAGAGACCGAATGACCTCAGAAGAAGAGATGACCCCCAGTTCTACCTATATCATCAGACGATGGGGCATTCCATTGAAGACTGTTACATATTTAAAGATGTCATCGAAGGCCTGATCAAGAAGGGCGAATTACAAATGGGCAAGTACACGGTGGACCCGTCGCGCCCTCACCAAATGCCCAACTTGAAGGCGGCCAACGTGGCTACACCACACCGGCCGAAGAATAACGTGCCCTAAAGGACATACCAAGTTCCTTTGAGCAATGGTAGGAAGTCTGAGAAGATGGTGCCAAATGCTGGTGATGCCCCGTCCTGGGGGCATCCATATAAATTGACAATGATCGCATGATCAGCTGTTGCCAGATGTACCCCCCTTTTTTTAGGAGCGATGGCCACTTGTAACAGTGATGCATATCTATGAAATGGTGAAAGATCATCTAGGCTTATTAAAGGCCATTCTATCACAATTTTTTTTTTTTTGCATTACACATTGGCTGTAGATTGCAAGGGCCACCCAGACGATGGAACCTCCAGATAGCAATAAAAAAAAGCAGAATGATGGCCAAGGATCGGCGAAGGAACATCGCATACATGAAGATAATGGCTGATAGCCAGAAGAACGATGTTTATCCATCGGTGTTTACGCCGATAGATGCCTGCTAACATGCAATTACTGTCGCTCGAGTCAATGAGTGTTCAGTGACAGCGATATGTTCAGTCGTCGGGGCTTCAATTCGACAGATATTCAGCCATTGGGGCTTTAAGCTAACAGATGTTCAGCCATCAGGGCTTCAATCCGACAGATGTTCAGCCATCGGGGCTTCAATCCGATAGATATTCATCCATCGGGGCTTTAAATCGACAGATGTTCAGCCATCGGGGCTTCAAGCCGACAGATATTCAGCCATCGGGGCTTCAATCTGACATATGTTCAGCCATCGGGGCTTCAAGTCGACAGATATTCAGCCATCGGGGCTTCAATCTGATAAATATTCAGCCATCGGGACTTTAAACCGACAGATGTTCAGCCATCGGGGCTTCAATCCGACAGATGTTCAGCCATCGGGGCTTCAATCCGATAGATATTCAGCCATCGGGGCTTCAAGCCGACAGATGTCCAGCCATCGGGACTTTAAACCGACAGACGTTCAGCCATCGGAGCTTCAATCCGGCAGATGTTCAGTCATCGGGGCTTCAATCCGATAGATATTCAGCCATCGGGGCTTCAAGCCGATAGATGTCCAGCCATCGGGGCTTTAAACCGACAGATGTTCAGCCATCGAGGCTTCAAAGTGATAGATATTCAGCCATCGGTGATAGGTCGATGAATGTTCAAGTTCAACTATCGGTACTAAGCCGACAGAAGCTGAAATACTCAAGCATCGGCATTAAACCGACAGATGTTCAAGATTCAGCCATCGGCATTGGGCCAACAGATGTTTGGAGTGCAACTATCAGTTTCCATATAGACAGACGTGCAACCATTGGATGGGAAGCCAACATATGATCGAACCTTGATGTATCAGACCCTCCCTCCCTTGCCTCGGCATTAATTTTGTATCCACAAAAAAGGAGAGGAAGAAAGAAAAGAAAAAAAAAGAGAGAAAAGAAAGGAAGAAGAAGAGACAAAAAGGAAGAAAGAGAAGATTTAAAAAAGAGAGAAAGAAAAGAAGGAAACAAATAAACAAACAAACAAACAAAACAAACCCAGAAAAGGGGGACAAAAATAAATAAAAAACAACAACAACAAAAGGGGCAAAACAAAAACAAACCAAAAAAAAAGAGAAGAAAACAAAAAAAATCTCTTGCATGCCTATGGTTTTGAATGCATGATTACCCTTCTTGCATGCTTGTTATATAGTTTAATACAGCATCCTTGGACTTCCTAAGGCCATGTTTCCTTGCTAAATAATATCACCCCGACTCCGGATACACGTGTCTCACGGCATACGCTAGAAGGGGAACTCAATTATGGCAGGTGCACACGTCAAGGGGAAGAGTCATGGCTAAATTGCTAAGTCCAACTCACAAAATAAACCCGAGACAACACTCTTACGCTTCACGCTTAATGTGTTCAATGGTCTTCAACCATAGGGATTGCCCGACTTTCTTCTTAGCACTCTATGGAGACTTAAATTCCTACGCTCGCGTAAAGGTAATCGTGAGGGAAAAGCTGCCTACCCCCACTAAAAAAAAAGAGAAAAAAAGATGGTGCATGAATTGAATGCGGATCCGAGTAGCCGGGAATCCCCACTGAAACAAATGAGGAAACTCGCGCGAAATGATGAAGCGAATTTTAATAAGGACGAAGCCTAGTAGCCGGGAATCTCCATTGAGACACATAAGGAGACTCGCGTCGAACGGTGAAATCCGTAAGAAGGAATATAACAAGGATGAATCCTAGTAACCGAGAATCTCCATTGAGACACATGAGGAGACTCGCGCCGAATGGTGAAATCCGCTACCAAAATAAACAGATGGGGGCTGTGCGAAGCTACCAAAATCGAGAGCCTGAAACCCATGTGTAGGCGCTAGAGTAATCCTCGAGTGTTACTTGGAAAGCCTGCATATCCCTATGTGTAGGACCTTTTGTTCACATGCTTACTCCTCCACGCTACATAGAATTGCCTCGGGTGAAGATTGTAAGTTTGAGCTACGCATGAGAACCACGCGATATCCTCTTGACGGGTGCACCACCCCTTAGTTGTGCCTCATGGCCCGCACCATGTCTGCGAATTATGGGTGATGTCCCTATCCTATCCTCGGCTGAGAAGAGCTATCTTACGTATATTTATGCTACGTTTGCTACGACGAATGTCTGCATGCCTGTGTGTTTGAATAGAATAAGAATGAATAAAATGGACAAAACGAATGAATAAATAAAAGAATGAATAATGAGAGTTGGATCATAAAGGGCCGAATGAGCTAAAAAAAAAACCTCTCACTTCTGTGTAGGCCTTTCATCCCCAGCCAGAGAACATAAGACCCTCTACTTTGATTCAAACCTTCCGTCTGAGTCGAGAAATCAACATCTTCCTTGCGTCGTCACCTATCCCGTGTCGACGACTAGACACCCTGCCAATCTTGACGCCTTGTCGGCACTGGTGAACACACACCTGGCCCAGATCTTCCACCTAAGTCGAGGAATCAACCTTTTTTCTTGCGTTGGCACTAACCCCGGGCCGACGAACACACCAAGAGACAAATAGACCATGTTAGTCCCGACACCCCATTGGCACTCATGAAGGGACCACCCTATCCGAACCCTCCGTTCAGGTAAGGAATTAACCATTTTCCCTGCATTGGCACTGCCCCATGTCAACGACTTAGCCCCCTGTGGACGCACTTTTTATTTAACAATTATTTTATTCGTTTGTTGGTTTATTAAGTGCGTGGGCGTGCCAGTCACAAAGTGACGATTTATTTGGGCTTCATGGAAGCCCATGGTGCGCTCGATCTGACTCAGTCAGACGATTGTGTGGTTCGTGTCGGGACCAAAACCCGCCGCGCCATAAAGGTCACGACGTTATTTACATCCCCTCAGAGAGGGGAACGCCCTTGATCAATCGCCGAGAAAAAGGGCCTCATGGCCAGAAAATTAATTACATAAAAATATATTAAGAAACACTGACGTCCTCACACGAGGGCATGAAGAAAGTATTTGAGCTCATGTCGGTCATGTGTTTGACCATTTAATGTTCGGACGAATGTCCGGCTCGGGAAAAGTGCAATCGTCACGGGAAAATCGAAACATATGCATGCCGGGGTACGACAAATTTATTGTTCAGAGGAGCGAGAAATATTCAATTAAATCCCAGTTAAAGCGGTCAGAAACCAACAAGTTTATCGGCTCGGTGCAAGGTCAAGTCGTGACCATACTGCGGTGGGCCCCCCGCGGTCGAAACAAGACTTGCGTGAGCGTCATTAATCTTTCCGGTGCCAAGAGGCAACGGGGGAGTGTCCCGGGATCAGATCCCAGAACCAAAGACGTGTTCAAAGGGAGCGGGCTATAGGCCGATGATGTGGGTCAGACAATGACCATAATCGGGACGGACCCGAAGTCTAAGCGTGACCCATGAAGGCCTTATTGATATTCCTATACGTAAGGTTCGGGGATGATGAGAGCCGCATCGTTCTACTCATTATTGTAATCATTATTCATTTATTTAGCTATTTATTTTTCTTATATTACTCATTGATTCTCCTTTTATTACCGGTGCGTTATATTCTCCTTTCTTTATTTATTTTATTATCGTTCTTTTATTTTTTTTGTTATTTATGTATTTATGTATTTAATATTTTTTATCTTTTTATGAGTTTTATTATTATTATTGTTGTTGTTGTTGTTGTTGTTGTTGTTGATATTAATTATTATTGTTATTATTATTTGTTGCATTTGAAACGTGCGTGGGAGGGTCTTCACGCGATGTACAAGGCCCTATTTATGCAAGTTTTGATGCGATCAGATTAATGCATGCATGGAGGAGGAGGGGTGCTTTCTTTTTATTTGTTAATTGCACAAGGGAAGCTTGCATTATTTCCTTTTATCCTTTTTATATTCTTTTATATTTTATTTTTTATTATTATTTCATTATTATTATTTTATTACTATTATTATTATTTATTATTATTATTTTATTATTATATTAATCCTTGTGAAAATGCGGCATTGTCTCCCTTGCACCCGAGCGCTGAGAGAGGGTGGTGAAGGCAAGCTAAGAGTGTGCCGGGGAAGGGTGGATGAGTGTGCCGGGGAAGGGCTAAAAGGGTGTGCCGGGGAAGGTTTAAAAGAGTGTGCCGGGGAAGGGCTAAAAGAGTGTGCCGGGGAAGGGCTAAAAGGGTGTGCCGGGGAAGGTTTAAAAGGGTGTGCCGGGGAAGGTTTGAAAAAGTGTGCCGGGGAAGGGCTAAAAAAGTGTGCCGGGGAAGGTTTGAAAAGTGTGCCGGGGAAGGGCTAAAAGAGTGTGCCGGGGAAGGTTTGAAAAAGTGCGCCGGGGAAGGGCTAAAAGGTGCCGAACAAGAGGAAGGCTAGGCCGTGCCGGGCCTCCAGGGATTCATGCAAGGTATTTATTATTTACCATTATTTTTAGAGGTTAAAATTATATTGTGTTCTTATTTCTTTTATTAGTTGCAATCCTGACGAAATTTCGGCAGCATCTCCCCCGGACCCTGGATGGAAGGGGAATAAAGGGAACGCGCCCACATGGAGTGGCGGAACCCGACATTTGGAGGTGGGCGCCCGGGGGCAGCAACACCTTTAATAAAACTTCGGAAAGCCCGGAAGAACCAACGAATGGAAGATATCTCCAAGACTGGCCAAGGAGGGATTCAGTTGCCAAGGGAGGAGGGCGACAAAGGGGTCAAAGGGAAGATGTTAGGCTCGTAGGGCTCTGGGAGAGGAAGGAACAAGCTTCCCATTTGGGCTAAAGACCAAATGTGGAATCCGGGCCCTCAGAGGGGAAGAACATCGACACATAGAATCCATGAACACCGAGAAGATAGCATGGGAAATGCACAACACACCACACACAGTTTGATAGATTGAGGGAGGCCACAAGAGACCCAAAAGAAGAGGGGAGACTTTCATTCATAAAGAAAAATGACCGTGACCGGCCATACACATTGCGATATACATCAAGGCCGAAGCCACAGAAGAGGGGAGAAGAAGAAAAGGAAGAACATGGAGAGGAAATAGGAGGGGAGCTGGGGTCGGGCAGAGGCGATGGCTCCCTGCTCTTCCCTACTCCCCCTGCTACACAGGCCCTCTCTCTCTCTCTCTTTCTCTTACTCTCTCTCTTTTCTCTGGCCTCCAGGAAGCCTTCAATGCCGAGGCCGCAGCTTCTTCCTCTTCTCTCTTCTCCCGGTGGCAGGCTCTGTTCGTCTCTGTGGGTAGGCCCTCTACCTCTCTCTTCGTCCTCTTGTCTTCGCCGAAGTGGGAGTCCTTTATACTCCCAGCAGCGGGAGCCTTCGAGCACGGCCGTCGGGGGCGGGAAGCGGCTTGTAATGATGGCGTTTGACCTTCCCCGTCCTGGGCGGCGAGGCGGTAGCTTACGTGGCCCAACCTCTGGCCGACACCTCGGACAGGCCACTGCGCGCCGAGGATGCTTAGGGCATGGGCAGCACGTCGTTCGGCCGTTGAAAAGGCTTCACGCTGTGCCGCTGGCGGGCTGGCAAAGTGTGTCGCTGAGGAGGGCAAAAGGCGTGTCGCTGAAGCTTGCCCAAGCGTGCCATTGAAGGGGGCAAACAGCGTGCCGTCGAAGCCCCTGAGGAGCGTGCCGCTGAAAACCCCTTGGGGTGTGCCGCTGAACGGCATGAGGGGCATGCCGCTGAACACCCCTGGGGGTGTGCCGCTAGAGCCCAGGATGGGCGTGCCGTGGAAGGCACTTCATAGCGTGCTGTTGAAGGGCATAGAAAGTGTGCCGTGGAAGGCACTTCCATAGTGTGCCGTCGAAGGGCACAAAAAGTGTGCCGTGGAAGGCACTTCATAGTGTGCCGCCAAAGGGCACAAACGAGTGTGCCGCTGAAGGCGCACTGGGCGTGCCGTTGAAGCCCATGGTGGGTGTGCCGCTGGGGGGCTGAAGAAGCGTGCTGTTGAAGGGCACGAGATAGTGTGCCGTGGGAGGCCAAAGACGGTGTGCCGCCGGGGCACTTGAGGGTGTTTGGACTGCACCGGGTAAGGTGGCAGAAGGTGCACCGGGCAAGGCCCATTCAGGGCGTGTCGGGTAAAGACCGCCTGAGGGCGTGCCGGATGTAGCTGCTTGAGGGTGTGCCGGATGGGGCACCCTAAGAGTGTGCCGACCAAGGGCCGTTTGGAGCGTGCCGGCCAAAGTGAGCAGCAAGTGTGCCGTTGGGGAGGGTTGGCACTGCTAGGACTACTGGACATGGCCTCGGAGGTGCTGCCGGCTCAAAGACGTTTCTGTCGGTTTAGTGGGTTGACAGAACAGTCCCAGAGAACAGAAACCAACATATTTTCCACTTTCTTTTACTCCGGCAATAAAATGGTTTATAACAGGGATAGGTATCGCATACTATTTTCCGCACCAGGGAGGCTCTGGAAAGCCACTCCAGCAACCTTGTCACACATGATTGCAGGTCCTCCACCATTCCCAAGGTTAATGGCAGCATCAATTTGTATAGCCACAAGCTGGGTAGCACCGTGGACGTATTGCCTTGGTTCAACTCTGGAGACGACCCCTTTGGTAACAGAAACATTGTCCCCACCCCCTTGGGGGTAGCCCACAATAGCTATGGCTTCCCGCAAGAAAATGGAATATCGCCGAGCTCCAGAAAATGCATGCCCTCCCAAAATTCTTCACTTTCAACAGTAAGAAGAACCACATCACATTCGTGTCCAACAACTTGGACTTTTGCCCTGTACTTGGTTGGGGATCCATGCTTTCTTACGAGAACAAAGGTACGATCAGCCACCACAGCTTTGAGTCTCTTCGAGCATCATAAAAGTTTAAGGTAGAAAGCAAGGAAAGTTGAGACTCTAAGAAAAGCTTAGAGTACAACACGTTCAGGCCCCCCGGGTGGTAATCACCTCTCCCCTGCTTAGCACTTCACCTCTTTTAGACCATAAGCGAAGTACAAAAATGTGGGGTCGGTGGCACCGTCCCTGTAGTAAGCAAACACCAAGCTACCATCGTCGTGCATGCTCTCACCAACGAAATATTGCAAGTCATTCTGTTTTCAAAGTAGAGATTTTGTAGCAGCCTCAATGTGTTTTTTAAATGTCTCCTGCTTTTCGGCATCTAACTTAGGTGTCAGGTTCTTGATGTACCGCTTCATGAAGGTGACAAATTGCTTTTTGTCGAAAGGAGGTTGCTCCTGAAGGCGGAATGTGTCCACAATATCATCAACTTTTACAGCTTGATCGTCAACACCTTCATCTTCCCCTCCACCTTCAGCAGATGGGTTTGCTCCAATATCTACGTCAACGGCTCCTTTAACCACCCACTTCCCGTTAACTTCCCACAGCATTCCATTCTCAATCTCTTTGTATGGGAATGAGTCAGAGAGAAGCTCGTCACCTGTGAGCAGATCCTGATAAACCAACATCTTCGCTCTCCTGGGAGTGAAGAAGCCGCAGGGGATCGCAGAGGAGAGCCAAGGGGCTGGCGAGGCGGTGGCCTGCAGGGGAGTGGCCACTTGGTGCAGTTTATACCCTCCGGCACAGTGGTGTGCCGGTGGAGGGGGAGCGTGCCGTGGAGGGGCCATTCAAGTGTGCCGTGGAAGAGGCCATTCAGATGTACCGCTGGAGGAGGCAGTGGGTGTGCCGGGCACGGACGCTCGCGGGTGTGCCGGCGGAGGAGGCAGCTCATGGTGGGGTGTGCCGCGGAGAGTGTGCCGCGGAGGTGGCCCGGCGCGGTGGTGCACCGCGGAAGGTGATGTGGCGCTGGTGGTGTGCCGCGGAGGGTGGTGTGCCGCGGTGGGGGTGGTCCGGCGCGGAAAAGACAGCAGCGAGGATGGCACCCGCTGCAGGCTGGCTGGGCACAGGAGAGGGGTGGTCGACCCCTTCAGAAGGGGAATCAATGCATCCGGCGGCAGCAGAGAGAGTAGGGCGCTGGCATGGAAGAGAATCGGCCTGAGGAGCTTGGATGGCAGCTACTGACGGAGGCCGAGCAGGCGATCCCTTACCCACGGCTGCAGCAATTGGGGGAGCTACGACAGACGCAGCAGGCTTTAGGGCAGCATTGGCATTAACAAAAGTTGCCTTGGCAGCATATGTAAAGATTAGGTTGTCATCACACAGTGAAGTAAAAATTTTCAAGATCATATAAGCATAGTTTAGTTGCTGCATCATTAACAGGACTTCAAGAATTAAGTGAGGGTGCTCATGCAGAACAGAACATCTTTGCTGCCAGGGCAATGACAATATAGCTAGAACATGGAGACCCATGGCCCGAGAGTTAAGCCGAGCAATCTCAAGTTCCGAGAGGTTTCCGGCTCTCCGTCTCAGGAGAACATGCACAAGAAGTTGCTCTGATCGAAGATTTGGTAACAACTGCATTGCATTAATGGCGACCGGCATAGCATCATCAGGGTCACTTAAAGAAGAGAGAAATCATGAAGCCTCCACTGGTCCTTCACCACTAAGAGGATCTGCAGTTAGCAGCTTGACGAGTTGCCATCCTTGCAGTTCCCTCTCTTGCCAATTGCCGTAATGGTCATCCACGGATGAATTATGTTTGTAACTCTATAATGCTTGCCTCATATGCAAAACCTCATTCATAACTGTATCATTTTGGGGTAAGTGGCAACTGCACATCATGAGAACATCCATAGCCGCATCATTTGCGTAGATACCTCTGCATGCTGAAATTCCAGATCCTGTGTCATTGAAGCACTCCTTGCAGATGACATATCTTTTAGGATAGCCATTGCTCCATAGCCGATGCACAAATCACACAAATCGTCAATAGTTCCATAATCAGTTGTTAATGGATCAGGCCTTTGAGGGGATGATGAGGGAGGTGGGAACGGCACGGGGGTGTGCCGGGTGTGGGAGTTATCCGGTGCGGTGGGAATGGGAGAGAGAGTGAGTGGGTCACCCCTTTTATTTTATTAATATATATATATATATTATTATTATTTCTTTTCCTTTCTCTCTCTTCTCTTCTCTCTCTTCTTCTATTTATTTTTATTTGTTATTTTATTTTTTTTCTTTTCTCTCTCCCCTTCCTTCTTTTCTTTCTTCTTTTCTTCTCTTCTTTTTATTTCTCTCTCTTTTTTCTTTCTCTTTTTTTGGTGTCCACAAATGCCCCCCACCCGCGGGTGACGCGAGTGAAGGATGAGCAGAGCGGGGCCTGCGGGTGTAGCTCGTCTAAGAGATTTATCACGATAAGAATAGCGGGTCCACATACCGAGGTTGAGATCAAGAGACCAGATCACATGGGCCAGAATTGGGCAGCAGGCTATGGGAGCCGAAGTTGAGATTGGGCTGTTAGAGCCGGGAGGTATCAGAAGCGCGGGAGGAACTGGCCATAAAACCCGAACCGTGAAAGTGGGCTGCAAGGGCCAGAATCGGGGCATCGGGCTACGGGAGCTGAAGTTAGGAGAGCAGGCCCGAAGGCTGCAATTAGGGCCACGAGGGCTAAAGGGATGTTGGGAAGCAGGCTGTAAAAGCCGAAATTGAGAAGCAGACTATGGAAGCCGGAATTAAGAGATTAGCAAGCCGTGAGGGCGGAAGAAGACCGTGAGGGCCGAGATTGGACTCTATGAGTCAAAACTTGGAAAGCAGGCTGCGATAGCCAAGATTGATTTTTTTTTGATTTTTTTATTTATTTATTTCTGTTATCCAAGCATGCAGGCAGGCGTCAGTAGTCATAACACAAATATATATAAGGTATCTCCCTCTATAGGGGATGGGATAAGGACATCGCCCATAATTCGTAGACACGGCGCGAGCCACGAGGCACGGCTAAGGGGTGGTGCACCCGTCAATAGGATATCACATGGTTGTCATGCGTAGTTCAACCTTACAATCTTCGCCCGAGGCAATTCTCTGTGGCATGGCAGTGCAAATGTGTGAACAAAGAGCCCTAACCATAGGGATATGCAGGTTTTCCTGATGACACTCAAGGATCACTCTAGCACCTACACATTAGTTCCAGGCTTTCGACTTTCGGTAGCTTCACACAGCCCCCACTTGTTTATTTTGGTAGCAGATTTCACCGTTCGGCGCGAGTCTCCTCATGTGTCTCAATGGGGATTCCCGGCTACTAAGATTCATCCTTATTGTAATCATATTGCGGATTTCACCGTTCGACGCGAGTTTCCTCATATGTCTCAATGGAGATTCCCGGCTAATAGGTTTCATCCTTATTGTGATTCGCTTCACCCTTTCGCGCGAGTCTCCTCATTTGTTTCAGTGGGGATTCCGGCTACTCGGATCCACGTTTCTCGCTCTCTTCTTTTTTTCTCTTTTCTTTTTTTTTCTCTTTTTTTTTTACAGTGGGGGTAGGCAGCTTTTTCCTCACGATTACCTTTCACGCGAGTGCAGGAATTCAAGTCTCCGTAGAGTGCTAAAAAAAATTCGGGCAATCCCTATAGTCGAAGGCTATTGAACACATTAAGTGCTAAGTGTGGGAGCATTGCCTCATGTTTATTTTGTGAGTTAGGCTTAGCAATTTAGCCATGACTCTTCCCCTTGACGTGTGCACCCGCCATAACTGGGTTCCCTTCGAACGCAGGCCATGACGCCCGTGCATCCGGAATCGGGCGATATTATTTAGCAAGGAAACACGGTCCTAGAAAATTCCAAGGAGGTGTATTATTCTATATTAAGCAACCATGCAAACAGGGCAATCAAGCATTCTCTTCTTCCTTCTTTTTTATTTTGTTGTTTGTTGTTGTTGTTTTTTTTTTTGTTTATTTTCCCTGTGTTTTTTTTTTGTTTGTTGTTGTTTTTTTTGTGGCATAAGAAAATATTGTTGTTACGTATAAGTGTAGCGGTAGTAGAGGTATTAGGGAAGAAGACAACGGAGGGCCGAAAGGACATCAGGGAAGCGGGCTATAGAAGCCGAGGGACATTGGGGAAGCAGGCCATAAAGGCCAAAAGGAAGCAGGCTGCGAGAGCCCAAGTTGAAAAGCAGGCTGCGAGAGCCAAAGTTGGGAAGCGGGCTATAAAAGTCAGAATTGGGGAGCAGGCCACGGAGGCCAAAGGGGAAGCGGGCTACGGGAGCCAGAACTGGGAAGCAGGCCACAAAGGCTAAAGGGGAAGCAGGCCATGAGAGCCAAAGTTAGGAAGCAGGCCATAAAAGCCAAAGATAAGCAGGCTGCGAGAGCCAAAGTTGGAGAGCGGGCCATAAAAGCCAAGGGCAAGTAGGCTACGAGAGCCAGAATTGGACAGCAGGCTATAAAAGCCAAAGGGAAGCAGGCTGCAAGAACCAAGGTTGGGAAGCAGGCCACGAGGGCCAAAGGTAAGCAGGCTGCGAGAGCCAAAGTTGGGAAGCGGGCTGCAAGAGCCGAATTCTGGGAAGTAGGCCATAAAGGCCGAATTCTGAGAAGCAGGCTGCAAGAGTCAAAGTTAAGCAGGCTGCAAGGGCCAAAGTTGGGGAGCAGGCTATAAAAGCCAGGGGGAAGCAGGCTGCGAGAGCCAAGATTCTGAGAAGCGGGCTACAAAAGCCGAAATTGGGAAAGCGGGCTACGAGAGCCGAAAGTCGGGAAACGGGCTGCAAGAGCCGTCATTGGGAAGCAGGCTACGAGAGCCGAGGTTCGTGAAGCAGGCTGTAGAGAGCCAAAGTTAGGAAAGCGGGCCATGAGAGCCGAAATTGGGAAGCGGGCCGTGAGAGCCGAAGTGGGGAAAGCAGGCGACAGAGGCCAAAGTCTGGGAAGCAGGTTACAAAGAGCCGAAGTTTGGGAGCATGCTATAAGAGCTAAAATTGGGAAGCAGGCTACAAGGAGCCGAAGTTGGGGAGCAGGCTACAAGAGCCTAAAATCGGAAAGCGGGCCATGAAAGCCGAAATTGGGGAGCAGGCGACAAGGCCAAGTTGGGAAGCAGGCACCAAAGGCCAAAATAAGGAAAGCGGGCTATCGAAGCCAAGAGACATCAAGAGAGAAGGCCGTGTATGCCAACGGGCCTTGAGAGTAGGCTGTAAAATTAAAGGATTGCTGAGAGGGGGGATTGACGAACACCGGTGACACCTCCCTTCTTTGTACTTCTGTTCATCTTTTCTCTCTTCTTCTGTGCTCTTTTCTTCTCTTCTTCTTGTTCTTTTCTTGCTCTTCCTTTCTCTTTTTTGCTCTCTCTTCCTCTCTTCATTTTCTTTTTTTTTTTTGGCATAAAGCATGGCGAATGATTCTTGCGAATGAGGGATTCAAGTCGGCTATCAGACGTTCAACACTCGCAGCGGGTTGCCACCCCACACATGTATAGACCCGGCGGGCCTTAAGAAACTCATGGTATTTCCATTTCTTCAGCGGGCTGTTAAGTTGCCCAAGTGCCCTTACAGGTTCAGCGGGGCTTGTAAACGCCCAAATGACATTACAGTTCAAGGTGCCCCCAGGACGGGGGTGAATAACTGAAGAAGTTGCTCGAAGCAAATCCCTGCAGAGGGTGGCTTGTTATCTTCATGAAACGTCATGTGAACAGATGGTAGCGGGGGCGCATGGGGCCCGAGGCACCGTTTAGTGCTTGTACTGCTCCGACCGACGCATAGGGGCCTTGTTAGCCGCCGCCTTAAAGACAGGCATCTGGTGAGGGCACGGTGGTTCCACCTTATACTTGCCCATTTGCAATTCACCCGAATTAATCAGGCCTTCTATGATGTCTTTGAATATGTAGCAGTCCTCAATAGAATGCCCCAACCCTCGATGGTATAGGCAAAACTGAGGGTCATATTTTCTTTCTACCTCATTCGGTCTCTTGGGCTCTGGGAGCATTACTTTGCCATATTCTTGGGCCCACTCAAAGAGAGCCCGAGTCTTGTCCTTTGGAAAGGAATAGGGTTTCATCATTTTGCCCCTCAGTGGAAAGTGCCGCTCAAAGGGCTTAGGGGAGGGAGGGCCAGCCGCCTCTTTCAATTTCTTCTGACGTTGCCCAAAGGTCTCAAGGTCAGCAGGATTTATCTCCATTTGTGCCGATGACTCATCAGTCGGCCTATGTTCACAATTCTGGACAGTAGTAGACGGGCAATGTTTTGCCAAGAGGTCTTCAACATCCGTCGCAAGATCATCCAGTTGTTCGAAGGATTTAATTTCGACGCCAATTGCCCTCAGCAGGCGGTGCGTCTTCATGTTGTGCTGGCATATTTGGAGAGCATCCTGGTAATTGGGCGAATGTTTGCACCTCGCATTGAGGTCCCTCCACCGTCGAATGTAATCCGAGGCATATTCATCATTCCTTTGCTTGGTCGTATGCAGCGTTACTTGGGTGATCTCTTCTTCGGCTAGCTTTAGTTTAGCAGCACGCTCCATTCTCGGCTTACTCATTATTGGCGGAGTCGAAAAGCCATGGCTCGAGCCAGTCGGTTGTGGAAGCGGGGCCATGGATGACATGCCGCGAGATGTGCTAGCTGCCCCCTGACATGTTCGGGGAGCCGGGAGATGCGCGGGAGGCGCGTGATGAAGATGCTGCGAGGGGGTGCCCCTAGTATAATCACGTGTCATTCGGGGCTTAGCGCCGCTTTGTGAAACTTCGGGAGGTGACCCGGCCTGTCCGGGTATAGCTAGGTATAGACCCATTTCACTTAATTTTCTTCTTAGCACTTCAGTCTCCTGAAGCTTTTGATATAGTTCTGCTACCATGGCAGGGTCAGGTTGAGGGGAGCTGGAAGTGCTGCCTTCCGTCTGGACTCTGGGCGGGGCCAGCAGCGTCTCGTCATCATTGCCGGGGGAATCCCATGCTTCAAAAGTTGGCATTCTTGCCCCCATGTTCTCACATGGAGAGGGAGTATGGTGGCGCGCCTCTCTAACGGGCGGTGGACAACATGGTTCTTCATTTCTTTCCTTAGCGGCTTGGCTCGTGCCGGGAAGGCTAGATAATGTATCGCAAGAGAGGGTAACCCCCTTCCCTTTGACCTTCAGCTTCCTCCTTTCATTCTTCTTTGCGGAAGGCCTTGGCCCTTCTGGTGGTAGCGGGTGCAAAGTCACCATATTGACCACCCTTTTAAGATCGGGCAACTCATGAGGAAGTGGAGGGTCAACCTTGTGGTCCCCCATCTGGAGATCTCCCCTTCGGATCAGCTGTTCAATAGCATCTTTGAATGGATAGCAATCTTCAATAGGGTGACCGATCATCTGATGATACGGGCAAAAGCGGGGATCATCTCTTCTGTTAGCATCCGTCGGCCTCTTCGGCTCTGGGAGGGTGACTTTGTTGTATTGGGTGGCCCATTCAAACAAGGCCCGGGTCCTCTCCTTAGGAAAGGAATATAGCTTCTTCATTTTAGTCCGCAAGGACGGGCCCTCTTGTGGTTCATTAGGTTCAGCAAGGGAAGGGCTAACAAGCCCCTTGCCTCTGTTCTTCTGGGGTTCAAATTCCTTGAAGTCGACCGTGCAAGTTTCCTTTGGCTCTGGTCGCTTATCGGCAAAGCGGGCCTTCTGGCTTGCAGAAGTGGGAATGTGAGGATAGCTGGAGAAGAAGGCTTCGATCTCGGCCACCACGTTGTTTAGCCGGTCGAAAGTCTTAATATCACTCCCGATCATCCTCTCAAGGATATCCGGCCTTAAGTTCTGTTTGCATATTTGAACTGCATCCTCTTGGTGTAGCGGACGTTTGCATTTCATGCTAAGATTTCGCCATCTTTTGATGTAGTCCAAGGCGGTCTCATCATGTCTCTGCTTGGAGGCATAGAGCTCAGCCATGGTTATTTCTCTTTCGGCTATATGGAACCGCTCCCGGAATTGGCGCTGCATATCCGACCAATCATTAATTGCTCCAGCTAGCAGGTTGGAATACCATTCGAAAGCAAGTCCCGTCAGTGTGGACCCAAAATACTTCAATAAGTAGGACTCATCGGTCGCCA
Source organism: Amorphophallus konjac (assembly GCA_022559845.1). Lineage (NCBI taxonomy): Eukaryota > Viridiplantae > Streptophyta > Magnoliopsida > Alismatales > Araceae > Amorphophallus > Amorphophallus konjac. The sequence goes on along the minus strand of CM040123.1, from coordinate 81,266,958 downwards.
AATCACCCATCATGTTGACGTAATAGGCTATGTGCTCCTTAGGCGATCCTTGTCCATTGAATTTATCAAATTTTGGCGGCTTAGTGACGCCGGGAGGTAGCTTTTTAGCGGCATGGTGGATCGGGTACGGCACCTTGTAGGCATCGAATGAGGCATAATCACCACCACCTCGATCTACCAGCTTCTTTTCTATCATTTGCTCTATCATTGTTTCATTTATCCCTACCGGGTCAGCCGAGCTCGGGCAACATAGAGCTTGTTGGGTCATTGGCGGCGTCAGCACCATTGGTTGAGGTGTAGCAGCCGTCCCCTGCAACGGGAGAGTAGGCTGTAGAGTCGGGGCCGTGCCCCCAGCATGATCAAGTGACGGCTGAGATGCCATGGCTGGAAGGGCAGCTGCATGTTCATTAGCACCTCTCTGTGAGGCTTCAAGAGGGAGCTCGACCTGCCTTGAAGCCAGAGCGTGTACATTCATGTCGCTGAGTTGTTTCCTCAGCATCTCAATTTCTTGCTGGTATCTTTGCATCATGAGCATCATGGTGGCCCGATCAGGCATGGAGGAGCTGGGAGCATGACCTTGCTCTCCCGCTGGAGCATTTGAAGCAGGCGCTGGTTCCTCGCCATCATTTCCAGTGGTGACCACATTCACGGTCACCGTGATTAGATCCGCATAGGGTGTTTCAGTATGGGCTTGCGCTATAATCACAGCCCCTTGTCTTGCGATAGCGGGTTCTAGCCCTTTAGCGAGCCTAGCTGCTTCATCATAATCTGGGGGCAGAGCCCTATAGTGGCCGGCCATTCCGGCTGTGTTACAGGTGTAAGCCTGGAGACTTCTATTCTTCTTTGCTTTTCTAGTGGATGGTCTTCGGAAAGTAGCTGGTTTCTCAAAGACAGGAATCCTTGCCCCCAGCTTGGTGTGGTGGGACATCTTCCCCGACTGGGCCTGGGTAGCCAATGCTGGCGAGGGATGAATTGGGGCTATCACCTCAGCCTGTGCATCTTCCTTTGGTCCTGCTTGGCGGACCCTCAGAAGTTCTCCACGGATGGCGGGGACAGCATGGGCTCTCTTGGGCACCCAGATCTGCTTGAGCTTGGTTGGCTTTGGGAGCAACCGACCCCTTGTCTTGGACTCGACACGGTCCGTCTTGATGTGGGCCAATGCTTCAAAAGAGTTGCGCACTGGCACTGCGGTGATCACCCTCTCAGGTGTAATCCTGGCCTGGCGGCCATTCAAGAACAGTTGGACTCCTCCGATAAGAACGGACTTGCCCGAAGCAGATAACCGGCCGTGCAGTATGCCGCTGTTCTTCTTGGCTACCCACCTGGCAGCCGGTGAGCACTTCCGGTTGACGGAGGCACAAGGAGCAGCCTGGTGGACGTAGCAGTCCATCACCCTGGTCTTGTCTGATGTCGTCGTTGCAGTGGTGACGCAGTCCACCTCCCGGGTCTCCAAGAGTTCCACGAATGCGACCCCCAAGAAGTTAGGGAAGCCGACGATGGGGCGGAAAGCTGCCGAACTGCATCGGCACGGCCAAGTAGCCACGGGTGACATGGTTGGCAACAACAAGCGGTCCGCAAGAGACGACCATCGTGATCTCAGGAATGCAACCCTGCAATTGAAGATCAAATAATTAGTATTTTAAGAAGGGGCCATAAGGCCCTTAATCCCGGCGAAGAGATGAAGGGTGGTTTTGGTCCCACCGGGCGTGCCAGAGTTGTGGACGCACTTTTTATTTAACAATTATTTTATTCGTTTGTTGGTTTATTAAGTGCGTGGGCGTGCCAGTCACAAAGTGACGATTTATTTGGGCTTCATGGAAGCCCATGGTGCGCTCGATCTGACTCAGTCAGACGATTGTGTGGTTCGTGTCGGGACCAAAACTCGCCGCGCCATAAAGGTCACGACGTTATTTACATCCCCTCAGAGAGGGGAACGCCCTTGATCAATCGCCGAGAAAAAGGGCCTCATGGCCAGAAAATTAATTACATAAAAATATATTAAGAAACACTGACGTCCTCACACGAGGGCATGAAGAAAGTATTTGAGCTCATGTCGGTCATGTGTTTGACCATTTAATGTTCGGACGAATGTCCGGCTCGGGAAAAGTGCAATCGTCACGGGAAAACCGAAACATATGCATGCCGGGGTACGACAAATTTATTGTTCAGAGGAGCGAGAAATATTCAATTAAATCCCAGTTAAAGCGGTCAGAAACCAACAAGTTTATCGGCTCGGTGCAAGGTCAAGTCGTGACCATACTGCGGTGGGCCCCCCGCGGTCGAAACAAGACTTGCGTGAGCGTCATTAATCTTTCCGATGCCAAGAGGCAACGGGGGAGTGTCCCGGGATCAGATCCCAGAACCAAAGACGTGTTCAAAGGGAGCGGGCTATAGGCCGATGATGTGGGTCAGACAATGACCATAATCGGGACGGACCCGAAGTCTAAGCGTGACCCATGAAGGCCTTATTGATATTCCTATACGTAAGGTTCGGGGATGATGAGAGCCGCATCGTTCTACTCATTATTGTAATCATTATTCATTTATTTAGCTATTTATTTTTCTTATATTACTCATTGATTCTCCTTTTATTACCGGTGCGTTATATTCTTCTTTCTTTATTTATTTTATTATCGTTCTTTTATTTTTTTTGTTATTTATGTATTTATGTATTTAATATTTTTTATCTTTTTATGAGTTTTATTATTATTATTATTGTTGTTGTTGTTGTTGTTGTTGTTGTTGTTGTTGTTGATATTAATTATTATTGTTATTATTATTTGTTGCATTTGAAACGTGCGTGGGAGGGTCTTCACGCGATGTACAAGGCCCTATTTATGCAAGTTTTGATGCGATCAGATTAATGCATGCATGGAGGAGGAGGGGTGCTTTCTTTTTATTTGTTAATTGCACAAGGGAAGCTTGCATTATTTCCTTTTATCCTTTTTATATTCTTTTATATTTTATTTTTTATTATTATTTCATTATTATTATTTTATTACTATTATTATTATTTATTATTATTATTTTATTATTATATTAATCCTTGTGAAAATGCGGCATTGTCTCCCTTGCACCCGAGCGCTGAGAGAGGGTGGTGAAGGCAAGCTAAGAGTGTGCCGGGGAAGGGTGGATGAGTGTGCCGGGGAAGGGCTAAAAGGGTGTGCCGGGGAAGGTTTAAAAGAGTGTGCCGGGGAAGGGCTAAAAGAGTGTGCCGGGGAAGGGCTAAAAGGGTGTGCCGGGGAAGGTTTGAAAAAGTGTGCCGGGGAAGGGCTAAAAAAGTGTGCCGGGGAAGGTTTGAAAAGTGTGCCGGGGAAGGGCTAAAAGAGTGTGCCGGGGAAGGTTTGAAAAAGTGCGCCGGGGAAGGGCTAAAAGGTGCCGAACAAGAGGAAGGCTAGGCCGTGCCGGGCCTCCAGGGATTCATGCAAGGTATTTATTATTTACCATTATTTTTAGAGGTTAAAATTATATTGTGTTCTTATTTCTTTTATTAGTTGCAATCCTGACGAAATTTCGGCAGCATCTCCCCCGGACCCTGGATGGAAGGGGAATAAAGGGAACGCGCCCACATGGAGTGGCGGAACCCGACATTTGGAGGTGGGCGCCCGGGGGCAGCAACACCTTTAATAAAACTTCGGAAAGCCCGGAAGAACCAACGAATGGAAGATATCTCCAAGACTGGCCAAGGAGGGATTCAGTTGCCAAGGGAGGAGGGCGACAAAGGGGTCAAAGGGAAGATGTTAGGCTCGTAGGGCTCTGGGAGAGGAAGGAACAAGCTTCCCATTTGGGCTAAAGACCAAATGTGGAATCCGGGCCCTCAGAGGGGAAGAACATCGACACATAGAATCCATGAACACCGAGAAGATAGCATGGGAAATGCACAACACACCACACACAGTTTGATAGATTGAGGGAGGCCACAAGAGACCCAAAAGAAGAGGGGAGACTTTCATTCATAAAGAAAAATGACCGTGACCGGCCATACACATTGCGATATACATCAAGGCCGAAGCCACAGAAGAGGGGAGAAGAAGAAAAGGAAGAACATGGAGAGGAAATAGGAGGGGAGCTGGGGTCGGGCAGAGGCGATGGCTCCCTGCTCTTCCCTACTCCCCCTGCTACACAGGCCCTCTCTCTCTCTCTCTTTCTCTTACTCTCTCTCTTTTCTCTGGCCTCCAGGAAGCCTTCAATGCCGAGGCCGCAGCTTCTTCCTCTTCTCTCTTCTCCCGGTGGCAGGCTCTGTTCGTCTCTGTGGGTATGCCCTCTACCTCTCTCTTCGTCCTCTTGTCTTCGCCGAAGTGGGAGTCCTTTATACTCCCAGCAGCGGGAGCCTTCGAGCACGGCCGTCGGGGGCGGGAAGCGGCTTGTAATGATGGCGTTTGACCTTCCCCGTCCTGGGCGGCGAGGCGGTAGCTTACGTGGCCCAACCTCTGGCCGACACCTCGGACAGGCCACTGCGCGCCGAGGATGCTTAGGGCATGGGCAGCACGTCGTTCGGCCGTTGAAAAGGCTTCACGCTGTGCCGCTGGCGGGCTGGCAAAGTGTGTCGCTGAGGAGGGCAAAAGGCGTGTCGCTGAAGCTTGCCCAAGCGTGCCATTGAAGGGGGCAAACAGCGTGCCGTCGAAGCCCCTGAGGAGCGTGCCGCTGAAAACCCCTTGGGGTGTGCCGCTGAACGGCATGAGGGGCATGCCGCTGAACACCCCTGGGGGTGTGCCGCTAGAGCCCAGGATGGGCGTGCCGTGGAAGGCACTTCATAGCGTGCTGTTGAAGGGCATAGAAAGTGTGCCGTGGAAGGCACTTCCATAGTGTGCCGTCGAAGGGCACAAAAAGTGTGCCGTGGAAGGCACTTCATAGTGTGCCGCCAAAGGGCACAAACGAGTGTGCCGCTGAAGGCGCACTGGGCGTGCCGTTGAAGCCCATGGTGGGTGTGCCGCTGGGGGGCTGAAGAAGCGTGCTGTTGAAGGGCACGAGATAGTGTGCCGTGGGAGGCCAAAGACGGTGTGCCGCCGGGGCACTTGAGGGTGTTTGGACTGCACCGGGTAAGGTGGCAGAAGGTGCACCGGGCAAGGCCCATTCAGGGCGTGTCGGGTAAAGACCGCCTGAGGGCGTGCCGGATGTAGCTGCTTGAGGGTGTGCCGGATGGGGCACCCTAAGAGTGTGCCGACCAAGGGCCGTTTGGAGCGTGCCGGCCAAAGTGAGCAGCAAGTGTGCCGTTGGGGAGGGTTGGCACTGCTAGGACTACTGGACATGGCCTCGGAGGTGCTGCCGGCTCAAAGACGTTTCTGTCGGTTTAGTGGGTTGACAGAACAGTCCCAGAGAACAGAAACCAACATATTTTCCACTTTCTTTTACTCCGGCAATAAAATGGTTTATAACAGGGATAGGTATCGCATACTATTTTCCGCACCAGGGAGGCTCTGGAAAGCCACTCCAGCAACCTTGTCACACATGATTGCAGGTCCTCCACCATTCCCAAGGTTAATGGCAGCATCAATTTGTATAGCCACAAGCTGGGTAGCACCGTGGACGTATTGCCTTGGTTCAACTCTGGAGACGACCCCTTTGGTAACAGAAACATTGTCCCCACCCCCTTGGGGGTAGCCCACAATAGCTATGGCTTCCCGCAAGAAAATGGAATATCGCCGAGCTCCAGAAAATGCATGCCCTCCCAAAATTCTTCACTTTCAACAGTAAGAAGAACCACATCACATTCGTGTCCAACAACTTGGACTTTTGCCCTGTACTTGGTTGGGGATCCATGCTTTCTTACGAGAACAAAGGTACGATCAGCCACCACAGCTTTGAGTCTCTTCGAGCATCATAAAAGTTTAAGGTAGAAAGCAAGGAAAGTTGAGACTCTAAGAAAAGCTTAGAGTACAACACGTTCAGGCCCCCCGGGTGGTAATCACCTCTCCCCTGCTTAGCACTTCACCTCTTTTAGACCATAAGCGAAGTACAAAAATGTGGGGTCGGTGGCACCGTCCCTGTAGTAAGCAAACACCAAGCTACCATCGTCGTGCATGCTCTCACCAACGAAATATTGCAAGTCATTCTGTTTTCAAAGTAGAGATTTTGTAGCAGCCTCAATGTGTTTTTTAAATGTCTCCTGCTTTTCGGCATCTAACTTAGGTGTCAGGTTCTTGATGTACCGCTTCATGAAGGTGACAAATTGCTTTTTGTCGAAAGGAGGTTGCTCCTGAAGGCGGAATGTGTCCACAATATCATCAACTTTTACAGCTTGATCGTCAACACCTTCATCTTCCCCTCCACCTTCAGCAGATGGGTTTGCTCCAATATCTACGTCAACGGCTCCTTTAACCACCCACTTCCCGTTAACTTCCCACAGCATTCCATTCTCAATCTCTTTGTATGGGAATGAGTCAGAGAGAAGCTCGTCACCTGTGAGCAGATCCTGATAAACCAACATCTTCGCTCTCCTGGGAGTGAAGAAGCCGCAGGGGATCGCAGAGGAGAGCCAAGGGGCTGGCGAGGCGGTGGCCTGCAGGGGAGTGGCCACTTGGTGCAGTTTATACCCTCCGGCACAGTGGTGTGCCGGTGGAGGGGGAGCGTGCCGTGGAGGGGCCATTCAAGTGTGCCGTGGAAGAGGCCATTCAGATGTACCGCTGGAGGAGGCAGTGGGTGTGCCGGGCACGGACGCTCGCGGGTGTGCCGGCGGAGGAGGCAGCTCATGGTGGGGTGTGCCGCGGAGAGTGTGCCGCGGAGGTGGCCCGGCGCGGTGGTGCACCGCGGAAGGTGATGTGGCGCTGGTGGTGTGCCGCGGAGGGTGGTGTGCCGCGGTGGGGGTGGTCCGGCGCGGAAAAGACAGCAGCGAGGATGGCACCCGCTGCAGGCTGGCTGGGCACAGGAGAGGGGTGGTCGACCCCTTCAGAAGGGGAATCAATGCATCCGGCGGCAGCAGAGAGAGTAGGGCGCTGGCATGGAAGAGAATCGGCCTGAGGAGCTTGGATGGCAGCTACTGACGGAGGCCGAGCAGGCGATCCCTTACCCACGGCTGCAGCAATTGGGGGAGCTACGACAGACGCAGCAGGCTTTAGGGCAGCATTGGCATTAACAAAAGTTGCCTTGGCAGCATATGTAAAGATTAGGTTGTCATCACACAGTGAAGTAAAAATTTTCAAGATCATATAAGCATAGTTTAGTTGCTGCATCATTAACAGGACTTCAAGAATTAAGTGAGGGTGCTCATGCAGAACAGAACATCTTTGCTGCCAGGGCAATGACAATATAGCTAGAACATGGAGACCCATGGCCCGAGAGTTAAGCCGAGCAATCTCAAGTTCCGAGAGGTTTCCGGCTCTCCGTCTCAGGAGAACATGCACAAGAAGTTGCTCTGATCGAAGATTTGGTAACAACTGCATTGCATTAATGGCGACCGGCATAGCATCATCAGGGTCACTTAAAGAAGAGAGAAATCATGAAGCCTCCACTGGTCCTTCACCACTAAGAGGATCTGCAGTTAGCAGCTTGACGAGTTGCCATCCTTGCAGTTCCCTCTCTTGCCAATTGCCGTAATGGTCATCCACGGATGAATTATGTTTGTAACTCTATAATGCTTGCCTCATATGCAAAACCTCATTCATAACTGTATCATTTTGGGGTAAGTGGCAACTGCACATCATGAGAACATCCATAGCCGCATCATTTGCGTAGATACCTCTGCATGCTGAAATTCCAGATCCTGTGTCATTGAAGCACTCCTTGCAGATGACATATCTTTTAGGATAGCCATTGCTCCATAGCCGATGCACAAATCACACAAATCGTCAATAGTTCCATAATCAGTTGTTAATGGATCAGGCCTTTGAGGGGATGATGAGGGAGGTGGGAACGGCACGGGGGTGTGCCGGGTGTGGGAGTTATCCAGTGCGGTGGGAATGGGAGAGAGAGTGAGTGGGTCACCCCTTTTATTTTATTAATATATATATATTATTATTATTATTTCTTTTCCTTTCTCTCTCTTCTCTTCTCTCTCTTCTTCTATTTATTTTTATTTGTTATTTTATTTTTTTTCTTTTCTCTCTCCCCTTCCTTCTTTTCTTTCTTCTTTTCTTCTCTTCTTTTTATTTCTCTCTCTTTTTTCTTTCTCTTTTTTTGGTGTCCACACCCCCCTCTCCGTCCCCTTTCGGCGACGAACATCCTCCTTTGTGGTTCAGACCTTCCGTCCAGAACGTTAAAGGAACAAATCTTTCTCTCCATTCCCTTTCGGTGACGAACATCACTTTTGATTTGGACCTTCCATCCAGATCATCAAAGGAATAGACTCTTCCTTCCGCCCCTTCGGGCGACAAATACCTCTTTGGAATCAACAAACTCTTCTCCCCGTCCCGCCGCACTTCTAATACCTCCCGGCTCTAACAGCCCGATCCCAACTTCGGCTCTCATAGCCTACTGCCCGATGCTGGCTCACGTAGCCTGGTTTCTCAACCTCAACCTCGGTCTATGGACTCGCTCTCCAAATCACAATAATGAATCTCTCGAACGGGCTGCACTCGCGTGCATCGCTCTGCTCATCCTTCGCTCGCGCCACTAGCGTGTGGGGGGCATTTGTGGACATCAAAAAAAAAGAAGAAAAAAAGAAGAAGAAGAAGAAAGAAAAAAAATGATTAAAAATAAAAGAAAAGAAATAGATAAATAATAATAATAATAATAAATAATAAATAATAATAAACTATAATAATAATAAGTAAATAAATAATAAAAATATAATAATAAAATAAGAGAGGTAACCCTCCCTCTCTCACTCTCTCTCTCTCTCTCTCTCTCTCTCTTTCTCTCCTATTCTCCCCACCGCGGCACACTCCCACCGCGGCACACTCGGCACACCCACCACTCCACACCTCACCCTCCGCGGCACACTCCCACCGCGCCGAACCAACCCCCCCTCCGGGGCACACTCCCACCGCAGCACGCTCCCTCCGCGGCACACCCGCCGCGGCACACTCTCCCCTCCGCGCTGGGCCACTCACTCCCGCGGCACACTCATACTCTACCTCCCGCGGTACGCCCTCACGAAAATCCCCATGGCACACTCCAACAGCCTCCCACCGTCCCACTCCCATCTTCATCTCCTCAAGGTAAAAGGATGAAAGGAGGGGACGCTCACCATCCAACTGTGGCAGGTCTACAGGTCCCGGACAAGCACGCTTCTTGCAGTCCCTCTCAAAACCTGTTCGGAAGCCTTTCTCATACGTTTATCCCAAGAAGTGGACAAACAGCAACCGCAGCATCAGCACCAGTAGTCATGCGGAGGGCCAACAACAGATGTGCGTCTTGTGTGGTTTCGGTCACTGGGTTCAAGGATTCAGGTGCTTTCCATGGTTGGCACTCTAACGTCCATCTGGCCCACGGGCTCGGCCTTAGCCCCTCCTCTCTGCAGCTTGTGCAGAACATTGGGGACCTTCCCATGGTAGCCAAACCACCCTGTGGAGTTCTCTCTGACTCCCTTTACATTGGTGGTGCTCAGACTCCCCTGTATATCCTTTGGAGTCTTCTTGTGTCTTGGGGAACCTTAGCTCTTATCCCTATCACTGGAGACACATTTTTTACACAAATGGCATGTATTCTGCTGGGGAATCTTGGAGCATCCTTTACAGAGGTTGTGAGTGATGCTCTAGTTGCCGAATTTGGTAAAGCACAAAAAGAAGGTGTTCTACAGTCATATGCATTCATGGCATTAGCAGCGGGAGGGATATTGGGCAACTTGTCTGGTGGCTTTGTCCTATTGAGATCTCAGCAACCAAAGGTTCTGCTCTTCACACTTGCTCTCCTACTCATAATTCAACTTGGACTATCCTTAACTGCCAGAGAGGACACATTTAATCTCCCCAGCAATTCAAACCTTGGTCTTACACTTTGCTCGGTGCCAGAAAGCCTAAGCAAACAATTCTCCAATCTCATCGCAGTAATTAATGAGGAAAGTCTATACCATCCTCTTTCCTGGATGGTTGCTTCTATAGCTGTTGTTCCACTACTGTCAGGAACCATCTTCTGTTTCCAGACGCAGTTTCTAAGACTTGATCCAACCATCGTTGGTTTGTCCTAAGTGATTGGGCAGCTCATGGTTCTATCTGCTACTTTCATTTACAATCGCTACTTGAAGAGGATCCTTTTCAGGAAACTGATATTTTGTTGCAGATCATCTATGCTCTTTCCCTTCTCTCCGACCTATGTTTGGTAATGCAAATCAATATCAAGTTGGGTGTATCAAATGAGGCATATGTGTTATGTTTATCTGCCTTAGCAGAGGCTGTAGCTCAGTTTAAGATCCCCCCGTTCTCTATGATGTTTGCAAGTTTACGCCCACCAGGTTGTGAAGGATCAATTTTTGCATTCTTTGCTTCAGCTTTGTGCTTGTCATCTATACTTAGTTGCATTTTTAGTGTGAGGCTGTCATCTTTGATTGGTGTGACATCTGGAGAATACTCAAGATTGTCGGTGGGCGTTATTCTACAGTTTATAGCAGCATTGATTCCTCTTGGATGGGTATCCTATTTGCCTGCCGTGCAGACTTCAGGAAAAGTGATTAAGAGGGGTAAAAAGGGCTTTGGTGTGGGATAACATGCCTGTTTCATGAGCTTTCTAGAAGGCATCTAAATAGAACTGCCATAAATCTTTACTCACTGTTGAAATTGTCTTCACGGCGATGAGCTGGCATGCCATGCAAAGTGTTATGATTGCCAAATTCCTGTGGCTGAGGTGTTACCACAATGAGAGCCCAAGGGAAAATTGATCGAAGGACAAAAGTTGAATCATTCTGATGATGTTAGAAGGCTCATTGGATAGACCTGCATTAACTCATTGAAGTTCCCTGCGCACCGGTGAATTGTAGTAGTTCTCTGATACCATCTTTAATGGGAAGCACACAGATGGAAAAACAGGAAGTGAGCCACAGGCTGGGTTATTTTTCTACAAGGTTAAAGTTATGCAACCTTAATTAGATGCTGTCAAACCGCAAGAAGACAAGAGGCAACGGCTGGCATGGTCCAAGCCCGCATTAAAGAACCCGACACACTCCTCCGTCGGCACACCCGGGAGCGTCCGTGCCCGGCACGCCCGCTACCTCCTCCCGCGGTACACCCCTGCAAGGCTCTTCAGCGGCACATCTTTGCAGGTTCCCAGCGGAACAACCTTGGTCCCTCCCAGTGGCACACCTGCAAGGCTCTTCAGCGGCACGGTGTTCCAAGCCTCCAGCGGCACAGCGCTACGTCTTCTTCACCCGTTGCAGCGTTCCACCCTTTGGACCGGCACCAACCGACGGCAAACACACTGGTCATTGTGTGGGATCATTGGCGCGCAGCCCCGTCAACCTTGGAGATAGCTAACCTTGCCCGCGTGTCGACCCGTGATTCACGGGAAGGCCTGTCGAGGGTAGACCGGTCAACCTCGGACGCCAGCGGCTTTGTCAACGCCGGTCCAAGGTATAAAAGGCTACGTCGAAGACGATCCCAAAAGAAGAAGTCACTGACGGAGGGGAAGGAGACCTTGGGCTCTACTGTGAGAAGCTCCACCCGCTCAAGAGGAGAACAGAGAGGGTCGGTCCCCTGCATTCCCGTGGTTCTTACCCGAGTGAAAAGAAAAGAGAAGTGAGGGTGAGTGAGGGAGAAGAGGTGAGGGTCAAGGGGAAAGAGCCAGCACTCCGATCTCCCAACTGTATTTCTTTTCCTACCTCCTCCCTCCTTTGCGATGCATTAGCCCATGTATTTTCCCTTTTTCCTTCCACGAGGAATAAACGAAAAGTTTACAAATGTGCTCTTCTGTTCCCGTGGGCATTCATTCTGTGCTCACGTTCCATGTTATCTCACACTTCTGTCGTGATTTTTACCGCAGGCTTCTAAGCACTATAGCCTCCCTTAGGTGCTCTGTCCCACTGGCCATTCCTTTCTCATAGGATGGTCCGGTGGCTTCTCTCTCTCTCTATGTTTGAACTCCGCAAGATTCACGCTCCCCCCCCCCTTTCGTACCGATTGATTTGCATCATGCTTCGGCATGACTGTTTTAGGTGCCGCCACTTTCACGCGCCCCTTCACATTTTTGGGGTCGTCACTCCTTGTGGACGCACACCCGTGTTATCCACTTCCCTCCCGGGTCCGGGGGAGATGCTGCCGAAATTTCGTCAGGATTGAAACCAATAAAAGAAATAAAAGCACAACATAATTTTAACCTCCAAAACACGGGTAAATAAGAAAAATGCATTGACAAATGACCGTCAAGCCGCTGTCGCACATATTTCCCAAATAAGAGAGAGCTGAGTCATGTGCATATCCCTGGATGATACAGACCCTGAAATCAGGAAGGTTCGGAAGGTAGAATTGCCTTTTGTGGGGGAGGACTATTCAATTGACTATATCATTAAGCAGAAGAAGCTCCCTTGTGACTTACACAAGGTTGAATCAATAAGTGAGACTTCCAGAGATGGTATACTCAAGGCGAAAGAAAAGGGGCGAAGGGCTATTCATGAGTCATCTGGTTTTCAGGATTCTGGTCACGTTCTCGAGGGTGGGAAGAGCATTTATAGCGCTACAAGCAAAAAAAGGGCAAAGGGAAAGATTCCAATATGACGAAAAGTTTATTGGCTAAACAGTTGGTGGGATTGATGAAGATGTTGTTAATGTCGGGACATACAGGGTTACCTCATGTAGAAGACTCAAAGTAATTGGGGACTCCATCCTTTGTTAAGAGGTAACATGACAGTGAGAGGGTGTTCACAAAGACAGTGTAGAAACTACAGAAACATTTAAGTGTAGCCAAGACTCTGTTCGGGTTTGCTGCTCCCAATCAGATTGTGAAGTGGCCGATGCAGTTTTAGTGAGCGCAGATGAAAGTGTTGGAGTAGGAGAAGACACCGCCAAGGACTTTCCACTTGATGGTAGCATCTCTGGGCGTATGCTTGGCCAATCTGCGGTACATGAATTATCCAGCATATCTTCATCGGAAATGGCAAAATTACCACAATTGTTAAGAACATCAAAACAATGCATAGGGCTTCTTGATCAGAAAACTATGGATGCAGATGCTCAAGGAACAGACCTTCAGTCAGTTTCTATAATACCCGATGCTTGTGCCAGTGGAGCTTTATACTTTCCAAATAATTTTGGGCAGTGGGACTACATTGTTGACAGGATTCCCGGATCACTACATGATCTACAGCTGGAATGCCAGTTATCAAATGTGCAATAATTAAAAGCAGTTGTAAAGGCAGATCAGCTACATAGTATGGATCGGCCTTTCAAGACCACAGATATTTCACCAGCATGGTCCTATTCAAATAAAAGAAACCAAGAAATGGTTCAGCATGGGGTATACCAAAGCATGGCACCACCACACGTACCTGGTGTGGTCAATTTTCATTTAACCTTCAATGAGCAAACACCAATTAGTCAAGTCATGGATTTTTGGGTCCCTTCCTGTTGAAGACATTCTGAACAGCACTGTATCTTCACAAGACGTTGGCATTGGTGAGGCCAACCAGAGAAAATTTTACCATTTTTGATAAGGTTTGTCTGTTTGCTATTCTCCACATCAACCAACATTTCCAATCTAAGCAATGGAGTCTCATCAAATTCCCTGAAGGGTGAAAAGAGGTTTATGTCAGTCATATCTCCTTCACTGGAGAAGGGTTGGGTGCATCTACAGAAATCGGTCAGGAACAAGGAGGCTTCATCATCACAGTTCAACAGCATTTATTTGAGCTGGTTCTGACAAATAAGCTTCAGGAATGGCTTTTGACAAAATAGCTGGAGGACGCAGGATAGCTGACCTTGACGGTCAAGGTTTAGGGGTTGTTCATTTGTATGCCATACTGGATTATACTTGGGCAGCTCATCTATTTAAAGCTGTTGAATCCACAAAACCGCGGTGTTGAGATACACAGGCCCAAGGTCATAAGCACATGAACCACAACTGATTTAACCAATACGGGACTATTACCCGGGAGACTATTCTTGTAGCAACCCTGATAAATGAATATTGAAATAAAAGTAAAAACATACATAGTACAGAAGTAATACAGACAAAATAAAGTAAATTAAAAATAACGCCTCTGAGTAAGGCGTTAATTTAAAAATAAACGCATCTACATACGGCGTGACTAAAGAAAGGACGCCCACGCATGTGGTCGTCAACTCTCACACGACCAAATAGGCAAGTAAAATAAACGCCCATGTCTTAGGCGTGTTTCAAAAACGAGGAACGCCCTTATACAAGACGTTGCTTAAGAAACGACCTGAACTGGGTCGTTAATTAAAGAATCAACGCCCTGACCTAAGGTGTTAATTCAGTTCGTGACCCGTTCGAACCCAGAGCTTATCCAGGGAAAGATTAACCTAATCTAGTAAGTGTCTATTAGAGTAAGGACTCTATTAGGGATGTATTACCCTCAATCAAACACTTCTTTTGTTAGGACTCCTAAATCCTATAAATAGTCTTGATCGAACGAACCCTAAACCTATTTGATCGATCTTCTGCTACGGTGAGTAAAGAACTGAACGTTCTTTTCTTTCTATCATATGAAGAGTTACTGACTCTTCATCTCTTTCTCTTCTATACAGGTTAGGGAAGCCGCATACGTGAAGAACAAAGTACTATTCTTCCTCTTTCTTCTCCTCTGATTATGTGTGATGAAGAAACTTATGACTGCAGTTCTTCTTCCATAGGATCTACAGTGAGTTGACAAAGTGAAGAACGAAGGTCCTTCATCAAACAACTTATTCGTCTGCATCCTCTTCTGTGCGTCCAGCTGCGGTTGATTAAGGTCGGAAGCCTTCATCAGCATCAACTTTTCTTCTTCCGAGAAGACTCTGTTACAAACAGAGTATTGTTCCCTATCAAGTTCTTCACGTGTCCTTCATCCAGACCATACTAAGGTAGGATTTTCTCAAGTCTCGTAGCCCAAACTAAAAATAAATATAAGAAGCACCATGCATGATATATTTATACAGTTTGCATGTAGTTTTAATACGTTTTCTGTAAATTTTTCAAGAAACGCCCTTGAATAGGGCGCTACTTTAAAAGAAACGACCATCACAGTGGTCGTTAATTAAAAGTATACGCCTTGTATACAGGCGTTAATTTCATGAACAATCGCATGTAATCAATAATTGATCATGTTTAAAATTCAATAAATATGAAATATCGATTCTAATATCTTGCATGACTCTACCTGCAAATTCCTGCTAATTTTCTTGTCATGATCATGTCTCCTGTCTTGGAAATTTATTTGTTGAAATATTATAAATTCCTTGAATTCACGACCTTGACAACGTCGTTTTACACCTGTTAACGCCCCATCACAGGGCGTAAATTGAAAAGAAACGCCCCTTTTTAGGGCGCGTTTTCTGTAAATTCCTGAACTATGTATATCTTGTAAAATAAAATTAAACAGTAACGCCCCTTTCCAGGGCGTGTTTTAAATAAATCCTGAAAATTATTTATATTCTGTCAACTATTTAAATAATGAGACGCCTGCTTATATAGTCGTCAACTCTGAAGAAACGCCCCTGTCCAGGGCGCGTTTTATATAAATTATTGAAATAATGAAATTCTACAAAACGGAACATATGTAAACGCCCTTATGTTAGGCGTTACTTACCTGACTAACGCCCCTGACTAGGGCGTGTTTTTCATGAATTAATAAAATTATTGAAAATTCTGTAAAATAGAAATATGTAAACGCCCTTCTGTTAGGCGTTAATTACTTGAGAAACGACTTGACCTAAGTCGTTATTTTACTGTAAAACTGATTTTTCCCTGTTTTTGTTAACCGATGATTTCATATGTTATATAATATATATATCGGCACTATTCTCTACTCCGTGAGTATAGTCCCACGTTTCACGTTGTTTCATCGATCACACTCAACTCTCATTGACATACAAGCTCTCCATTGGACATTCCGTTCCTTTGAACTAACGAGTTAGTCATAGAGACCTCCGTAAGACTCCTCGTAGCCTTGGATTCCCTCAAGGCCGACTGAGCTGGTTGTACCCTAAAAACCCATTACACGATCCTTGCCATGTCAATCTAAAGAAACATGGTATACCGGCCCTTATGATTATACAAAGAGTATATCATAAGAAATTCTTAATGGGATGATGATATCATGCCATATCATGTCGTTCTTGTAAACCTCAATTCTATGAAAAAAATGAGGGTATCTTGCTTGATCTAATGTTTATGTGGACCTCAATTCTATATAAAGAATGTCCATATTGATTTGTCATGGGACCTAAGTTAAGAGAACCATATTCTACCTAGTTTTATTGATATCGTGATTTTACCGTTATTATCGCCAATCTATGTCCTTTGTCTTATTTTTGGACTCTATTCTGTCAAAGTTGTCATACATGTCTACAAGCTTGAATATTGAAACTCTATGTTGGCTATATAAACAAGAGTGGATGTCAAAAATACATGATAAATGCATGTGCATATAGGGCCCGATCTGGTCCTGGGAGGAGCACCCGAAAGTACTTGTGCCCATGGGAGTTAAAATGATAAGGTATCTGGCATTATACCGAGTACTTGACTTGCTTGATTGGACATTCCACACACATCTTGTACTTGAATCGTACTTGACTTTACATGAAATGCGTGGCCCGAAAAAGGGTAATTTACTTGCTTGATACATGATAGCCAAAGTTCTTGACATGACTTGTTAAACGTGCTTGCTTGAATACCTTGAATACACTTGTCATCTTGTTGGAAGTTCATGATTAAGTTCATCTTATTTCTTGATATTACATTCTCTATATCTTATCGTTTTATGCAAGTATGCATAGCTTTATTGCATTCATGAAAGATATAATTACTTAAACCCCTTGCTAGTACTTGAGATATAATTTCCTACTGAGCGTTCGCTCATTCCGTTTGTCCCTTTGTACTTTTCAGGTAAGTCCGACGACGATGGAAGTCAATCGGATGGGAATGTTCAAGAGTGAAAGTGATAGAGATGCTCAAGTGTCGTCTAGTCTTTCCTATAGTTTCTTGAGTCAAATATGTATTCTTTTCCTTTTTATTAAACAGAGTATTGGATTTGTAATAGTCTATCCATTATGAAATAAAGGATTGGGTTATCTTGCTATTTTGCGCATCTCTGTCTTTGCGTCGAATACACGACCACTCTAATTGATATGATTGATATAGACACGTCGCACATCTCCGGGTATCTTCCGCGCTCGGGGCGTGACAGTCTTTGTGGTATCAGAGCCTAAGGTATTCAATTCCTAGGAAAAACCCAAGTCCAAGGATAAGTTGAACCTTTAAACCAGTGAGATTGGGTAGAACCAAGGGTTAGATTTAACATAGTATACGAGTCTTTAAATACGATCGCGTACTAATATAGTTATTGTAATTGTAGGATAATGGCTGCCGAACGTGCTCAATGGCGCAACATGCAGCGTACCCTTCAAGGGATGACCCAAGTGCTACAACAGGTAGCACAAGGTGGTGCTCCACGAGCTGGAAGCTTACACCAAGCCTTTAAGAATATGAATCCCCCGAAGTTTATGGGATCGACCGATCCGGACGATGCCGAGCATTGGGTTCGGGAAACCGAACGCATATTCCGTGTCATGCAATGCACGGACCAGGACAAAGTGCTATTAGCTACATTCCAGTTAGAGAAAGATGCTAGATGCTGGTGGGAGTCTATTGAAGCAACCATCGATCCTACTCAAGTAACATGGGAAGAATTCGTGGAATACTTCAATGCTAAATATTTCTCGGACCGAGTCCAAGAAAAGAAAGCTGCCGAATTCGCTGTATTAAAGCAACGATCCTTATCATTAGCAGATTATGAAGCTCAGTTCTCCAGGTTATCTAGATATGCTAAGCATCTTATTAGCAAGGAGAAGATGAAAGCCCGTAGATTTCTTAATGGGCTTAGGCCCCACTATATTACTCAATTGGCGCCTATGGACATCCAAATTTATTCTGAAATAGTGCGCCGAGCTCAATTACTTGAAGATGCCACGGAACTATCTGATAGGATCCGTGGAAAAGACAAGAAGGAACAAGTCACGGGTTCGGGTTCTTTCAAACCCAACTTTAAGAAGAGGCCCAATAATGGAGGTTCTTCCTCTCAAGATCAGAAATTCAAGAAGACCAAGCCTTTCTCTATCACCACTACCCCTTCGAATACAGTCTGCAAGCATTGTGACAAGGCTGGTCACAAGACGGAAGAATGCTGGAGGAAATTAGGAGCTTGTCTCCGTTGTGGAAGCCGTGAGCATCGGATTCCCGAGTGTCCATTAATGAACGACCAAGCCGGCGATGGTAAACGCCCGGTGACAAAGAATGCTCGTCTTCATGCAATACAGGAGACCGAACCTGAAGAAGAAGACGGATTAGTGGAAGGTACATTGAAAATTTGTTCCAAATATGCACATGTCTTATTTGATACGGGTGCATCGCATTCTATTGTTTCTAAGAAGTTTGCTGACCCGTTACCTCTAGAACCGGAATGGATGAAAATAGTGTTGTCTACTCCTCTCGGAAACGAGACGGATATCACGCATCATTACCAAAACTGTGAGGTATTGGTTCAAGGAAAGAATTTTCCTATTGATCTTATCTGTTTAGATCTAAAAGAATATGATGTTATACTAGGAGCAGATTGGTTATCTAAGTACCAAGCAACGGTTGATTGCCGTAATAGCAAGATCGTTTTCAAAGAATTTCCAGAACTGACTTATACTAGTCCTAAGAGTCGAAGCAAATCCCCTCTTATTTCGGCTCTTCGAGCAAGCAAGCTCGTCAGGAAGGGATGTGTATCCTTCCTTGCTTTTGTCACTGTTAAAGAAGCTAAGAAAACCAAGATAGAAGACGTTCAGGTAGTGCGAGAATTCCCAGACGTATTTCCAGAAGATTTGCCGGGATTACCCCCTCAAAGAGAAGTGGCCTTCACCATTGACTTAGTCCCTGGTGCTGGTCCTGTTTCAAAGGCACCATATAGAATGTCCCCTGCTGAACTCAAGGAGTTGAAGGAGCAGTTGATGGAACTAATCCAAAAAGGGTTTATTAGACCAAGTACTTCCCCGTGGGGAGCACCAGTCTTATTTGTAAAGAAGAAGGATGGATCCATGAGATTGTGTATCGACTATCGACAGTTGAATCATCTTACTATCAAGAACAAGTATCCACTGCCGAGAATCGATGAATTATTTGATCAGATTTCAGGATCCAAATATTTTTCCAAGATTGATCTCAGGTCGGGATATCATCAGTTAAGAATCAAGGATGATGACATTCACAAGACCGCATTCAGAAGCAGGTATGGCCATTACGAATTTGTTGTTATGCCTTTTGGACTAACAAATGCCCCTACTGCCTTTATGCAGTTAATGAATAGCATATTCAGGCCTTACTTGGATCAATTCATAGTAGTCTTCATTGATGATATATTGATATATTCTAAGACTAAGGAAGAACATGAAGAGCATTTGAGGATTGCATTGCAAGTCTTGAGGACAAATCAATTATATGCTAAACTCAGCAAATGCGAGTTCTGGCTTGAAGAAGTGGCTTTTCTCGGACATGTCATATCCAAGGACGGTTTATCTATAGATCCGTCAAAGGTTGAAGCTGTAAGAAACTGGGAAAGACCCACTAATGCAAGCGAGATCAGAAGTTTCTTATGTCTTGCAGGCTATTATCGGTGATTCATCAAAGATTTCTCTAAGATCGCCGTGCCCCTTACAAGGTTAACTCGTAAGGAGATCCGATATGAATGGAGTGAGAAATGTGAAAGAAGTTTCCAAACTCTTAAGGATCATCTCACTACAGCTCCGGTGTTAGCTCTACCAATAGAAGGAGAGAAATTCGAGGTCTACACTGATGCTTCTGGCATTGGTCTCGGATGTGTCCTAATGCAACAAGGAAAGGTCATAGCATACTCTTCACGTCAACTGAAGAAGCATGAGGAGAATTACCCCGTCCATGACTTAGAACTGGCCGCGGTAGTATTTGCCCTAAAGATATGGAGACACTATCTCTATGGAGTACAGTTCACTGTCTACTCCGATCACAAGAGTCTCAAATATCTATTCTCACAAAAGGAGCTAAACATGAGACAAAGACGCTGGCTAGAATATCTCAAGGACTTCGACTTCAATATACAATACCATCCCGGAAAGGGTAATTATGTTGCTGATGCCCTTAGTCGAAAGCCGAGAGCAATGATAGCCAATTGTATGATACAAGAATGGAGGTTACTTGAACAATTCTCCGAGCTCAATATAAGCTTGGACACGGAATCCAAATTTGTTACATTATCTCATGTAAGCATACAGTCAGATTTATTATCTGAGATACAAGCACTTCAGGGTGATGATCCTATATTAGTGGAAATCAAGGGCAGATTAGAAGGACAATCTGATTTTCAACTAACTTCTGATGGAAGATTATTATTCAAAGGTAGAACTTGTATACCTGATTGTCCGGAATTAAAGAAGAAGATCTTAGATGAAGCTCACCGATCAAGGTACACTATTCATCCTGGATCAACTAAAATGTACCAAGATGTAAAGAGGAACTTTTGGTGGCCCAATATGAAAAGAGAAATAGCGGACTATGTATCACGCTGTCTTACATGCCAACAGGTCAAGGCGGAACACCAAAAGCCTGCTGGAAAACTACACCCTCTAGATATTCCTAAGTGGAAGTGGGAGGATATTGGTATGGACTTCATCATGGGTTTGTCTAAATCTAAAGGAGGACATGATGGAATCTGGGTTATCATTGACCGATTAACTAAATCGGCGCATTTCTTGCCAATAAAAAGCCGATGGTCAATTGATGTGCTAGCTGCACTGTACATCAAGGAAATAGTCAGGATACATGGAATTCCTGTCTCAATCGTGTCTGACAGAGATCCCCGTTTTACTTCTCATTTTTGGAAGGGATTACAACATTCGTTAGGAACAAGGCTCAACTTTAGTACTGCTTTCCACCCACAAACGGATGGTCAGACCGAGAGAACTAACCAGGTTGTTGAGGATATGCTTAGAGCATGCATCATTGACTTTGGAGGATGCTGGCACGATCATTTACCACTAGTGGAATTTGCATATAATAATAGCTACCAAGCTAGTATCCAAATGGCACCTTTCGAAGCCTTATACGGAAGGAGTTGCAGGTCACCCATATGCTGGAACGAAGTTGGAGAAAAACAACTGCTAGGTCCAGACATGGTAAGGGATACAACTGAGAAGATACAAGTAATCAGAGAAAGATTGCAAGTTGCTCAGACGAGACAAAAAGCTTATGCTGATACAAGAAGGAGAGATCTTGAATTCCAAATCGGAGATCATGTATTTCTCAAGATATCGCCTGGACGTGGCATACGAAGATTTGGTGTTAAGGGCAAGCTTACGCCAAGATTCATCGGACCATTTGAGGTACTTGAAAGAGTTGGCGAGGTTGCTTATCGCATCGCATTGCCTCCTCAATTGTCCGAGGTACATAATGTATTTCACATATCCATGTTGAAGAAGTATGTGCACGATCCATCTCATATTATTGAACATAGAGATCTGGTGATCCAGAAAGATCTCACCTATGAACAGAAGCCTATGAAGATCTTAGATCGAGAAATACGAGCTCTAAGGAATAATGTTATTCCCATGCTCAAGGTGCAATGGAATAAGAATCCCGAACGCGAAGCGACATGGGAGACCGAGGAATCTATGAAGGAACGATTTCCCGAGTTATTCTAAGAGGTATATACACTCTCCACGTGTATAATTATATATATTGAATTTGGGGACCAAATTCTTTTTAAGTGGGGGAGGGTGTAGCAACCCTGATAAATGAATATTGAAATAAAAGTAAAAACATACATAGTACAGAAGTAATACAGACAAAATAAAGTAAATTAAAAATAACGCCTCTGAGTAAGGCGTTAATTTAAAAATAAACGCCTCTACATACGGCGTGACTAAAGAAAGGACGCCCACGCATGTGGTCGTCAACTCTCACGCCACCAAATAGGCAAGTAAAATAAACGCCCATGTCTTAGGCGTGTTTCAAAAATAAGGAACGCCCTTATACAAGACGTTGCTTAAGAAACGACCTGAACTAGGTCGTTAATTAAAGAATCAACGCCCTGACCTAAGGCGTTAATTCAGTTCGTGACCCGTTCGAACCCAGAGCTTATCTAGGGAAAGATTAACCTAATCTAGTAAGTGTCTATTAGAGTAAGGACTCTATTAGGGATGTATTACCCTCAATCAAACACTTCTTTTGTTAGGATTCCTAAATCCTATAAATAGTCTTGATCGAACGAACCCTAAACCTATTTGATCGATCGTCTGCTACGGTGAGTAAAGAACTGAACGTTCTTTTCTTTCTATCATATGAAGAGTTACTGACTCTTCATCTCTTTCTCTTCTATACAGGTTAGGGAAGCCGCATACGTGAAGAACAAAGTACTGTTCTTCCTCTTTCTTCTCCTCTGATTATGTGTGATGAAGAAACTTATGACTGCAGTTCTTCTTCCATAGGATCTACAGTGAGTTGACAAAGTGAAGAACGAAGGTCCTTCATCAAACAACTTATTCGTCTGCATCCTCTTCTGTGCGTCCAGCTGCGGTTGATTAAGGTCGGAAGCCTTCATCAGCATCAACTTTTCTTCTTCCGAGAAGACTCTGTTACAAACAGAGTATTGTTCCCTATCAAGTTCTTCACGTGTCCTTCATCCAGACCATACTAAGGTAGGATTTTCTCAAGTCTCGTAGCCCAAACTAAAAATAAATATAAGAAGCACCATGCATGATATATTTATACAGTTTGCATGTAGTTTTAATACGTTTTCTGTAAATTTTTCAAGAAACGCCCTTGAATAGGGCGCTACTTTAAAAGAAACGACCATCACAGTGGTCGTTAATTAAAAGTATACGCCTTGTATACAGGCGTTAATTTCATGAACAATCGCATGTAATCAATAATTGATCCTGTTTAAAATTCAATAAATATGAAATATCGATTCTAATATCTTGCATGACTCTACCTGTAAATTCCTGCTAATTTTCTTGTCATGATCATGTCTCCTGTCTTGGAAATTTATTTGTTGAAATATTGTAAATTCCTTGAATTCACGACATTGACAACGTCGTTTTACACTTGTTAACGCCCCAACACAGGGCGTAAATTGAAAAGAAACGCCCCTTTCTAGGGCGCGTTTTCTGTAAATTCCTGAACTATGTATATCCTGTAAAATAAAATTAAACAGTAACGCCCCTTTCCAGGGCGTGTTTTAAATAAATCCTGAAAATTATTTATATTCTGTTAAATATTTAAATAATGAGACGCCTGCTTATATAGTCGTCAACTCTGAAGAAACGCCCCTGTCCAAGGCGCGTTTTATATAAATTATTGAAATAATGAAATTCTGCAAAACGGAACATATGTAAACGCCCTTATGTTAGGCGTTACTTACCTGACTAACGCCCCTGACTAGGGCGTGTTTTTCATCAATTAATAAAATTATTGAAAATTCTGTAAAATAGAAATATGTAAACGCCCTTCTGTTAGGCGTTAATTACTTGAGAAACGACTTGACCTAAGTCGTTATTTTACTGTAAAACTGATTTTTCCCTGTTTTTGTTAACCGATGATTTCATATGTTATATAATATATATATCGGCACTATTCTCCACTCCGTGAGTATAGTCCCACGTTTCACGTTGTTTCATCGATCACACTCAACTCTCATTGACATACAAGCTCTCCATTGGACATTCCGTTCCTTTGGACTAACGAGTTAGTCATAGAGACCTCCGTAAGACTCCTCGTAGCCTTGGATTCCCTCAAGGCCGACTGAGCTGATTGTACCCTAAAAACCTATTACACGATCCTTGCCATGTCAATCTAAAGAAACATGGTATACCGACCCTTATGATTATACAAAGAGTATATCATAAGAAATTCTTAATGGGATGATGATATCATGTCGTTCTTGTAAACCTCAATTCTATGATAAGAATGAGGGTATCTTGCTTGATCTAATGTTTATGTGGACCTCAATTCTATATAAAGAATGTCCATATTGATTTGTCATGGGACCTAAGTTAAGGGAACCATATTCTACCTAGTTTTATTGATATCGTGATTTTACCGTTATTATCGCCAATCTATGTCCTTTGTCTTATTTTTGGACTCTATTCTGTCAAAGTTGTCATACATGTCTACAAGCTTGAATATTGAAACTCTATGTTGGCTATATAAACAAGAGTGGATGTCAAAAATACATGATAAATGCCTGTGCATATAGGGCCCGATCTGGTCCTGGGAGGAGCACCCGAAAGTACTTGTGCCCATGGGAGTTAAAATGATAAGGTATCTGGCATTATACCGAGTACTTGACTTGCTTGATTGGACATTCCACACACATCTTGTACTTGAATCGTACTTGACTTTACATGAAATGCGTGGCCCGAAAAAGGGTAATTTACTTGCTTGATACATGATAGCCAAAGTTCTTGACATGACTTGTTAAACGTGCTTGCTTGAATACCTTGAATACACTTGTCATCTTGTTGGAAGTTCATGATTAAGTTCATCTTATTTCTTGATATTACATTCTCTCTATCTTGTCGTTTTATGCAAGCATGCATAGCTTTATTGCATTCATGAAAGATGTAATTACTTAAACCCCTTGCTAGTACTTGAGATATAATTTCCTACTGAGCGTTCGCTCATTCCGTTTGTCCCTTTGTACTTTTCAGGTAAGTCCGACGACGATGGAAGTCAATCGGATGGGAATGTTCAAGAGTGAAAGTGATAGAGCTGCTCAAGTGTCGTCTAGTCTTTCCTATAGTTTCTTGAGTCAAATATGTATTCTTTTCCTTTTTATTAAACAGAGTATTGGATTTGTAATAGTCTATCCATTATGAAATAAAGGATTGGGTTATCTTGCTATTTTGCGCATCTCTGTCTTTGCGTCGAATACACGACCACTCTGATTGATATGATTGATATAGACACGTCGCGCATCTCCGGGTATCTTCCTCGCTCGGGGCGTGACAATTCCAACACTCCCCCTCACGGTCAAGAGCCGTGGAGATTAATTGGGTGGAGGTGGTGAGATAAGAAATACATAGAGTTGGGCTAAGACCATGTTCTGATACCATGTTGAATCCACAAAACCACGGTGTTGAGATACACAGGCCCAGGGTCATAAGCACATGAACCACAACTGATTTAACCAATACGGGACTATTGCCCGGGAGACTATTCCAACAAAAGCTTCTGGCATGTCCTCGAACTTTCGTGAGACTCGTGGCTGGACTGCCCTACACTGGGCTGCATACTGTGGGCAGGATAACATGATGATTTCTGAGGTTGATTGTCAAAGTGGTAATTCTCTGGGTGTTGAAACCAATCTTGAGGCATCTACTTCTGGTCCAATTGAGATCTGTTTGGATTACGGTACAGATCCCACAATTTGCCAATCCAATGCTCAAGTCTGCAAACCATAAAAATGATCAGATACATGCATGTAACACCATCAGTTTTCCCCGAATCAGACATGGTGACCATAAAGGTGTTGTGGCTGTTGGCCCAAGATCAGAAATGGTGTTATCTTTGTAGGAGGAGAATGCACTGGTTTAAATCAGATGATACAAAGCTGGATGTTTTAGCGTACAACAAATATTAGTCACACTACCTCAACTGGCTATTGGCCATACTGCTAGCAACCCCTTTCGGGCATCAAAACACCCGGGGGGAAGGGGTCGACCCTTTTCAGTCCCTATGCTGTCCCACCAACAGTTCCCCAACTCGGTTGAGTTGCAGTCACAAATGCCCATCCCCACTCAATTACATTCCTTGGATAAAATTCTCCTCTTGCATAAAAGTTTGCAGAATTTGAAGGGTTGATAATGGAATTAAAGGTTTATGAAAACAACTACAATGAATGCAATGCAGAGAAGTCAATTCTCAAGAATCGGCCAACGGAGGAAAGCCTGCAGAAAACCTTCTTCAAAGTGAACTTAAGTCCATGGCTGAAGACTCCAACGTATTGAAGGTAGAACTAGATAAAGGACCCTCTACTAGAGATAATCTTGAGAGAATAGTTGATCTTCTTGGGGAAAGCTGAGATATTGACGCTATAATCTAGAACTCCACAGTAATCAAATATATGTGCCTGGCGCTGTTTATATAGCTCCAGAACAGGAATCAGAGAGCAGGGATTATCTGACTTAAATGTCACATCTGCAGCAGCTCCAATTTTCGGCTTGTAACAAGACTACTGAACTGAGTCAAAAGAAAAAGGGGCTAACAAAGGGTACACTTCAGAGCAGTTAGAAAGGTAAGGAGTCACAAATTCCTTCCGTCATGCAAGAATCCGAATCTGAGCTGGCTGATGTGGTGACAATAATTAGGTCCATCTAATTCTCTTGTGGAAAAGCTTAAGTAAAAAAAAAATGCATACAAGACGTTGAAAGGGAGCTTGAGGCTAGCGCTGAATTTGAACAGATACTTGCCCAAAAAAGGAGAGAAGAGAATTGATATCAGAGCTTGCAGGGATGGAGTATAAACTGCAAGGTGCTACCCATGAGAACAGAGTTCCTGCATGAAGGAAATTCAAAGTTGGCAGAATTAGTGAGGAGCATCAAAAAGGCACAATCTGTGAATGAAAACTCATGTCAAAAAAAAAGAACCTCATGCATGCACCTCTGGATAAAAGCCAAAGCTTCTTATATGAACCCACACTACATGAACAAGGAAAGGAGGGCTCTACTAGCCTCCCAAGCAAAAGAGAGAAATCACCATAAATCCACTGCAAGTTAGAGCATAGCAGGCCCCCCCATCCGGTGCACTCCGAGTCACCCTTATCCAGTGCGCTCCCGAGCACATCCGCCCTGCGCGCCCCGATCGCCTGCCACCCGGCGCACTCCCATCGCCAACCTTGCCCGGTACACTTTCTTGGCCTTCTACCCGGCACACCCAATCCACCTTTGCCCGGTACACTTGCATCCCCCCTCCACCGATACACTCTAGTACCTTTAACCGGCACGCACCAATCCACCTTCGCCCTCCACCGAACTCCTCCCCTCTCAAAAAAAAAAAGAGAGGAAACAAAAGTGAAGAGGGAAAAAAATATTAATAAATAAATTAATAAATAGTGAAAGAGGGAAGGTCATGACAATGCAATCAAAAACACATAAAAAAATATAATTAAAAAAAAGGGAAACGAAACATGCAAACGGAATAAAACCTGCTCTCGAATTGAATTAAAGATAACAAGATAAAAATCCAAAGCACGTATGCCCCGGCATGTATTTCGGAGATCTCTCCTCCCCTGGGCCCCGGACACGGGGACATATGCGGCGCCTTGGTGAATCAGGTTTGTGTCTTGGGAGTCTCCCCAATATGGCTGTGACCCGACATTACCTCCAGCCAACATCTTACTAAAAACTGTCCCTTTTCCACTGGAATATGATCTCGCACTCTCATCAAAATTGCCGCTTGCTTGGCAGACATTTGTACGGGTTTACTTCCGTGTTCACCGTGCTTTCAACATGGACTTTCGTTCGAACAGAAAATGGTCTGTGAGTGACCGATACGATTCGAGCGCTTACACCCTAATGTGGGTCTTTTAATACGATTTAAGTTTCCTATTGTCTTATTTCATTTGTATAATCTTCTAGGCCGTAAGGCCCTTATTCCTGGCAATTAATCAAGGGTGTTCCCCCGTATGGGGGATGTAAATGACGCTGTGACCTTTATGGCACGGCGGGTCTTGGTCCCGACCCGAAGCACACAATCATCTGACTGAGTCAGATCGAGTGCACCATGGGCTTCCATGAAGTCCGAACAAATCGTCACTTTGTGACTAGCACGCCCACGCACTTAATAAACCAATAAACGAATAACAATAACAGCTTTGATAAAAAGTGCGTCCACAGGCATTATATGGAAGAAGTTGCCGAACACCAATATGTTGCGACGAGGTCCGTGAAAGATAAATTCAAGCCCTGATCTTATTCGAGATACAACAGATAAGGTGAAAGTGATAAGAGAAAGACTCAAGATGGCTCAAGATAGACAAAAGTCCTATGCTGATAACTGAAGGCGAGACTTGGAATTTCAAGTAGGAGATCATGTATTTCTCAAGGTTTCCCCTTGTCGTGGTATTCTCAAATTTGGTATTAAAGGTAAGCTTACGCCAAGATTCATTGGCTCTTTTGAAATTTTTGAAAGAGTGGGAGAAGTGGCATATCGTCTAGCATTACCTCCACAACTGGCAGGAGTTCATGATGTATTCCATGTCTCTATGTTAAAGAAATATGTCTATGATCCATTCCACATTATCTCTTATGACAATTTGGAGATTCAAAAAGATTTGACGTACGAACAAAAGTCCTACCAAATTATTGATCGAGAGATACGTCAGCTTCGAAATAAAACCATTCCGATGGTCAAAATCGGGTGGAACAAAGGATCGGATCAAGATGCTACATGGGAAACGGAAGAAGCCATGTGCAGGAGATTTCCTGAGCTATTCACCTGTAAGTACACTCTCCATAAAAGCCACATTTTAAATTTGGGGATCAAATTCTCTTAAGTGGGGGAGGGCGTAATGCCCGAGAATTTTCTAAGAATTTTTCAAGATTATATTATATATACATAATTATTATGCATTTAAATAGGCTAAATGGGTGATTAAGTGAATTAAGGAATTGATTGATTAAATATTAAGGCCTTATATCTGTTAATGGACTTGGCCCTTTTAAATAGGCCCAAATGACCCAAATCCAAGCCCACAAGGTTTGGCCCACATTCTAGAAGCTTAAAATAGGCTATTTACGAAATTTAAGGGATAAATACACCAATTATCGGGTAAATCAATGGATAAATAACAAAGAGTTTGATATGTTTCAAACTCGGCGCCCAAAGCCAAAAACGGTCTATCGGGCGACAACTTGGAGATTGAAAACGGTCTAGACTAGACCGCTAAGCTCTGCAGATTCCGTGAATGGAAGAAGGCATGAAAAGCTGGGATCTTTGGCATCTTAATCACCTTGGATCGATGCTATCTACTAGATGGAAGGGTCTAGAACACATTAGGGTCGATTACAAGTCCTAATTAGGACTCTAGGTTCGTTCTAATCCTCAAAACCCTAGCTAACCCAATAAATAGACCTTAAGTCTCACATGTGCGACCCTTACTTTTGGCTTGCGTGAAACTAAGGTAAGGAGGACGAATTAGAGGTAAGTTCTTTATAATATTTGGTTCATAATACTAAGGTCTAACTGTCCTCCAAATTTTGTTCTAGGATATCAAGCCCACAAGGAGCTAGAAGCTTGCAAAGTTGTTGGTTCAGTGCAAGTAACCCAGGAACCTATGCAACGGACCCATGAAGATCAGTAAATTAGAAGCCCTAAACGAGATAATTAGATAGGGATTCTTTAGAGTTATTTGTTCCTGTTAGTACCCTCTTCTTACCCTCCAAATTTCGTGGTATTAGGTGAAGAGAATCAAAAGTTAGAAAGCCACGAAGTTGCTAGTTCGGTTCTGAACTAGCAGAAACTAGGGTTGACTTCCAGCCCTAAATTCGAAGTCTAAAACCCATATCAGAGGTAGGTTATCTCATAAACGACTTAAACATGATCTTAGGAGTAAAAGTCTTCAATTTCAATTGTTTTCATGCGTGGCACTCGGAGTATTTCATGTTTTATTTTGATTATGCATATAGGGTTAACTTAGCATGCATACTTCATACCTTTAATAATGAAAGTAATAAATCACGATTAACCATGCATCCCCATGTCTTGATATGATGTTATCAAGCCTTATTTACCCGTTGGCACATTTTAATATGCATACATCTACCTTAGATTAACTATATTTCGATTTTTATTGCTGCTTACAGTAAACAGGAAGAAACGGTCTTCCTGAGACCGCCTGAGATCCCTAGAGCCCTACGATAGACCGCTAAGGCCCATAAAATGGTCTTCCATCGACCGTTTTTATTTTCTGAGTTTCTGTATTTATGTTAACCCGAAACATAATGCAGATTAGCCTTATGTATCATATGGTAAGCCTAGATAATTAAGTTTTGTCCTTATTTTAAGCATTATATCTATAAAGTTGGATCTGTTGTTGGTTTATTTTTAGTAGATTTCATGTGTCACATATACTTAGAAATTATTTTAACTTAAGATTAGTTTCATGCCAAACACTATACTCTTGTATTAAATCCATATTTCAAATGATAGATGAATTTGTGGATTTGATCGTTGTTTTACATGATCTTTCTTATCTATGAGTCATTTTTTAAGTACATGGCACGTATTCAGGTACGATGTCATTAGATACACTTTGTACTATAGGCACACAATCTTGGACTTGTGATCCTCTCCGTTGGATATTCCTTCCACCAGACTAGGTGATCTTGTTTCAAGGCCTCTGTAAGACTCCGCGAGCCTGGGATTCCCCACTAGGATGCCGAGCTGATTGTATCCTCAAAACCCAATTATCTAGAAAGCACTTTACCGGTATTTTATGAGTTCTAGAATCTAGCGACCTTCTAGACGATCGCCAGAGGAGCCTAGCGGCCATTCACCTGACCGCTAAGGACGCCTAGCGGCCCTGCCTAAACTGCATGGTTCTGGTTCATTCATTTTCATTAATTCTATTACTAAATGGTCCTGACTCGACCGCATGTCTTCATGAAACGGTCTAGATCTGACCGCTTTCGTGTAAAAATGGTCCAATAAACGACCGCAAGGTCCCTAATTCTATCTAACCCGAGGTTTGACCTTTGGGTTGGGTTTTGCAAGTTCTTAGATGGTCTAATGAATTGCTTGGAACTGAACACTTGTCAAATAAGATATTAATAACTATGGAAAGTAAAAAATGTACTATTATGCTGCCGGAATGTCGCCGTAGCATAATGTCCATTTAAACCATCCTTGAAATCTCATGTTCTTAATTGAAGCATTCTTACCTTGATATTGTTATCATGAAACTATCATTGAACTTGTTACATTATTGGCCGTACTTTATTGTTATATCTCGTGGAAGTAGCTGGATTTATAACTTAAAGATGCAAGACCGGGCACGGATTGTGTCCAAGGGCTCTATGCTAGTCCCCTCGACCGATGGTCGGAAATGTGCTATAAATCATGGGGTACGATGATACTAGCGTCGCATTACGCTAGGAGTACTTTCTCTTATAAATGAGTGAAAACCACGAGACTTGTTATGAAAATTACATGTTTGTTAATGCATAGCCTTTACAAGGTTGTGTAAGTACTTTCTAGTTACATGCTCGTACATTCTTGTTCGTGAAAGGCCAACTTACATCTACATGATTAAATCTTACTTGTTCATATACTCGATCATATCTACTTGCTCAGATATATCATGATTTTATATTCTTGGATGTTTCGATTTATGCCGTATGATTTACCACATTCTCATGTTTTTATCTTAATTCTAGAGATAAATTTTTAATTACTTAAATATTACCTTCATGTTGATATGAAGATACCTACTGGGTAAGTGTGCTCATACCTATTTTCTCATCTTTTTTTAGAAAATATTAGTGGGTCAGATTCAGATTACTCAAGTGATGGATCCGAGAGCGATTGATGGTTCGGGAGAAGCCGTAGTTAGTCTAGTCAAGAGTGAATTATGTAATTTTCACTTTATTGAGTCTAGTTAGTCAATGAGTCAACATCATGTACTAGATTGTTATTATCAATAAAGGATAGATTTTTTGATCAATTATTGTCTTCATTCATCTTATGTGTGAATGATTTGTGCTCTGATTGTTATTGTCACTTGAGGCTTCTCTTGCCGGCTGTTCACATTCCTGAATATCTTCCGCTGTACATAAATCTCGAGACGTGACACCACAACTTACTGGAGACTTCTAGATGGAGTCTTGAAGTACAAAACTCTGGAAGGGACGACGGAGGACGGGGTTGGATGGTTGGAGTTTGGTAGGAGGTTCGAGACTTTCGAAAGTTGGGAGAGTGAGAGTCATCCTTGTTTGCTCTAGTTGCTTTGCAGGTTGGACGAGGGTGCTGGAGGGATCCTCCAGCAAGGAATAGTCTGAGTTTAGAAGCAATGATCTGAAGCGAGAAGGTTGTTCTTCATCTTCTTCCAAACCGCACTGTAGGCCGGCGGCGAGCTTGGCCACCCTCTTGGTTTTATTTCTCCATCTCGATGCTTCTTGTTTTGCTTTGCAGTTCCCCTCTCCCGTTCGCATTCATAGCATACTAGCACTTCCTAGAACCCCATCAAGAGGTTTCCCTTTTTTAACAAACGGGAAGGCGGGTGGTCGAAAGTCTCGACCATCCCCCCTTCCCACCACCCCCAGGTAATCTCGCCACCATATTCTCTTTTTCATTGGCTACTAGAATCGTTACTACACTGCACAAGACTAATGGCTTTCTTTTCTTTGTTTCTATGAGTTTTTGTGACTGTTTACAGGATTTGGGCATATCGAGACGTAGCAGGGCTCTCCACCCTTGGCCGACTGAGGATGGAGAAGTCGGGACCCAACATTCACCCCACTTAATGCACTCCCCAAGCGATTATTTTGCTCCTGTGAGGTTCAGGTAAACACCTCTAGCGATCACTCTACTTATTTTTTTTTAACCCGTGCATTGTAGGTAGCAGCGGCATAATTCGGAGGGAGGCTACATCGTCCACGCAGTTTCGTGTGGCCACCACCTATCCGGCGCCTACAGGCATCTCACGGACCTCCAGTTAGACTATCATATTGGTAATGCGATCGTTTTCCTCGGATTGATTGATGTCTCGAGTTTAAAGTCTAGCTCACCTTACCCTATTGGGCCTTGATCAAAGGAATAGGGGTTGAAAAGCCCATCCACTGGGCGGCCAGGTCGATGGCCGCCCATGTTGGCTGGGCGGCCAAGACTCTGGCCGCCCAGGTCTGGTGGGGCGGCCAATCACCTAGCCGCCTTCTACTTATGAACGGCCAGTGACATGGCCGCCTAGCTGTAACCGTTGGTCAAACACGCACGCCCCACATCCATGTCCCATGCTTTGAACATGCCCCATTTGACCCCCACTTCCAGCCTCGTTGCCCACGTTCTGGACACGAAGTTGGAAGCTCCTAGAAGGCAGACCCGGAGACAAAACTCCCGGGGGTAGCCAACACAAAGGGGGGGGGGCGAGAAAACGAACGGAGGGGAAAGTTACGAACAGAGAGGGAGAGGACGAGGGGGAGCGATAGAAGAGGAGATTCCCTTGAGGGTCGAGAGCTAAGGAAGTTCCCCGGTGTGAGAGGGAGGACTGGCCCGTTGGCTCTTCACTCTCTCGGCGTCTTCGTGATTTTCCAAGCCTATGTTCACCAGAAGGGTAGGTAGCCATCGACCAGGCTGCTTAAGCTTCTGGGTAGCCAACACTTTGGCCGCCTCCTAGTTTGATCCCCTTGCTACTCTTCGACTTCCGTTTGCATATACCTGTGTGCATCTCATTGTTCATTGCATATTAATAAACTCTCGTAGAACCCTTACTATAGAGGTTTTAAATTTAAACAATCGGGAAGGTGGGTGGCCGAAAGCCTCGGCCATTCCCCCTTCCCAACCACCCCTCCAGGTAATCTCGCCACCAATATTTTGTGCTCTTATATTGCTTTGAGCATTTACTACACTTCACAGTTCTAATCGGCATTTTTTCTTTGTTTTCTCGAGTTTGATATTGCTCACAAGACTTTTGGCACTCTGGACTACGTAGGGCTCTCCGTCCTTGGCCGGCCGAGCATGAAGAAGTCGGGACCCTGCGAACTCCCTCCCTGAGGCACCTTCACGCAATCATCCACCCTGTGGGAATCAGGTAAAATTCCCTGGTGATCACATCATTTCGTTAGGACTGCAAGATTCACGTTTCAGGGTACCAGTAGCACCGGAGGAGAAGCTAACGCCCCAGAGGAGGAAAAGAAGGGGGGAGGCCTAGCGGCTGTGCGCCCTTCGACTACCCGTCCCGTCCGGTCCAGCCGGCATTCTGCCACTTTCCCGGTGCCTATAGCTGGCCCACCGGAGATCATCATAATCTCCTTTCCATTGGGTCAGTTATCAATGGAGGGCGGTGTCTGGTTCCCCTACTATTGCCTCTCGAAGGCCTTGGCAATGAACTTCTCTAGTAGTACCTACTGACCAGATCCTTGAGTGCGTCTTTGAGTTGGACGTGGTCGACTGTATCATGGTCGTAGTCATGGTGGAAGTGGCAGTACCTCCTCCGAGTCCTTATCTTCAGATCAGACTTCATCTTCCGGGGCCACTGGAGGTTAGGTTCTTCACGGATCTCTATGAGGATCTACTCGAGCAAGGCCGTCAGAGGGGTGTAGTGCCTGTACAGGCCCTTCTCCCATGGCCCCTGCTAGTCACAGTGCTCTCGATCTTGGCGCTCACGTTTGCTTCTTTCCCCTCAGGGGGAGTCGGCCGGTCGCTTGCGGTGGATCTAGCCGGTCCCGACCGCTCAGCCCAATGTGGCATTATTCTCCTCGCAGCTAGCGTGCTTTTGAGCTAGGACGAGGAGCTCCATCAGCATTGTCGAGGACTCCACCCCGAGCATTCATCAGAGGATATTATCCTGGGTGCCTTGTTTCAGCACTGTCGTGGTGATGTTGACGTCCAGTCGAGGGAAGAGGGTCTCTTTGTGGAAACGGGCAACGAAGTCCCACAGGGGTTCCTCGTGGCCCTGCTTAATGGCGA
This sequence comes from Amorphophallus konjac, assembly GCA_022559845.1. NCBI lineage: Eukaryota > Viridiplantae > Streptophyta > Magnoliopsida > Alismatales > Araceae > Amorphophallus > Amorphophallus konjac. The sequence continues at coordinate 81,232,245 of CM040123.1, read as the reverse complement.
GGATGCTCATCGAAGATCTAACCTCCTTTTTGCAGCCGATGATGAAGTTCTCCTTGATCATTTTCTTCAATTGTTGGATGGAAGCTATGGTCTCGGTGGGTAGCGCCTCAAACCATCCCCGGGCATTCTCCCGCAAGGTGGTGATGAACGTCAAATAGTTTACAGCTTCCGAGGTCCGGTGGAATACTAGGTTGGACTTGAAGCTATGCATATGGTCAGCAGGGTCGGTGGTGCCGTCATACGGGGTAAACGTTGGCAGTTGGAACTTCGGGGGGGGGGGGGGTTAGCACTTCCATGATTTGCTGAGAGATGGGAGTGTGGAAGTTGGAATCGTCATCGATTAGTCCCTTAGTCCGTGCTACCTAAAGAATGCCATCTAGGTAGCAGACATTGCCCTCCAGCTCATGCTCGACCTTCTCGTAATGTCATAACCACCGTGCCATCTCTGGGTTGGCAACGGGCTGGTGGGACTCTGTGATGGTCGACTCCGTGGGGGTCGAGAGTGTGCAGCAGAGAGTAGTGAAGGTTCATGCGGCCGGAAAGACTCTGCTATGGTGGGCGCGCCACTGTTATGGGGGAGTCCCGTCGGGGCCTTCTCTCGCTCCACTTGACGATTGAGGAGGTCTTGATAAGCCTTCATCAGCGCCTGCATCTGGTGCCGCATCTCTGCTAGCTTGTTCGCGTGGATCTTGTGGAAGCACACCCATCTCAGGAAGCACACCATGAGATGGGTGGGAAGATGCTTCCTGGAAAGCGCGTTAGGAAGCTTGGACTCCCTGATGGTTGCTAGTGTTGCGATGGTTCCGTCTAGGTGCCATTGCTTCCTACTTATTTTCCACAGACGACGTCAAAAAGTGTAGATGCTGAAAAGTGTCCCCTTCGTCTCGTACTCTGAGATTTATTTGATGGGGAAGAGCGGCCGGCGACCGTGAAGGAAACTACAGGTACTAGAAAGAATCATCAGAAGAAGCCCTGAGAGTGATCTCAGGGGATAACCCTCTGATGCTTGTTTCAGCGTTTTCTTTCTTTCCCTTTTCGTTCGCGTATCGATCAACCATTTGGCTAACTGGTAGTCAACTGACTGATTGACGACGCGGGCGTGCCAGTCACATGAGTGACAATTATATTGTGCGCTCATTCTGACCCATTTCGGGCGAATGTGAGGTTCGGTCAGGACCAGCAGTCCGCCATACCATAAAGGTTATGGCGTTAATTATATCCCCCACGAGGAGGGAACACCTTTGATTAATTGCCGAGACATCGGGCTGTCGAAGCCGGATTAAAAAGAGCTACATGATGATCATGAGGAAGACATGCAGGATGCACATGTTTATCGTGTAGAAGATGCATAGTTCATGGAATTATGGATCCTCGGTACGTGGCGAAGGACGTAGGTTCGAAGACCACCGCCGCGCACAGCGAAGACTTCTGACCAGACGTAATCCGGCTTTTCTGTCAACGCCATTTGATCTACTCGAGGATGTATGCATGGATCCACACATGACGTTCATAACTATATTAAGCATGATAACGGAATTGTGGAAGCAAATGGTGATCAACCATGTTTATTACTCCCCATCGAGAGGAAGGAAGAAGGCAGCACAAATATGATGGCGAAAGCAAAGTGCTAACGGATATGGTAATGAAGATATGATAACAATATAGTTCGGGCTCGCTAGGCCCTTCTTTTATTCAATTTATTACCAGCTATGCTTCAGAAACGGCAACATGCTTCCAAAACCGGCGCAACCATGCGAGAGGTAACTCATACGGCGCGATAGAACATCAGTATGGACGACTAATACGGTGCGGCCCCATAACCGGCTAAAACGGCGCGCAAGAGGATGGGGCGCGCCGGCTTGGGGCGCGCCGGAAAGTCGCAAGGAATTTTTTTTTGATTATGAGTGTGGGGTTAACTGTGGACGCCAAAAAAAAATGACGATGATGATCATGGCGACATTCGCGTCTACACATTAGAGCGCGAGTCGAAGACAGAAATGCCGAATAAACCTCATGCCTCGCCCGATCAGGACGAGAACTCACTTGGTGGTCCGCTACCCGCTAAGGAAGCCCCCTAAGCAGAAGATACAGCTACAACGCTCCGACCGGCCACGCCGAGAGCTGAATCAGAGAAAAGTCGGGAACTCCGACACAGTCTCGGCATGCACCGAAAGTCACGTAGAATCTGAGACCGAGTCCCTGAGGCTACAAACAGAATATTGCGGAGGCCATGCATTGCAACCAGAATGTTCTGGGAATGCCGACATTCATATAAACAGCCGCGACTTCGAAAAGAATCAATTTGAGGCTTAAAACGGCACGGAAGGGACTTAAACCGGCGCGCCCCCCCTTAACATCTTAATCCGGCGCCCCCATAAACCGGCGCGCCCCCATTTCCCATTTGCCCTTGAGGTTGCCTTAATACGGCGCACTACTATTCCCTTGGCTTTAAGCCTTTCCCCTCATCCTGATGCTAATCCGACGCGCTCACCCCCCGCGCCGGTTTAACCCCATCCTGTCCCGTCGGCATGACGATGCTCTGTTTTGCATCATTATGGCGTGCAGAGGACATTCAATGCCCATAACTCTGCTTCTACCTTCGTTCGACAGCACACAAGCAGTAGCAGCAAGGCAAGCTCCGGCAGATCTCTGAGCGTCCCATCCTCGGACGAGCAGCAGTGTACGGGACAAATGAACAGCGTCCAGCACAGCCGGTCAACTCCCGACTTCGTTGCGGACGAGGTGGAAATGGCAGGAAGGCTCCCAGGCTGGCTGATGTATATAAGGGGCAGCATTGTGAAGCCGGAAAAAAGAAGAAGAGAAGGTCAATAGAAGGGAACAGAAGAAAAGAAGAAGAGAAGGTCAATAGAAGGGAACAGAAGAAAAGAGAAGAGGAAGGTTGAAGAAGGAGAGGGAGAGAGGTCTTCTCGAGAGCTCTCCAGCCTCCGAAGAGAAGAAGCTACAGCCATCCGTTCACGCCTGCAAGGTGAAGAAAGAGAGGGAGAGGGTGAGAGCAAGAGAGGGGAGAGAGGGGGGGAGAGCTTGTGCTCTGTTCCTTCTTCTCCCCCGCCGATGTATCTTCTTCCCCCACCTCAACATTTAGCTTTTCTTTTATCTTCTCCGTTGTATTCTTCCTTCCCTTTCCCTTGAGGATGAATAAAAGAATGACTTTGTGAGCATGCGCAGTATTCTATGGCTCTGATCCTTTCCCCCTTTTTCTTCCGTTTTATTTCTCTGGTTCTCTGAATCACCTGGGGTCCTCGGGAGCTTGCCCTTCTGTGGCATGAACTCTGAGGGAACCCGTTCGAAGGGTGAACAGTCATGGCCACCTGCGGCCTACATCTGTCCCGTTCCATGAAGTCATCGCCCGTGAGTTGTGAGAGCTCTTGAAGGCTAGTCCTCGAGCTCTCCAGCACTCACATCTGGGTTATTGGACCGCCATGAGGTCTAGATTCGAGGTGCACCCCGGAGTTATCCGTTTGGTGTTCCTTATTATTCTCTGGCAACCCCCAGTCCAGGGGAGGTGCTGCCCAAATCTCGCCAGGATGAGAACACTCAAGAACAGACGAACATGATGAGTTCTCTGAGCATAAGAACAGCTGAACAAGCCAAGGCCTCTGGGAGTAAGAACAGCATATGTCTGAAGCCGTCTCTGAATCAAACTGAACAAGTTCCTGCATAATCCCTCTTAATAAGATATTCAATCCGCATGCTCGTTCATCTTAATAAACGATCAGAAAGCTTTAACCACCTTCTCTATCAACTTAATACATCAACTAAGTGAATAAACCAACCAAAATATCAATCTGCAAGTTGAAGAAACAAGAACAGAGCAAAAAGAATCAAACAGAGCAAAACAAAACCTCGTAGAAGCTTAACCCGGCGCGCCCTAATCCGGCGTGGGCTAACCCGGCGCGGTACCCCCCCGCGTCGGTTTAGCCTTACACTCAAAACCCCTTTCATTTTCTTTGCCACTAACCGGCGCGCCCCTTGCATAGCCGCCTTAAACCGGCGCGCTATACTATTCCTCACCCTATTCCGGCGCGCGTATGGCCCCTATTCCTTCTTGCCACATAACCGGCGTACCCCCCCTTTAACGTCTTTGACCGGCGCGCCCCTCTCAACACACTTAAACCGGCGCGCCCATCCCTTGGCTTCTCCCTTAACCGCCGTACCTAAAAGAAAAAGAATGATTAATCAAATGAGACAAAAGACTTAAAGCTAATGAATAAAACTAATAAAAAAGGTTTCCCCCTTCCATAATCAAATTTTTGTTCCGGGGGCGCTGCCCCCTTGACCCCCGCGACCTGACCGGGCAGGTCAAACCCCGCGACCTGATCGCGCAGGTCGATCCGCGTGTGAGGGCGCACGTTATTGAGCTCGGGCTACGCATTTAACAATTCACTCCCTCGGACTGGGTGCAAAGAGAAAATCAACGACGCCTTATGGTATCGGACGTGGTTTACGGAACTTCCGACATGGCCATAATCCGAAATCATCTCCAGCCAACAGTCTATCAACTTGACCCATCCCTACCGGGATCCAATCCCGCATTCTCATTAAACTTGCCTTGTTCATGGCAGACATTCGCGTGGTTTTGCTACCGTCTTTTATACTACAAACACGGACCTTCGTCCGAACATGAAGTGGCCCATGAGTGGCCGACATAGTCTTAGCATTCACGTCCCGATACGGGTTTCTAGCATAGTTCGTCTTTCACTATCCTCCTGCATTATTAATATTCTCTTTAGGCCGTAGGGCCCTTATTCCCGGTAATCAATCAAGGGTGTTCCCCGTATGGGGGATGTAAATGACGTCGTGGCCTTTACGGCACGGCGGGTTTCGGTCCCGACACGAACTACACAATCGTCTGATTAGTCAGATCGAGCGCACCATGGGCTTCCATGAAGCCTGAATAAATCGTCACTTTGTGACTGGCACGCCCTCGCACTAAATAGAAGAATTAACCCCGATCAACAAACGAACGGATCCCCCCTCCGAATTTTAGTGCGTCCACATTAACCCGGCGTGGGGGGGTACCGCGCCGGTTTAAGGCGCGCCGGTTAAGACCGCGCCGTATTAACCCTATTTTGTTAATTTTTGAACTTTTTTCAAGTTTATTAAGTTCCCATAGAACATTTTAGAGTTGTTTAGGCCAATTGATTGTTTAATTGGAGCCCATGGCCTTCTAGGAATGAGGGAGCAAGTCAGTGCGAGGTTCATACTCAAGCACTGAGGTAACTAAGTCCAGAACGAGCATTTCATTAAGGCTTATTCAATCTTAATCTGTCCAAAATTGGACAGCATCTCCCCTGAACCTGAAGAGTTGCAGGGGAGAAGCGGGGTCATGCTCACCTGTGGAACAAGCCCCTAAACCGCCGGTCTACACGGAGGCACCCAGCAAACCCCATCGGATAGGATAACCCGAGGACTAGCCTACGAGGGGCACCAAGGCTCCGTAAGGGGAAAGATAGAGAGATGAGGTCATTGATGATGGGAGCATCACCCCGAGGGCTAGCCTGCGAGGGGTGGACAACCCACAGCTTATGACTCATCCCGTGGAGGAACCGACCACCAAGAGGGTGAAGCTCCGAGGGCTGGCCTACGAGGAGCATACATCTCTCGGCCTCGATTGGGTCTCAGATTGTCGGGGCTAAGCCTGTTAGGCTAAGACCCCTGTTGCTATCTGCTATGGCCTTGGGGAAACATCTACCATTGAGGGGTAAAGTTCCCGATCGCCCAGCAGCTGTGCGAAGTAACAGGGAATGTCCCCCTCCCCGGACGATTAAGACGAAATAAAGGAATCTCGGAGCGGTTCACATGACTATAATGCAGAGGGGTAATCAATTCACAGGCGAGACGAGCCAAACATAGAGGCATATGCTTGAATAGTTACGGCGCAGTGTTAAATCGATGCATCTTGCAATCCCAAGAATGACTCCCACCTCGCGAGCCACAGGGCAACAGGAAGAGAGGAATCGAGGGGAGTTAGTCCCTTGACAATACGGTAGAAAGAAGCATACGCAGAAGCGTAGCTCTATCCACGGAGGGTATGCGGAGACCCTTAAATCAGACACGAGCATGGTCAAGAAGAGAAAACCTCGGGGAGGGGTGTTTCTGTAGCCCACGGTGCTTCGGGGCATGATCGGGGCTTCGGGAAAACCAGGATCAGAGAAAACGCACAGAAGACCTTAAACATACACATCGATGTAGATAGAGAAGTAGACAGAAGTTTCAAATCACTCATTCGACCTGCTGGTCCAGACATTCAAATACACCTTGCCATCCCAGAAACAGGAATGGGCCACTCATTTACACGTTAAGAATCCGGCACCGGCATCATTGCTCGGTCGCCGTTCATCATTCGCAGGGGAAAATACAGTAAGGAAAAGAAATCGCAGAGGAGGGGAGGGGTCGGCTCATATCATTGCCATCCCTCCCCTCTCTTGCTTATAGTTGGTAGACGGAGACTCCGAAAGAGGAAAATCCACGAAAAGCAAAGAGAGATAGACGCCGGCGCCCACCTGTTCTCAAAACAGAGTATCGGCCCGCTTCTCCTTCTCCGGGTCTGGAGGACTTCAACCAGAACAGAGGAAGACGGCCGTTGAAGGACGCTCGGACAGAAACTCCTCTTCCAAGAAGGCTCTCTCTCCTCCCGAAGGCCTCTCTCGAAAGACCCCCTTCTTAACCTTCTATCTACCCCCTCTTCTGCTTCTTCGCCCTTTTTTCAGCCCCCTTCTTTGTTTCGAATAGCCATCTGTATATATACATGATCGAGCCCCAAGCCTCATACGACGTGAAGAACTGCACGCCGGGAAAGGCTTCATGGGCCTTTGCACTCCGGAATAGCCAGGCCATGGATGGGGTTCAACGCGCCGGGATAGAGGGCATCAAGTGAGGGGCGCGCCGGTTTAGGGCGCGCCGGGCTAATGCTCCTCGTGGGCTTCGAGCCAGTTGATGAGTCCGGGGATGATTCCGGGGGTCTCCGTGAACATTTATCTTGCCAATGCTCCTCGAAACTTCGACGAGATCTCTTGCAGAAGCTCCCCGGTTGACGTACGGCCATTCTCGAGACTCCAGATAGCTTTGATTTGATCATACGGGCTTTCCACTGACACGGCCTTCGGCTCTATGATTCGTGCTGCTGGCTCGGTCTGGCTCGTGCCCAAACCTCCTTAGGGGGTGGTGTAACACCAGGGATAGTTCCGCCTAAGTTGGGTGATCATTCGGCCACTAATGGGCCCACCTTGGCAGGGCCGTACCCGTGCCGGGTGATCGGGATCTTCTGCCGACAGAGCTTTCGGTCCTCCATCTCGGAGAGCCGGGGGAACTCCTTCATCTTCGGGAGAACCTCTTCATATGGTGGGGGAACCACCGGATAGACCGTCGTCCTTGATCGGACAACGGGTGTAGTGTATGCGGCATGACAAAGTCGATGCCGGTTCATTGGGCAGGCTTGGTCGCACTGCCGGTTGGTTGACGAGTTTGTCTCGGCTCTCCTGAGGTGAAGTCCCCGTGTCCACATGGAGTGACTCGAGGCTCTGTCAGCTTGAGAAGTCTTCAATATGTTGATCTTTATCGGCTTCCGTACTTCGGTGGGCCGGGTCATTCGTCCTTATGGCTTGGTCACCGACGATCATATTTTGAGTGCCAACAAATGCCCCCCAGACGTGGGTGTTGCGAGCAAGGCACGAGTGCAGCAAGGCCGACGGATGAATTTCATCCGGACTGACCCCTTCTTTGATTGGCGGGCGCCTGGGATGGCCCTTAATTCGGCACGGGCGTTAATCCGGCACCGTTTAGATGTTAGTACGGCACGGCCTATGACCCTTGGGCTTTTAATCCGGCGCGGCCGTTGACTTCCTACTTTGACCCGGTGCGCCTTTTACCGGCGCGCCTTTCGCTTAAAGGGTTGTTAATCTGGCGCGCTAAATAGCGCGCCGATTTAGCGATGGGGGACTCCCCTTATTTATCTTCTCTCCTCTTTGTTTTTTCTTCATTGCCCTTCATTCGCACCAACTCTTCCTCTCTCTTCCCTTTCTTCTCTCCCTTTGGCGCTGAGAGCGGCGATTTCTTCCTTCGGGTGAGTGGAGGTGCTATCAATTTGGGTCTCGAAACCCATTCTTTGGACCCCGGGAGGCTTCTAGCAGGGCTTGCCCTCGGAGCTATTCCCCCGGGTGTTCCTCTGGCCTCGGTGTAATGCCGATGGCTGCCTTTTAGGGACCGTTCCTCAGTGGACGCGTTCCCGCTTTTCTTCGGCAATTCCCTGTGCTGGGGAGACTCTGCCGAAATTTTGTCAGAAGTTCGCCTTTGATTAGTGTGGACGCACTTTCCGTTAAACTGTTGTTCCGGTTCGTCTGTTGGTTTTATTAAGTGCGTGGGCGTGCCAGTCACCGGGGTGACAATTTATTCGGGCTCCGGAGAGCCCATGGTGCGCTCGATCTGACTTCGTCAGACGATTGTGTGGTTCGTGTCGGGACCGAATCCCGTCGCGCCATGAAGGTCACGACGTCATTTACATCCCTCATACGAGGGAATACCCTTGATTAATTGCCGAAATTAGAGGCCCCGCGGCCGAAAGGAGTAACACTAATTATACGAGAGAGATAGGGATGGGTCACACTGAAAGTTGTATTAAGGCCATAAACTGTCGGCCGTGTCGGCCACTCGTAGACCTTTTGTATTCGGACACAAGTCCGTGGCAGCGCCACAATGAGAAAATCGAGGTAGATCCCTTCAAATGTCTGCCGAGCATGCGGCAATTTTAAATGAAGGTTCGGAAGGTATCCGGAATGAGAAAACAAATCCAGTCCGATTAGGATGTCGGCCCGAGGTTAGATCAAAGCCCGGCCATATCGGGGGAATTCCCGAGACTCGGGCTCGACCTAAAGGGGCAGCGTTGTTGTTCCTTTTGCCCCGGGTCCCGGGGAGAGAGCGGGCTGCGGCGTGGGCATTAGCGTCTTTTATCTAGAGCTTTCTTGGTTATACCTTCTGGGATTTCTGATTTGATGTTTACTATTTATTCGTGCCTTTGTCCGGAATGATTTCTCTTCTTCTATGCATGATTATTCTTATTATTATCATTGGTTTGTTATTTATTTTTTATTACCCCTCCCGCCTCTTTTATTATGATCAATATTGCGCATTTGGAGTCCTTCAATTAACGTGATTTTTATTGATTTATTTGCTATTGTTGATGCCCTTATCGTGATGTATATATGCATGCATGGAGTGTGCCGGCGAAGGAGAGACGGGAGTGTACCGCTGGGTATTGGGTGTACCGCTGGGTGGCGAAGGGGTGTACCGGTGAGGGCTGCAAAGGGCGTACCGCTGGAGGCCAAAGGGGCGTACCGCTGGAGAGTGTATCGGTGAAGGAGGGGGAGTGATATAAAGTCTGTACGTTCCCCAGGCTCGAAGTCTATACGTTGCCAAGCCCAAAGTCCATACACTGGAGCAGAGTGGAGCAAAGTCTACGCGTTGCAATTTGGAGTCTGTACGTCGACTGGCCCGGAGTCTGTACACTGGCCAATTCTATACATCGGAGTGTAAAGTCTATACACTGCCCAAGTCTATACGCTGGATAAGTCTATACATTGGGGGTGTGAAGTCTATACACTGCCCAAGTCTATACGCTGGATAAGTCTATACATTGGGGGTGTGAAGTCTATACACTGCCTAAGTCTATACACTGGCCATCATGAAGTCTGTACGTTGGCCAAGTCTATACAGTGGCTGAGGGTGTACCGGCGAAGGGAAGGAGTGTACCGCTGAAAGGGCCAGGAGGAGTGTGCCGCTGGGGGGCTCAGGGGGAGTGTGCCGCTGAAGGGTTGAAAGGGGGAGTGTACCGCTGAAGGGTTGAAAGGGGCGTGAGGGTGGAGGCTCGATCAGTTTTCGATTATTTGTTTTAAGGCTTTTCTTTTCTTCTTATCTTAAATTTCGTATAGTTTTATACAAAGCTCCTCTCGTGTTTTGTTCTCTTTGTTCGGTTCGATCTCTTTTCTTGTGGGTCGGAGGCTCGGGCTGCCGGGCGGTTAGTTAGCTCGGTTCAGTTCTCGTCGTGATGCCGGCAGTGGTTTGATGAGTTGGAAGGTTTCGTCAGTTATCTTGCTTGTTTGTTGCCTCCTTTTGCCTCTTTTAATTGTTTATTAGTTTTTCACAAAAATTCGGCAGCATTTCCCCTTGACCCGGGGCGTAAGGGAGATACAGGGAACGCGCCCACATGATGTGGCGGAACCCGACAACTGGAGGTGGGCCCCCGGGGGGGCAACACCTTTATAGAGACCCGGAAAACGCGAAGGAGAACGACAGACCGAAGACATTTAAGGGCCCTGGACTAGGACTGGACAAGGAGTAAGCTGAGGGACTGAAGGGCTTGCCGCTGAGGGCTGAACAGGGGGGTGTGCCGCTGAGGGCTGAACAGGGGGTGTGCCGCTGAAGGCTGAACAGGGTGTGCCGCTGAAGGCTGGACAGGGTGTGCCGTTGGAGGCTGAACAGGGGGTGTGCCGCTGAAGGCTAAACAGGGTGTGCCGCTGAAGGCCGAACAGGGTGTGCCGCTGAAGGCTGGACAGGGTGTGCCGTTGGAGGCTGAACAGGGGGTGTGCCGCTGAAGGCTAAACAGGGTGTGCCGCTGAAGGCCAAGAGTGGGCGCACCGCTGAAGGCTGATCTAGGCGTGCCGCTGAGGGCTGATCTGGGCGTGCCGCTGAGGGCTGGAAAGGTGTGCCGGCCAAAGGCCAGAAAGGTGCACCGCTGAGAGGCTTAAAAGGGGTGTTAGCAACTGGGGGGGGTACTTGGTGGCTGTTCAGGAAAAGAGGAATAAAGATGGGGGATTTCAAGGCCGGGAGTGGCCCATTAGTAACTGGGTGGTTGGGAGGAAAGAAGGGTACCTCCCCTTCTCCTCAAGCTCGGGAACACGGTAGATGGCCATAGAAGGGAATGAGTGAGGAGCTCACGGAGCCAAGGCCAACAGAAGGGGGAAACCTACATCGACGTGGAGGACCCTAAAGACGCCGGAGGAATAAGGAGACAGAGGGAGGAACGGATTGTCCGTCAGAAAAGCCCGCAAAGCCTAGCCTAAAACATCGAGGATCGAAAAGAAACCCGGAGAGGGTGGTTTTCATTCATGAGAATCAAGAGGGCGAGGCCCTTCATACATATGGCAAAAGCAAACTCCCCAAATGGGGCCATGGACAAGAGTAAGAAAGACCAAGAACGCCAGGAGGAGTGGGATACAAGAGGGAAGAAGACATCCGGGCCTAAGACATCGGCCCCTATCCCCAACCCTTTCCCCCAATACAACAAGCTCTCTCTCTCTTACTCTTGTTTCTTCCCGGTGGCCGTCGGACGGAGAACAGGCCGGGAGGGCCTCTTCTTCTTCTCTTCTTTCTTCTCCTCTTTCTCCTGTGTGTGCCCTCTACTGTTGGAACCTCTTCTCCTCTCTCTGTCCATCTCTTTGTGTTTTAACAGGAGGCTTTTATACTCCCAGCCACCGACGACTTCGAGCACGACCGTCGAAGGCGGGAAGCCGGCTGTGATGATGGGTTTGACCTGCCCCTGTACTGGCTGTCAGTGGGGTAGGCTACGTGGCCCAACGACCAGCTGCCACCTCAGACGGCTCCACTGCGCGCCAAGGATGTGTAGGGCATGGGCCTCACGTCGCCCATTGAAAGAGCTTCACCGCTGTGCCGTTGAAGGGCTGAACAAGCGTGCCGCTGTAGTGCCAAAAGGGCGTACCGCTGGAGCCCCGGATGGGCGTGCCGTTGAACGGCCTGAAGGGCGTGCCGCTGAAGACCCTACAGGGTGTGTCGCTGAAGACCCCCTAGGGGGCGTGCCGTTGAAGACCCCCCCCCCCCATGGGGGTGTGCCGGTGAAGACCCCCCCCATGGGGGTGTGCCGGTGAAGACCCCCCCTATGGGGGTGTGCCGGTGAACCCCCTTGGGGGTGTGCTGGTGAACCCCCATAGGGGTGTGCCGGTGAAGACCGCGGCAGGGTGTGCCGCTGAAGGGAGCGTGCCGCTGGAGGGTTCTGCCAGGGCGATTTTGAGCCCATTGTGAGCATAAGTTGTGGCCCATTTGATTTTCTTCGAGGCCCACGGGCTGTGGAGCCTTTTGTGCTTGATTTCCCCGGGGGTTTCTTCACTCGGCGCCGTTGTTGATGCTGGGCTGAGCATGACATTTTGGATGTGCAATTTTCGGTGTCTACAATTAGCCATTTTCTGACTTTGTTTTTATTTGGTATGCCTCTTTTTGCAGCTATCATGGCATCCAGTTCTTCTTCTCGTGCCGCAGTGACATGGGAGAACGTCAATTCCCTCGACTGGGGGCACGGCCAGGTGGCCATAATTGCAGAGTCTTCGGATTCAGAGACGGACACTGTAGACACCGGTCGTCTCCTTATTCTCGGCGGCGACTCTTTTCATTATGATAGAGAGGGCGTGACCAGGAAGGATTATCCCAAGGACAAGCACCTGATGTCCCTTCTTCAGCGCTTCAACCTTCAGGGGAAGCGGGATGTATTCGCCGTCCGGAAGGTCGAGCAGGCCCTGCTGGTGGAGAGAGACAGCTTGGCCGAATGCGTAATGCGAGGAAGACCCATCTATCTCCCTGGGGAGGTCAGGAAGTGGAGCGTTGTGCTGGGGCTGCAAGACCTGGCTCTGGCAGACGGACTGTTGACCAAAGCTCCCGAATTTGTACCTGCTCGGTGGAATGACTCCGCGGGCAGAGTAGATCGGGAGAAACCGATCTTTGGTTTATTCCTTGCCCCGTTGAGATGGGGATATAGAGATGAGTCATTCTTGCTGGATTGCTTGGCGATTCGCTTCAAGCACCAGATCTCCATGGGGTGGTTTGCTAAGTTAAAAGCTACAGACGCCCACGCATTCAGGCCCGGAGCAGTGGAATTCACAGACTATGTGCTGCATCATTATGCTCCTCTTTTGACCAGAGCTGGTGTATATCACAGCGTGTACGCTTCAAGGTATCGGTACCCGATTTCCCGAGGCTTGTGCTGTGGCATGATCGAGGTGTTTTGCCCTAAATACAACACCTTCTATACTTCAGAGGGGGAGACCTCCTTAGACTTGTGGAGTCTATCTCAGCTCAGCGGCCTGCCCATTGATGGAGAGCCGTATGAAGAAGTTTGTTGGCCTGACTGGTTGAAGGACCAGACCGACGGTGACGGTCGGTATATGGCGGGCTACGCCTATCAATATCTAATGAAGGCGTACCGCACCCTCTTCCATTCGTCGCACGACACGAGAGAAGCTCGAAAGCCGGGCGAGAAGCGAAGAGTGCGGATGGGCGCTTGGCTTCAATATTTCTTCCCGGGGAAGAACAAGTATGAAGATTTTCCTCCGATAGCACCGGTGGCCCAGAAGCGGAAGAAGAGGGTACGACGCCAGGCCGCTTCGTCATCTTCTTCGAGAGGAGGGCAGGGGGAAAACCCAAACCCTACTGGTATTGATGCAGTGACTCACTGTGCTGCATATTTGGTTTATTGGCTTTGTTCCTTTGCTCTCCCTCAAGGTGACGAGAGCGTGATCAGGGCGGAAGCCATATATCCAGCCTGTCTTTTGGCTTGGGGTACCAAGCTGTCTCTTTGCCCAGTGGCCCTGTGCCTCATTTACAAGATGTTGGGAGACTTGCATAAGACGCGCCTCCCCAGAAGCCTTCAGACGGTTGGTCCGTTACATTTCTTTAATGCTTGGGTCTGCACCCTGTTCCCGGAGGCAGCTCCTCGGGCGTTACAAGCAGTTCCTCTGGTCCCGCGCATGATAGAGTTTGCAAGTGCCGAGCCATCATTGCTAGCGGAGCAACTCTATGCCATTCGGGGTAAATTGACCCGTCTTCCTGTGGACTCGCCCGGGGTTCTTCATTTCTGGAGCTTAGCTGCTCACTCGAGCCCATTGACGAACAGGACGAGGCAATGCAAGCTCTTTGAAACTGAGGAGTACATCCATCCGATTTCCCAGGCCAACTATACCAGGCCTATTCTGGAGCCGGAGTTGGTTGATTGGGCACTGGCCATCAGGCCTAGTGTCCTCGTATTTCGCAAGAGCGGCATTCTGTGGCTGGAGCCGTATTACCCATTCCGTTTCAGTCGGAACTTTGGCTACGACCAGCAGATTCCACATTCCTCTTCGCAATTTGCATTGCCCAACAGGCACAGGGCCGGGCAAACGTCCAATGACGACGCCCGGATATGGTGGGACTCTTTCCATCGTCGCGAAGACGTTTCTTTCCGGGTGCCCGCCCCCGCACGGTTCCCTCGCGTCACGCCTTAATACGTCAAGTGGTGGAACGCGCGGACGGGATTTTACAGGACCTCCCGGAGAGAGTGCTGGGCCGTGGCGGAGCACAGGTTCTTTGCTTCCCAGCCGGAGCCAGTTCTTGATATTGACGCTTCTTATTTGAAGAAGTTGAAATCTTGGACTAATACGGACGTGAAGGCCTATCTAGAGGCCCGCAAGCTCGTAAAAGGCCGCAAGACGAAAGTTGAGCTGAAGTTGCCCCCGATCAACAAGGATGATTATGTGAAGACCCTTCAGGGTTTATGCCGGGTAAGCAGTGAGAGGGTGATTCTCCTGCAACTTCCTTTACCGGTAGAAGAGCCTCTCACAGCTGTGGCCAACTGGCGTCCCGAGGTGGATAGGTTATATCCCCATCGGGCTTTCATTCGCAAGGAGGACAGATGGGCTGACTTATATGCCAATACCCCCTGGCTGTTCGCACTCCTTCGGTCTCACGGCCTTTCGGTGGGTAGCCCCAGTGAAGCCATACTGGACCATCCTCTTCAGATCTCCTTCAAATATGCAGACAGGTGGGGGCTGGACCATCTGGGCCTGTATTATCTGCTGTCCTCCCGTGGCCATGAGGACCTGGCACTGCTGGCTGAGCCGAGCGAAAAGATCGAGGATCTATGCTGGCTTATTCGCGAGGCGGCTTCGAGGGACAAGACGCCATCGCTATTTTATTGGCCTCTCTTCCCCTTTTATACGGGACCGGCAAGTACGTTCTATCTTTTCCTTCAGGCCCTTCGGCCAGCTTCTTCTTTTCATTGTGGTTGTGTCATTCTCACCCTTGTGCGTATATAGTCCGACCGACTTCGGAGGAGACCCGGCACTTCAGGGAGCTGATCATAAAGGCCCAAAAGTCGACATATTTTGATGTTCCTGAGCCGGCCCCGATCGTGACGCCACTGCCTCCTGGAGATTCGAGGAAGAGGACCAGGTCCCAACTGCGAGAGGCCGTTGGGAAGGCGAAAGCGGCGGTGACCCGGGTGACACGGGCACGCCGGAAGAAAGCTGCCGAGAAGGAATCAGCCATCGTCCTTCCTTCTGTTGTGTCCTTTGAAGAGTTTGAGTCTTCTCGTGCACAAGGGCTAGAGGCCGAAGGTAGGCTCTTCTTTTCTTCAGAGTGCATTAGCTTGTTTCGACCGCTTGGGGTGGCCCATGCTGACAGTTGCCGATACAGCTGCCGCGGTCGTCGGACCGGAGGCGACGGTAGATGTAGCGGCTAGGGACGGGGCAGAGGAAGTCCTTGCTGCTCCCGTAGAAGGGGATCTGCCCTCTCCAACACCCCGGCAGGAGATGGAAGGTAATCTATAGTTTAGTTGCGATAGCAACGTAAATCTTCGTATCTTCAGCCGTCTTGACCCCTTTTTGCTGTGAATTGTAGTCGATATACAACCGTCATTGTTTCCGGGCTCGGAGAGTGCAGAGGAGGTGATCCCCTCGGGGCAGGGAGAACCCGCCCCTGAGGTATCATCTATTGCTGCCCTTGGTGTGGAGAGCACCGGGAAAGCTTCCGCCGAGGGTGATGCTCCTGCTGGCGAGGCTCCTACTTCGATGGCGGAGCGTCCTGAGAGAGCAGAGGGGTCTTCCTCCTCTGAGCATGTAGATTATGGTGGCGGCTCCAATGACGAGGAGTCACCACTGCTTGATTTTGAGACCGACGATGCTGGGGTGTCCTCGGCCTACGAGAGCGACTATCTGACTTTCAGCCCGGCCCGGTTATCATGGGGCGGTCCTGTGCCGTCATTATCGCTTACGAGTGAGGAAGTTGGCGCTGGGGAAGCTGCTCTTAAAGACTTGAGCTTAGTCCCGGCCGAGGTAAGGACCTATCCAGGGTCGATGCTTACCATGCTTCTTTTCTCCTCCTTCTAGCCAAGTTTTAAGTGTATATATCTCCGATGCAGACTGAGGTGGCGCTGCCAACTATGACGGTGCAGATACCACTCCCGGCCCTGGGAACAGGCCAGGCGACTTTCCCATCCGTCCTGCGGCCCATCGCATTGCAGTACCCAAAGGATCATGCAGCAACGATGGTTCCAGTTGGTCCCGGAGCGCTCGTGGAAGTTGATAGTTCGGCGATAGCCAGAGATTCTCCGTCAAGGGAGGCTGCACAGCAGTCAGTTCTGGAGAAGGGTGGCTCTGCTGAGGTAGAAGCCGGGGAGATTATTGAGGGACGGACGTCCCCGATTCTTGGGGTTCTTGTTGGACTCCCATCCCAGGGGGCCGGCAAGGAGATTGTTGTTGTTGAGGCTCCAACCACCGCATCTGCCGGTGCGGTTGTTCCCGGTGGTAGTGGGCTGCAGCTTATGCCGTCGTCATCCTCCGGGACAGCTGATGATATATGGGCTGCCGTGGATGGCAGAGTAGAGTTCGAACTGCCCGAGACGTCGCCACTTGGTCTTCAATCCTCGAGTGATGCCGTGTGGCAGTTCATGGGGACCCTCCAGCAGACCGTAACAGCCAGTAGGGATTTAACTTATGTTCAGCTGAGGGGCTTGATAGAGCATCTGTCCCGCTCGCTGCTGGCCCTCGGTTGTCCCATGGACGACTGGACTCCGCGGGTGATCCTGCTCCTGAAGTATGTGAACCGGAGGGAGTTCTTGGGCCGGGAGGCAGCTGACCAGCTGGCGGCCATATCATTGGAGCGGGCTGAAAACAAGACGGCCCTTATTTCTCTGCAAGAGACCGCGGCGAGGGCGAGGGACGAAGCCAACGCCTCTTTACAACGCCGGAGCTCCCTGACGGCCCGGATGACGGCATTGCGGGCCGAACTTTCCAGGATAGAGGCTGAACTTGAAGAAGTAGATCGCCTGGGGGTCCAAAAGGTTGAGGATGCTGAGATGGCTGAAGGACAAGCTGCTTCCCTGGAGATGAAGCTATCTGAGCTGGAGGCCACCGAGTTCAGATTGCAAGAACTGATCCGTCATCCCTCCCTGGGTATTCCTGTGCTGGAGGACATCTTTCGACGCCCTTTGCCGTAATCTCTTTTCTTTATGTGCTCCCTTTTAATGCACCTTATGTATTCCAGGGCATGGCCCATGTAATCATGTGCTTTTTACTTCATAGTAATGAAAAATCTCCATCCTGATTTTGAATGAAGACTCCATCTTGTCATTATTTTTTTTCCTTTCATTTGCCCGTTGATTCTAGTCCGAGTGTATGAGTCACTAGGGCAGGAGAGCGCTCACGCCTTCAGGGAAGGGGTGAGGTGTTCACTCCACCGCACCGCGACTTTTTCTCAAGACTAGAAACGGCTTATGCCGGTCGAGAGTTCGGGGGACTCAGGAGGGCATAGTGAAACTGACGGATAAACGGTCCTGCCGAGAACGGCCAGAACCGAGAACGGGTAGCGACCGGTCTTGCCGATGGTGACAAGGGTCGAAAAGGGTAGACGGTCTTGCCGATGGTGACAAAAACCGGCTGGGTAGCGACCTATCTTGCCGATGGTGACAAGGGTCGAAAGGGGTAGACGGTCTTGCTGATGGTGACAGGAACCGGATAGGTAGCGACCGATCTTGCCGATGGTGACAAGGGTCGAAAGGGGTAGACGGTCTTGCCGATGGTGACAAAAACCAAAAGGGGTAGCGACCGATCTTGCCGATGGTGACAAGGGTCGAAAGGGGTAGACAGTCTTGCCGATGGTGACAAAAACGGGATAGGTAGCGACCGATCTTGCCGATGGTGACAAGGGTTGAAAGGGATAGACGGTATTGCCGATGATGACAAAAACCAGATAGGGTAGCGACCGATCTTGCCGATGGTGACAAGGGTCGAAAGGGGTAGACGGTCTTGCCGATGGTGACAGGAATCGGATAGGTAGCGACCGATCTTGCCGATGGTGACAAGGGTCGAAAGGGATAGACGGTATTGTCGATGGTGATAAAAACCGGATGGGGTAGCGACCGATCTTGCTGATGGTGACAAGGGTCGAAAGGGGTATAGACACTAGACGTGTATAAGTGGGATATCGGATGAAGACCCTCGCCCCGACCTCGGAAATGGCCTTTGGACGACGGATGGTTCATCACTATTCACCATTCATTTTTATTCACATTACTGACCTAAGCGCCCTTTCGGGTTTTCACCGAAGCCAACCCCCTCTTGCTTTTGCCCGCGCGCCCTTTCGGGTTTTCACGCGGTGGGGTACCCGATTTTACCTGCGACGCCCTTTCGGGTTTTCGCCACAGCTGGGTTACAGCCATTTTTGCACTTGACCTGATATAGGAGCAAGTCTGGCGGGGTATCTCTATTTTTAACCCCAATTTCTTTTCTTTTTTTTTCTCTTTTTTTTGTTTTTGAATTCGAGATTCAGAAGAACTGGACCACGGGAACGCTGACCGTCCTTGTCGATGAGGACAAGGGTTGGTCTTAGGTTTATTTCGTCGACACTGGTTAAATGTCGAAGCAAGGACGTGGCTTATTAACAAGGATGTAGGATCCAAGTTCAAGAGTAGAGATCGACCGTTCTCGCCGATGATGGCGAGAGTCGAAAAGGGTTTATTCGTCGGCGTATGCTACTGCCGAAACAAGGATGGGGTTGTCAACAGGGACGTAAGGTCCAAGTTGAGGGTAGAGATCGACCGATCTCGTCGAGGATGACGGGGGTCGAAAAGGATTTGTTCGTCGGCATATATCACTGCCGAAACAAGGATGGGGTTGTCAACAGGGACGTAGGGTCCAAGTTGAGGGTAGAGATCGACCGATCTCGCCGATGATGACGAGGGTCGAAAATGATGTGTTAAAGGATTTCCGGCGGGACTTTGATGATTGTCCCTTTCGGAGTTTTATTGGGTGGAGAATAGGAGAGGCATTTTGGAAATTACCACTTTACCGACTCAGACGCCCTTTCGGGTTTTCGCCGAAACCAGCCCCCTCTTGCTTTTGCCCACGCGCCCTTTCGGGTTTTCACGTGGCGGGGTACTCGATTTTGCCTGGACGCCCTTTCGGGTTTTCGCCACAGCAGGGTCATAGCCATTTTTGCACTTGTCCCGATGTGGGAGCAAGTCTGGCGGGGTATCTCTATTTTTAACCCCATTTTTATTTTGACTTCTTTCTTTTCTTTTTTTTTATTCGGAATGCGAGCCGAGAGAGGGCAGCTTGATCAGGGCGAAATGCCGCTAACCAAGGAAAGGTAGCTTGATTAAGGCGGAGAGCCGCTAGCCAAGGAGAGGGTAGCTCGATCAGGGCAGAGTGCCATTGACCGATGAAAAGTAGTTTGATCAGGGCGGAATGCTGCTAACCCAGGAAAGGTAGCTTGATTAGGGCAGAATGCCGCTGATCAAGGAGAAGGTAGCTCGGTTAGGGCGGAGTGCCACTGAACCAAGGGAGGGGTAGCTTAGTTAGGGCGGAGTGCCACTAGACCAAGGAAAGGGTAGCTCGGTTAGGGCGGAATGCCGCTAACCAAAGTGTAGCTTGATTAGGGCAGAATGCCGCCAAACCAAGGGGAAGGTAGCTCGGTGAGGGCGGAGTGCCACTGAACCAAGGGACGGGTAGCTCGATTAGGGCGGAATGCCACTAAACCAAGGAGAAGGTAGCTCGGTTAGGGTGGAGTGCCATTGAACCAAGGGAGAAGGTAGCTCGGTTAAGGCGGAGTGCCATTAAACCAAGGAGAAGGTAGCTCGGTTAGGGAGGAGTGACACTGAACCAAGGGAGAAGGTAGCTCGGTTAAGGCGGAGTGCCACTAAACCAAAGAGAAGTAGCTTGATTAGGGCAGAATGCCACTAACCAAGGAAAAGTAGCTCGATTAGGGCGGAATGCCACTAGCCAAGGAAAGGGTAGCTCGGTTAGGGCGGAGTGCCACTAGACCAAGGAAAGGGTAGCTCGATTAGGGCGAAATGCTGCTAACCAAGGAAAGGGTAGCTCGGTTAGGGCGGAATGCCACTAGACCAAGGAAAGGGTAGCTCGATTAGGGCGGAATACCGCTAACCAAGGGAAGGGTAGCTCGATTAGGGCGGAATGCCGCTAACCAAGGGAAGGGTAGCTCGGTTAGGGTGGAATGCCACTAGACCAAGGAAAGGGTAGCTCGATTAGGGCGGAATGCCGCCAAACCAAGGGGAAGGTAGCTCGGTTAGGGCGGAGTGCCACTAGACCAAGGAAAGGGTGTTCCGACCGATCACTCGGGGTGTGTCGGCTGCGCCGCATGATACAGCTTAATGTGTTTTCCGTTGAGGGGAGAGAACTGGATGACTCCTTTGTGGTCTACAAGGACGTAGGCACCCCCTTCATATACTCGACGGACGATATACGGTCCGACCCAGTTTTCGACCAGCTTCCCTTTGGGGTTAGAGGCCATCACTTCTCTTCTTTTGACCATCACCAGGTCTCCTTTCTTGAACTCTCGACCCTTGACTAACTTGTCAAAAGCACGGGCCATGCGAGCTTGGTAGAGTTGGATGTTTTGTTGCGCCTGGAGGCGTTTTCCTTCGAGCTCAGCGAGCTCTTCCAATCTTCTTTCTGCATTGGTCTGCTCACCACTGACTAATCCGTGCTGGATGGCAACTCGCAATGAAGGAACTTCAAGTTCAATCGGCACTACAGCTTCCGACCCATAGACAAGGGAGAAAGGTGAACAGCCGGTTGGGGTCTTGTAGATAGTACGATAAGCCCAAAGTGCTTCGTACATCCTTTCTTCCCAATCCTTTTTGTTAGACTTGACAGTCTTTGCCAATAATGTGCACAAGGTCTTGTTAAAGGCCTCTGCCAGTCCATTGGCTTGAGGGTTGTAGGGGGACGATGTCCTCCAGTCAATTTTGTATTTGTCGGCTAGCCGGTAAACCTTCTGATTTCTGAAATGGCTGCCATTATCAGAGATGATTCGGCTGGGGATCCCGAACCGGAATATTACATTCTGCTGGAAGAATCTTGCAACTAGTTCTCCGGTCACATCTCTTAGTGCTACTGCCTCCGCCCATCTGGAGAAATAGTCTGTAGCTGCTAAGATGTATCTGCATCCTGATGAAGATGCTGGTAGTGGCCCTACCACGTCCGTGCCCCACTGAGCAAACGGCCAACTTGGCAGAGTGGGATGCAGTGGCACTGGAGGTCTCCTCGCCACATTAGCGTGTTCTTGACATTTCTGACAAGCTTTGGCAAACTTGCAGCAATTATCAAATATAGTGGGCCAATAATAACCCAGCTTCTTTATCTCAATTTTCATTTTCGGGCCAGCCTGGTGTGCTCCAGCTGATCCTGCATGAACTTCTTGCATCACCTGTCCCGCCTCTGCTGAAGACAAGCAACGGAGTAGGACTTTCCTTCTGGCATCTGCCATAATTCGGAACAAGGTCCCGCTTCTCATCTCGTAAGAATCCTTGATCCTCAGGAGCTTCATTCTCTATTCCTTTTCTTTTGGAAGTTGCTGGTGTTGAAACCAGCGTAGGAGATGCTCTCGCCAGTCGGGCTGCTGAACCCCTTCGATGACTGCTACTTCCATCTCTTGTTCGTCGGCCAGAACCTCTGTTACGCTGGGGACCTGTCGGCGGTTGATCACTGTTATATGCAGGCTTGTGTCTGGCGGGACCGCCAATGAACTGGCCAGCTTAGCGAGGGCGTCTGCCTGAGCATTCCGGCCTCGATTGATGTGCTTGATGCTGATGAAGTAAAATCTTGACATCAGGCGAGTTGCCAACTGGTGATAGGGGAGGAGCTCTTGCTTTCGCACCTCGAACTCTCCTTCCAGCTGTTTTATAACTAGCATGGAGTCTCCGAATGCTTCCAGCATCTGAATTCCCATGGACAGAGCAATCTGCAACCCGATTATCAGGGCTTCATATTCTGCTTCATTGTTTGTGCATTGTTTGTTTATGGAGCAGGAAGTATGCACCACTTCTCCTTCTGGGGACTTCAAGACTATTCCTGCTCCTGCTCTGACCCTGGATGACCCGGTAGCAGATGTGTCAATTCTGGAAGCGCCATCAAAGTATAGCTGCCATGAGGAAGGCTGTACTTGGGCGGCTTCTAGGGTCTCATCCTCGGGAAGTTTCGGTTCCCACGGGCTTTCCCCGGGCACTGGGTGCTCAGCGAAGAAGTCTGCAATAGCTTGACCTTTGATGGCCTTGCGCGGTACGTAGGAGACATCAAACTCCATAAGGATTACCGCCCACTTGCCTAGGCGGCCTTTGAGTGCCGGCTGGGACATAATATATTTCAGGGGATCCTCCTTGGACACCAAGCTGATTTCATGCGACAACATATAATGCCGGAGCTTTTTGACTGCGAAGACTAGTGCCAGGCAGATCTTCTCAATATAAGTATATTTCTCTTCAGTTCTGACCAGTCTCCGACTGAGGTAATAGAGGGCTTGTTCTTTCCCTTCTTCATTATTCTGGGCTAGCATTGCCCCCAGAGAATTATGTGTAGCTGCTATATACAGTATCAACGGCCGTCCTTTCACCGGTGCGCCCAATACTGGAGGAGTCTTCAGATAGTCTTTTAGCTTGTCAAAGGCTGTCTGGCAATCTTCATCCCATTAAAAGGGAACATCTTTCATCATCAACTTGTGAAAAGGCTGGCATCGCCCTGACAAATTGGAAATGAACCGCCGGATATAAGCCAGGCGGCCCTATAGTGACCTCAGCTCGGAGATGTTCCTAGGTGGAGGTAACTCCTGAATCGCCTTGATCTTTGCGGGGTCTATTTCGATTCCCCGATACCGGACGATGAAGCCCAAGAATTTTCCGCTCGACACTCCGAACGCACATTTCATAGGATTCATTTTTAGCTCATGCTGCCTCAGCCTCTGAAAAACAATCCGGAGGTCTTGCAGGTGATCTTCTTTTCTTCTGGTTTTGACCACCAGGTCATCTATGTAGCACTCGACCTTGTGGTAGAGCAATTCATCAAAAAATTTGGTCATTGCGCGTTGATAGGTTGCGCCAGCATTCTTCAGTCCGAATGGCATTCTCTTGTAATGATAAATGCCTTTAGGAGTTCGGAAAGCAGTATGGACCCGGTCATGCTCCGCAATCCAAATCTGATTGTGGCCGGAAGACCCATCCATGAATGACAGGGCTTCATGGCCGGTTGTAGCATCGATCATGACCTCGGTTATTGGCACCGGAAAGTCATCTTTAGGGCAGGCTTTATTTAGATCTCGGAAGTCAACACAAATCCGGATCTGTCCATTCTTCTTTTTCACGGGGACGATATTCGTCAGCCATGTGGTGTACTGATTTTCTTCAACAAATCCCACATCAATGAGCTTGTCAACTTCAGCACAGATTCGGGTGATGAGCTCCGGCCTCATACGCCGCGGTGGTTGCTTCACCGGCTCGGCTTCGGGGCTGATTGCTAGCTCGTGTTGTGAGACAGCAGGGTTTAGACCTGGCATCTCTTTATAAGTCCAGGCGAAGTAATCCTGGTATTCTAGCAGCAGCTGGATGTACAGCTCCCATTCTTCTGGGGATAGTTGGGCACTGAGGAAGGTGGGCCTAGGGTCCTCCTCATCTCCCAAGTTGACTTCTATTAGTTCATCGACTGTGGCCTAGCCTCCGTCTTCTATCTCCGGAGGTGCCGGCTGGAGGTCGACGAAGTCTGGAACACCATCTCGAGGGTCGAGCACTTCAACCTCCTCGTCGGACATTGCCAGAGCTTCATGGGGTCCTCTTGCTTCTTGCGCTAGCGACTGTGTGGATGGATCTATGGACACATCCGTTGCCGTTGCAGCTCCCGAGGGTGAGAGAACAGCTTCAGTGCTTGCAGATGAGGTTGCAGCCATGACAGGCCAGTAGTTGTTTGCCGCCGGACTCGGACAGCATATTGGATTTGTAGCAGAAGTTGAAGGAGTCTCGCCTTCTGGGATAGTTGTATCTTCCGCAGAAGTGGCTTTTTCTTTTCTGGTAGCTGGCTCCCCTTGATTGGAGTTGACCAAGGCCTGCCTGATTGGCAGAAAGGGTGTTGAAGTTGTCATTAGTAGGACCCCTGTAGAGGGAGAGACTCCTATTTCTTGAATGTCTTCGGCTCCGCTGCTGCTAGCCGTATCAAATTCGGCTTGAAAGGCCGCTTCCTCAGGACGGACCTGCTCCCAGCATCGGCAGGAGATCAAGGTCTCCATTTGTTGATTCCGGGATAGAGCCAATTCAGCATGTTCGGCTTTCGCCGGATATTCATCAAAGGTTGCCCCCAGAGGGCTATCTTTAGTTGGATAGAAGGTGGAGATGGTATCCACCTCGTACCGCCCACTATAATAGTAGTCTTCCAGGGTGAAGCCCAGACCCGGATGTTGAGAGACACGTCTCATTTCTTTATCCAGATTTGCAGGATACCACATCTTCTGGAAAGCTTCCTTGCGTTTTTTAGGTTGATCGGGAGGGATGTGTTGCTTTTGAAACATCCTGGCCGTCCGATCAGTGGTAAATGCCAGGCCCTGAATAGGAACCCGCGGGTTGGCTAGATCCTCAGGGAGGCTGCAGTTTGTGTCCTCCTGAGTGGGATGCTCCTCAGCTGTATAGAACAAGCTGCTGGGCCCATCTTCTTGTGTCACCTCCCAAGTTTTGAAAGGTTCGACAGTGGGACCATCGAGGCCGGAGACTGGCTTGGTGAGGCCGGCCGGGACTCCGATGCGGTCGTGCTGTCGATCAATATGCACTTCCTTAGCTTTGGGGTATAATGCTGGGGGTGTCACCCTGCCGACATTTCCAGAAGCCGTGATGTGGGAAACCACCTTCGGCTTGACATATCCGCGCGACGGTGGTGGATACCAACCGTCACCCGATCTATTCTTCGATGCCCCTACGGGGGCTCCATCTTCAGAAACCTTCCGGGGAGACCCCGTATATAGGTTGGCATCCGCCAAGTGACATTCAAACACCTCGAATGGGTGGATGTCAGCAAATATCCTCTCCTCCTTCCCCTGGAGGCTGTATTTGATGCATTGGTGGAGCGTGGAGGGCACCACCATATTTTCATGCAGCCATGGGCGGCCGAGCAGCGCTTTGTAGGAGGTGCGAGAGTCAATGACGTGAAATTGCACCGTTGTAGTGAAATCTGCCAGGGTCAGTGTGAACTCTGCCACTCCCATAGATACTTCACACTTTTGGTTGAAGCCAGCGATACGCATATCCCCGACTTTCTCGAGATGCACATTAAAGTGGTACCTCTCGTATATTCTATATGGCAGGATGTTGACTGCTGCACCAGGATCAACCAGAATCCGGTTCAGATCTCTTCCGTTCAGGTGCCCTTTCATATATAGCGGCCTGTTGTGACTGGCAGTAGGTAGTAGCATGTCTTCTGGAGAGAAGGTCATACTGGCTTCTGGTATAGCCTCAGCTATGCAGGCTTCAAAATGAGCAGGCGTCTGCAGAGCAGTGATGATCGCCTGTCGAGTCTCTTCACTCAAAGAGAGAATTTCCCAGATCGTAAATCGAGCAGGGAGCTTCTTGAGCAACTTCATTATTCGGCTTCCAGCCCGGACATTGGAGAGCTTCATCTCTTCAGCCCATCTGGGCTTGGAAAGGTTTTGATTCGCGGGCCCTGACGGACCTGCTTCACCTTCCTCGGACTCGGCACCCTCTTGACTGGCATTGGCTGTCGGGTCTTCTTTATTAGCTGCTGTAGGGCAAGCCCCATCTGCATTTGCATCCTCAGTAGATTGCGCTGGCTGCGGGTGAATGACCCCGGGCGTAGGGTTAGCCTCCTGACAAGGCTGCTTCCCCTTTGACATCTTCATGAATTCAAGGAATGAAGGGACTGTCTTGCCCCCAGTCTTGTTGTATAGACCTGACGGAGGAGGGATTTGGACTCCCTTAACTTCCGATGGAGGTGTCTTGTAGGGTTGCTCCCCTCTGAACATAATGTTGTGATTGGGTGGCGGCTGGCGCCCCCATTTCCGGCCTGACCGAGTGGCATGTGCAGCAGTTGCGGCCTCGGCCTTGCCTCCCCCAGCATGGGGTGTGAAGCAAATTTCTTCTTCTTCCTCTTCTCCGGGCAGGTTGAAGAGTGCTGACAGGGTATTACAGGAGACGACCTGTGTTTTATGGGCCCTAGCGGCCTTTCTTTTCTTTTTCTTTTGCTTTTTCTTCTTTTTGGTTTCTGCAGGTGCTTGCCCCCAGAACAGGTTGCTCTCTTGAGGTGGTGCTGCTTCAGCTTCCTCCCTTTGCTTGAGTGAGAGTTGCTCCAGCTCTTGCCATGGGATGTGGTCCCGTACCAGCAGAGGTTTTAGTTCGGGCTGTACATATTCATCTAGCCCTTCAATTAAGTGTTGCAGTCGAAGGACCCCAGGATTGGTTTCCTTGATTACTGACAGCAGAGTTTGTCTCCTCCTGTTGGGTGTATGTATTCTGACAGCTGTAGGGGGAGTGACCCATACGGGTGCTACCACTGGCGGAGCAGGCCGGGGTGTAATGCCATGGATGTGTGCCCCCTCTTTTGGGCGGGGTGCCCTCTTCTTCTTGTGCTTCACAGGGATTTGCTGCCACCCCTGCTATTCCTTCACGGGCTCCAGGAAATGGATTTCGTAGGTGCTCCGTGTGCTTGCTTCAAAGATCTCCTCAGGTAATGCCTGGTAGAGGGAGATCATGTTGACTGCTGCCCTCCTAAAAGGGGCTTCATGTGGCTGAGGAGGGTCTACTTTGTACTCTCCCAGCTCTATCTCATTCTTCTTCACCATCCCTTCGATGACGTCTTTGAAAACATAACAGTCTTCGATTGGATGTCCCAACATCTGGTGGTAGGGGCAGAATCTTGGACTGTCTTTTCTCTTCAGGTCCTCCGGCCTCCTTGGTTCAGGCAGAGTGACCATGTTGTATTCTGTTACCCAGTCGAACAGGACTCGGGTCTTGTCTTTTGGAAAGGAATAAGCTTTCATCATTTTGTCCCTCAGCGAAGGACCTTCTTTATCATCTGGAGCTTTCGCAGGTTGCGGGGGAGCCGCTTTCTTGCCTTTCTCCTTCTGTTCTTCGAACGCCTTGATATCAAGCGCATTCGCTTCTTTAGGTGTGGGGCGCCATTCCGCAGCCTTGCCTTTCTGGGCTATGCTGGCAGTTGACGTCGGGACAGGCTTGGCTAGAAAAGCTTCCACCTCAGCCACCACATTATTCAGCCGGTCGAACGACCGTATTTCCATACCAATCATCTTTTCCAGGACCTCCCTCCTGAGATTTTGCTTACATATTTGCACAGCGTCCTCCTGATGCGGGGGCTGCTTACATCTCATTCCGAGGTTCCTCCACCTCTTGATGTAGTCAAGGGCTGTCTCATCTGCCCTTTATTTTGTTGAATAGAGCTCGGCCACTGTGACCTCCCTCTCTGTGACATGGAATCTTTCTCTGAACTTCCTCTGCATATCTGACCAGTCATTAATTGACCCAGTCGAGAGACTGGAGTACCATTCAAATGCGAGCCCTGTAAGCGAGGACCCGAAGAATTTCAGCAGATACGACTCGTCGGTGGCCAGATCACCCATAACGGTCATATAATATGCAATATGCTCTTTTGGGGAACCTTTCCCGTTGAATTTGTCAAATTTGGGCGGCTTGTTGACTCCCGGGGGAAGTCGTTTAGCCGCATGGTGTTGCGGGTAGGGCACCCGATAGGCATCGAATGCGACGTAGTCGCCTTCACTCTTCTCTGCGAGCTTCAGCTCAATCATCCTTTCCACCATCATCCGGTTCACGACCGTGGGGTCGACTGGCTCCGGATAGAAGTGTGCTGGCTGCAGGTATGGGGTGACCAGGTGGTCGCCTATGGAGGATGCAGCAGCGGGGGTGTTGGGTGCACCTGAGGAAGCACCGGAGGTAGCAGCGGCTGAGGCTGTGGTGGCCGCTGTTGTGCTGTCGTCACGGTTGGTTCTGACGGCTGGGGTAGTGTATAAAGAGGTGGAGGGTCATCTCGACAAGCCGCTCCCCGGGATGATTCACCCTGGACTTCGGGTGGTTTAGAAGCTGATGAGTGCTCAGTCTTTTCTATCAGCTGTTTCTTCAGGGAATCTATTTCCCGTTGATATTTTTGCAGCAGCATCAGAACTGATGGATCTATAGTGGTGGGGACACCTTCTGTTGTTTCCCCAGACGTACCCTCAGGCAGGATGTCGAGGAGTACGTCGTCTTCTTCTTCCGTCGTCACCACATTAGCGGTCAAGACGGGGGCTTTATCATCCCAGTGGAGGTAGACCTGGGGCTGTTTCTCTTTCATCATCGTCAGAAGTCCTCTTGCTGCTTCTGTCCTACGGGTAGTTGGCCCCGGCCGTACGGCCAATTGAGTCAGTTCTTGGGGGTCTTCAGGGAGCTCCCCATATCGGCTGGGTACACCAGCCATGTTGCAGGTAAAGACCCGCATCCTTCTCTTCTGTCGATGGACCCTCCGTCTGGCTTGCCGTGGAAAGGTCAGCCTCTCGAACACAGAGATTCTTCTTCTTTCTTCCCGCTCGGGGAAGGCTTCATCGGCTTCGATCTCAAAGCCGTCATCGTATCCATTATCGTCGACCGACGACATCCTCATTCTGTCTCTTATCTCTTCTTCATCTGCCGTTGATGGACATTAATCTTCTTCAGTGGCGACTGTCTGCATCAGCCGCTACTGTCCGAGTGAGGTGTTGCCCAATCCTCGGAAATAGCTTCTGACCAGGCAGGCCATTTCTTCTCGACCCCGTTCTTGATGTAGCACGGGGGATAGTGGTCGGCCTCCAGAAGGAGGAATGTAGGCCAGTCGAGCTCTGTCGGCTGGCTGTTGGAATCTTCGCCCCGTGGCAGGGACGTTGGCTTGACGGGCCGCAGCCCGGAAACTTCTGTGGCGCGGAGGATCCGCAACCACCTCTTCTCCCATCTTCGGGGGTAGGCCCCTTTCTCTTATCACCTCCGCATCGTCATTCACAGGATGGCGGCGGATGGGTGTCGGCTGGTGGACAGGTCGGGTCCGTTTGGGAACCCACACCTGTTTGAACTTCCTCGGCTTGAGTGCCGGGTTTCCTTGGCCATGGTGGCCGGCTTCTTTCATTTCTGCCCTCCTTCCAGTAAGGGCTTGATATGTGTTGTGGACAGGAACGTTTGGGATGACTCGGTCTGGGGTCACCCGTGCCGTGTGCCCGTTGAGGAAGACACGCATGCCTCCCACCAGCATTGACTTCCCGGACTGAGAGACAGTTCCGGTGATCACAGCAGTGTTCTTGCGAGCCTGGCGACGCTGACGTCCTCCAGGGGGTTTGTTGACTACAGCGGGGTGCGTCCCACGTACAATGTGGTGCACCATGCAGCTAGCGGCCGGGGCCGGATTCTTGAGCAAGTCGTCGTAGCGGGGAACCTTCAGAGGTTCCACTTCCTCCATAGCTTGCTTGGAAGGTTCCGGGGCTTCGACTTCTAGGATGTCGACGAAGGCCAAGCCCAGGAAGTTGGGGAAGCCTACAGCGGCAGGGAAGCTGCCGAATTCCATAGGTACCGCTAGGTACCCTTGTGCGTGTCCAGCGACTATCGACTGATCGAAGTCGACGCCAGCTATTCCATGAGTTGTCATTGTTTGCCTACAAAGACAAATGGGGAAAAATAATCAGTAGTCTTTGAAAGGGCTTCGAAGCCCGGATATCTCGGCAAAGAGATGAAAGGTGACACCAGTCCCACCGGGCGTGCCAGACTTGTTTCAGCGTTTTCTTTCTTTCCCTTTTCGTTCGCGTATCGATCAACCATTTGGCTAACTGGTAGTCAACTGACTGATTGACGATGCGGGCGTGCCAGTCACATGAGTGACAATTTTATTGTGCGCTCATTCTGACCCATGTCGGGCGAATGTGAGGTTCGGTCGGGACCAGCAGTCCGCCATACCATAAAGGTTATGGCGTTAATTACATCCCCCACGAGGAGGGAACACCTTTGATTAATTGCCGAGACATCGGGCTGTCGAAGCCGGATTAAAAAGAGCTACATGATGATCATGAGGAAGACATGCAGGATGCACATGTTTATCGTGTAGAAGATGCATAGTTCATGGAATTATGGATCCTCGGTACGTGGCGAAGGACGTAGGTCCGAAGACCACCACCGCGCACAGCGAAGACTTCTGACCAGACGTAATCCAGCTTTTCTGTCAACACCATTTGATCTACTCGAGGATGTATGCATGGATGCACACATGACGTTCATAACTATATTAAGCATGATAACGGAATTGTGGAAGCAAATGGTGATCAACCATGTTTATTACTCCCCATCGAGAGGAAGGAAGAAGGCAGCACAAATATGATGGCGAAAGCAAAGTGCTAACGGATATGGTAATGAAGATATGATAACAATATAGTTCGGGCTCGCTTGGCCCTTCTTTTATTCAATTTATTACCAGCTATGCTTCAAAAACGGCAACATGCTACCAAAATCGGCGCAACCATGCGAGAGGTAACTCATACGGCGCGATAGAACATCAGTATGGACGGCTAATACGGCGCGGCCCCATAACCGGCTAAAACAGCGCGCAAGAGGATGGGGCGCGCCGGCTTGGGGGGCGCCGGAAAGTCGCAAAGAAAATTTTTTTGATTATGAGTGTGGGGTTAACCCGGCGCGGGGGGGTACCGCGCCGGTTTAAGGCGCGCCGGTTAAGACCGCGCCGTATTAACCCTATTTTGTTAATTTTTGAACTTTTTTCAAGTTTATTAAGCTCCCATAGAACATTTTAGAGTTGTTTAGGCCAATTGATTGTTTAATTGGAGCCCATGGCCTTCTAGGAATGAGGGAGCAAGTCAGTGCGAGGTTCATACTCAAGCACTGAGGTAACTAAGTCCAGAACGAGCGTTTCATTAAGGCTTATTCAATCTTAATCTGTCCAAAATTGGACAGTGTAGACACGCTAAAATTGACATTATTTTGAGTATATTTCATATCACTCTACGATGCCCCATTTGACCCTCAAATCAGCTTATTTGAGTGGTTTTCCCACTTTTTCTTGAATTTCTCCTATTTTTCCCCATTTATCTCCTTTTTCCTATTTTTCTGGATTTTCTGGGCATTTATCTCTTTTTTTTTGAATTCACGCCCTCATCAGGGGCTTGTTTTTGAAACACGACCTTGTCTAGGGCGTTTTCTCCCATTTTATCTATTTCTCCCCCATTTTATCTATTTTATGAATTTTCTAAATTCACGACCTGGGTAAGGGCGTGTTTTCTTCAAAACATGACTTAACCAAGGGCGTTTCTTAAAGAAAGGACGACCTTACCTGAGGGCGTTAATTCTTTTGGTTTGACCGACTTCCCCATTTGAGCTCTTGAAATTAACGCCCTTCTCAGGGGCGTGTTTTTAAACGTGGCTTTAATTAAGGCGTGTTTTACATTTTTCAAATATGGGGAGTTTTTATTGCTAAATTTGGTTTTTGAGAAACGCCCTTGTGCAGGGCGTGTTTTTGAGAAACGCCCTCTGGTCAAGTCGTCAATTCATTAATTGACGCCCTGACCTAAGGCGTGTTTCACCTTCTGGCTTCGCAGCCCTTTCACCGGAGAGTCCTTGCCTCGTTAGACTCCTCCTCTATTTGGGCTCTTGCCCGTTCTTATCCCTTCCTCCTTTAATCTCTTCCCTTCTTATCACCTTTTTCTAACCTATTAATAGAGGCTCTCGCCTCTGTTAAGGGGTTGGTTCCGATAATTCTCATTCTCCCCTGCGTTTTTCTATTTTTTTCCCTTCTTCTTCTGTCTTCTACGTGCCTCCGTCTTCTTCTTCTTCTTATTCTTCTTCTTCTGCTGTTGTTCTTTTCCTTTTGTTTCTTCTTTTCTTTTTACAGGAACCGAACGCAGGGCCCTTTGGCTAAGGAGGACTTCACATCAACATCTTCATCCCTTTGAGGCTTTCTCCCCATCGAGCATTCAAGCCAAGGAACCACAAAAAAAGATTTTTTTTATCTTATCTTCCCTTCATTATTCTTCTTATCTTCATTATCATTATTGTTATAGATCATGCATCATATATCATTGTTTTCATTGATTTTTCTCAACCATCATATTGAGATCTCCCCATAGTGCAACTCTTGCACATCTCCCTTATTCTCATTATTTTCATGTATTCATTCATCTCCCACACCCTTTGCATAGGGGTTTAAGGGCAACCACCCTTAAGGTGTGTTCATAATCAATTTATCATGCTCATGTTTCTATTAAGAATTGATGCTACACTCACCATGTTCTAATTCAATTTCTTTTATTGGTGTTCGTCTTTGTTTTGCAAGGGTAATCAAGAAAGAAGAACTCTCTTCATCGGCCGGCCGATTTGAAGAGAAAGGAATACTCACATCCCCCGCATATTTGAGGTATTTTGCGATCATCTTCCCATATCAATCTCCTCTTTGAGACCCTCGTGTCTCTGGCGATCACACACTCCACATTAGCACCTCGTGCTATTTTTATTGCTTTCACCCATATATCTATTGCTTTTTATATTTTTAAGTGTGGATTTTAAATCAAATCTACAAATTGGCGATCACGGTGGGACACTTTGTGTTCTTCTTTCATTACCCCTTTCCCCTTGGCACCCTCGCGTGCCCTTTTGATATTCATATTTGTTGATTGCATTGATTCTATGAGTGTTCCTCTGCTGTTGCTGGCCGCGAAGGATTCCTGGTCAAGATGAATTCACGCCTCTGGAAGAGGCGTTTTTATTGATTTAACGCCCTGACACAGGGCGTCTTCTTAATATTTTACACCCTCTGCCAGGGCGTTTTCCAGCTTACTTCCGGGTTTTGTTGCTTCCTGTGAATTCACGCCTTGTCCGAGGGCGTTCTGTTATTGAGTAGCGCCGCAGATCAGGGCGTTTCTATTGATTTGACGCCCACTGCATAGGGCGTTCGTTTATTGGTAGCGCCCTGACCCAGGGCGTTCCTTGACTTGGTTGGCATCTGCCCGCGGTGTTTCACGCCCTACCGAAGGGCGCTTTTTCCATTGGTAGCGCCCTGCCCCAGGGCGTTTTCTTCCTGTGTTTTGCCAAACCCCTGTGCTTTCTTCATATCATATATTTTGCATATATCTGCTGCCAGTGTTTCACGCCTTGCCCAAGGGCGTTCTTTTATTTATTAGCGCCCCTCATCAGGGCGTGTCTCCTGAGTTGACGCCCGCTGAACAGGGCGTCCGTTTATTGATAGCGCCTCACCCTAAGGCGTGTTTTCGCCAGCCCCTGGGCCCCTCACGTTGATTCACGACAGTCACATCGTCGTGTCTTTTTTAGTAGCGCCCCCTTCCCGGGCGTGTTTTTACTGTGGGTTTCCAGAACCCCCGGCTGTGGTTTTTCATGATATTTCATGCTTATTTTTGTTGATTGATCATATTATTGTGGTTGGCCTGTTTACCCTGTTGCATTCATATTTGCATTTGGTTTGGGAGCCTCCTCCTCTTCATTTGGATCCACACACCCTCTTGGAATCAGGACGACCCTCCATTGAGCATTCCGTCTCTTTGGACTGGAAATCCCTTTTCCAAGCCTCCATAAGCCCCCGCACCCGTGGATTCCCTCACGGACGCCGGGCAGGTTGTACCCTTTTGAAGTCCCGAATTAGTTGGCCCACACGTGGTGAGAGAGGGTTCCTAGTTGACATTGGAGTTCAAACCATATTGAAACTAGGATTCCCCCCTTGTGTGAATCATTCCAAACTTTGCTAAAATTCATTAATTCACCAAGGTTCAAACATAAAAATCAAGGTAACCATTCCAACTTCTGTGTTTCTTTGCAAATTATTTGCACATTATTTGGATTGCATAATGGCTTACTTTGATAAACAAAACAACATGTTTAATTCAATTTATGAGGGTGATCAACCTAGCACTTCTTACACTCCTCAAATTCAACATGTTCATCAAAATCCTCACCATTCTTTCAAGGGACCACGTCCCCATTCTTATGGTCATACCCTACCCATGGGCAATGTCCATCTTCATGGTCCCCCTCCTCAATTTCGAGCCACTAGTCCTACGGGACCGTCTCGTCCTAATGACGGGAAAGTCTCTCAAATCTTGCATGCATTAGATCATCTTACGCCTCAACAGATCCAAGCCCTTAAGGCCGCCGTTGAGGGTACATCACATGCATCTCCCTCCAATTCTATACGGGTGGCCCATCACCCACTTCCCTCTTCCGTTCATATTCCTAATCGGGTGGCCCATCACCCACCTCCTTCCAATTCTATTCGGGTGGCCCATCACCCCCCTCCTCCTTCCAATCCTGATCGGGTAGCCCATTACCCATCTCCTCCTGTTCATTCTACTCGGGTGATCCGACACCCGCCTCCTTCTATTCCTCCTACATCACGGCCCCGAGGCCCTTATATTCCTTGCAATCCGGCCCGTCCGATTTCTTTTACTGGTCATCCCGTCAACTCCCCTCCACGGCCTTTTTATGCGGCCCCTCCTCCTTCAAGGCCCTGCCAACCTCCTGTTGTTCATGTTACACCCCTCCAGCAAACTCTGCTCGATAAGATTACTTTGATGGAGGAACAAATAAAGAGGGTCACGGCTCCTCCTACTCCAGTCAATCCTCTCCATGCCGCTTTGGACGAAATTACAAAGATAGAGAATGAATGGAAAGACAGGATGGATGATTATGACTTCGGCATTCCAAGCGAGGAAGAGCCGGCAATTGAAGAATCTGAGGCAGTGTACGATGATGATGAAGCTCCGCAGGCACCCCTTCCGAGTTTCCTTAATTTCCCGCTCCCTCCACTTTCATTCGATGAACCTCCTGCTCAGGATGAAACCATCCCCGATCCAATCCCTATTTATGAGACTAATTGGTGTTACGATGATGGGTCGATACTTCAATCACCCACACCGGCACATTGTAAGTCTCCTCCTATCCTTGACACCGCATACATTACACCTCCTCCTATTACACCATTAACCCCCGCAACACTGGCCTCCCCCAAGCCTTCCACCATTAAACCTCCACCCGTTAAGCCATCTACCTCCACACCATTAGCCTCCGTCGAACCCATCATTAAACCTTCCCCAATCAGCCTCCCATTAGCCTCCACCTCGGCCTCCACTTACCCAATTTCACCACCATTACCCTCCATTATGCCTTTAACCCCAAAACCCATACCTCCACCACATAGCCTTTCGCCTTTACCTATGGTTAATTCTGAGCAGGGTCCACCACTTTTTGCACTTGAGCTAACCCCGACCGCTTGCGAGCAAAGGGAGAAACTCGACGTGTTTGAACCCCCGCTTACGCTCACCCATTTGCCAACACCTTCCATTATAACTCCACCATCCACGGAGCCTCCCGCCTCCGCCTCACCTCCCTTTGTTACTCGGAAGGGGCGTGCTTCTGCAGCTACTCGCGCCAAGGATAAGCAAAAGGCGGGCAAGAAGACTTTGGCCACGACTGTGCCATTCAAGATTCAAGAATTTATTTACCGGATGCCAATCCGGGTTATTGTGCCGCGCATGATTGAAGAGGCCGAGTCACCGCCACTGCTCAACAGATGCCAAGCGTTAACGCCATATGAAGGCCGGGCAGGGCACCCTTTGTTCAAACCTTCGAATTCCGAATTCATTTACAAGGGGCGAATGCCCATTTTATTCAACATTCCATATTCATCACCATCAATGGGCAACATAATGCTTCCCGTTCCAACTCTACGACTCCCTCACTTTATTGATCTTCGCTTTCCAAAGGGGTTGTCATTTATTGAAGCTTCCTTTATTGGGCCAATTGGCCGTACATGTTCACTGCCATGGAGGGGCAGTTACCTTGATGCTAAGGGACCATCCCTTATTTGTTCCACTTTCTATTC
This sequence comes from Amorphophallus konjac, assembly GCA_022559845.1. Classification (NCBI taxonomy): domain Eukaryota; kingdom Viridiplantae; phylum Streptophyta; class Magnoliopsida; order Alismatales; family Araceae; genus Amorphophallus; species Amorphophallus konjac. The sequence goes on along the minus strand of CM040123.1, from coordinate 81,196,273 downwards.
GTCCATCTCTATCACTTCTTCTTCATGGGCCATTCCCAGGGTTAAGAGGAGGATCTCGTCCTCTCGCCCTTTATATTCTCCATATTCCTTGCATCTCATGCATTTTGTTGCATTCATGCATTCACAGCATTCATCGCATTGCATTCGCATACAATTGCATCTCCTACTTCCCGGGTTTCCAAACCCGTACCTTCCTCGTCTTCCGGCACCGCCGGATATTTCGCATTTCCCATCTTATTCATATTCATCTTTTTGTCCACTCCCCTTGGGGCATCGCGCCCCCTTTCCTACTATCTCCCTGGAACCTCCAGGAATTTTATCCCTCCTCTTTGGGCATCTCGCCCTTTCTGATTCTATTCCTCCGGAACCTCCGGACTTATCTCTCGGACATCGCGCCCCTTTCCATTTGCTCCCTCTGGAACCTCCGGATTCTCCACCTGATTGTCTCCATCTTTTCCCCGGGCATCGCGCCCCTTTCTATTTGCTTCCTCCGGAACCTCCGGACTTTCCCCTCGGGCATCACGCCCCTTTTCATTCTCCTCCTCTAGAATCTCCGGACTTTTCCCTCGGGCACGACGCCCCTTTCCACCTTCTCCTTCCTGATTTTATTCCTCCGGAACCTCCGGATTCTCCGTCTTATTCTCTCTGTCATCTCCCAGGGCATCGCGACCCTCCTGATTTCATTCCTCCGGAACCTCCGGACCTTCCATATTTCCTTCAATTCATCTTTTTGCTCCTCCGGGACTCCATATCTTTTATTCTCTTCTTCCTTTTCCGTCATCTTTTTCATCATCTTTTTCCCTATTTCTCCCCAGGGCATCGCGTCCCTTCTTTCGTTATCCCTCCGGAGCCCCCGGATGATTCCTCCTATCACGATTCTCCTCCTTTACCTCCGGACCCTCCGGATCCACCTCTTTCTATCTACCAATTTCTTCTTCTAATTCCTCCTGATTCTGGGTCCGACCCAACTTCTTCCACATCCACTGCCTTGGGCATCTGCCCTTTCTCCCATTGCTTTCGAGGCTTTAGTCCTCACTCATCCTTCTAATTCTTCACTTCTTCTGTAGACTGTTCCATGTGATCAGGGTCTCCGCGCCTTAGTGAGGGAGTTCTAGCCTTCGCCTCTATTCCTTTTTTTCCTTATTCGTCTGAGTCTGGTCTTGGCACCACTCCTTCTTGTTAAGCCACTTTCAACCCTTTGCTTCCAATCCTATGGACTGCCAAAGAGGACTATCCCACGATGATCAACATCGCCTCGCAGCAGCTGCTTCTACAAAGGTTGCAAGGTAACATATTTGCGTAAGTATGCATTTTTATGATATCATTTTCTCATTACTTCACGCATGATTCTCAAAAGGAAGTGCTTCATAACAAGATTAAGAATGGTGTTTTAAACCTTTATCTTAGGCTTTTAATTGAATCATTTCGAAAAAAGAGTCTTTAGACTTGCTTTGCAGCACTTTGGTTGATAAAGAACCCAGCATTGGGAATTCAACATTCTCTCCCCGCTTGTTTAAAAGTAACCCTCGGTTGGGCATTCCACACACTTCACGGCGTCCTTAGCCGGCTCCTTTGGTAAAACACCGTTGCTATCTTGGCCATGCCATGAATTTCTGAAAGTCTTTTTCTCTCCTTCACTCGGCCACATGCAGGGGCAAGAGGTTGACGGATGAGATGACCAACCTAGGTAATCCCCAATACGAGAGGAGTCTCAAATAGGGGCAGTCTTGACCCAAAATCAACATCAATATGAGTTTTCATATGAGCTTTCATGATATACATCTAGCCAAAAGGGCAATTATGAAAATCAAGTCAAATTTTGATAAAAGCAAATCATGAATTATGGCATGTCAAGAGGGCAAAGTCCCCGCAGGGAAAACCCTGGTCGTATGCATGTCAAGGGTCTAAAAATTAAAGGCACAAAGCCCCGGCACAACAGACTACCTCTTTGAGGGTTAACACCTTGGAAGGAATTCAAGTCTTGATATCTCCCATCCTGCATAAAGCTTATCTCCAATTATTCTTCTCTTCTCCCTCCAAGACCGAATGTTTCTCGGGTATGACCTTGGTAGGGGCATCGTTGATCAAAGGCGGTCGGTTATAGGGCGCCACCTTACAATGCACGTCCAGCTTTGGACAGTTTTAAGCGAAAAGGGAAGGAACGAGGACCCCTATCCAGTGGTTTAAAACACCCTTTGATGCTGCTTTAGCAATGTCTAACCAAAATCAAACAAAAAATTGAATATTTCTTGTCCAAAATCCATAAAAATTTGAATACCTTTCTCAAAACTTCACAAAAAATTGAATATTTCTTTCTCAAAACTTCATAAAAATTTGAATATCTTTTCCTAAAAAAAAAAAAAACCACAAAAATTTGCATATTCCAAAACTCCATAAAAATTTGCATATTTTCAAAATCCAAAAAAAATTGCATTGTATTGTCTGATGGTGCTTTTGCAGGAACAACTTTGCAAGGACCAAGAACACGGGATGAGTCCTATCTCCACTCATTGCTATCAATCTATTGATTCTTCCCGATATTCTCATAACATGCCACCCTGGACATTTTGATTATCATTTCCTCATATCTCATGATTATTCATCTCCAAATTTTTTTTAATCAACTCCTGCTAATTTTATCTGATCACTCTGCCGATGGGCATTATATCAGATCTTGATCATTCATCTCCAAATCTTGATTAGCCAGATTATCTCCTCATGACAAAATAACAAATAATGATGCTTTGCAATGACATGCTATTCATGTTATCCATGCTTTGCCCTACTATGTGTTATTCATGGCTATGTTTGCTATGCTTTGAGTCATGCTTATTCATTACTTGTTATACTCTTTTATATCTTGGCTAATGAATTTTTGAGCGCAGGATAAGAAGCTCTTGGTCCCGCCGGCTAGGCATCATCATCAAAGTCCCACCGATTTTGCAGCTCATTTCTGAGTCCCCAAGCTTATTGCTATCACCATCTCCCTGTATGCATTTTACTATATGTTACTAGATTATATCAAGGACCTTGTGGCTTTGGTAAATCTGGGATTTGAGTTCCCCTTCATCAAAAACAATGATGATTCCAGAGGCATCTTAGTCACACGGATAGGCCGTTGAGCCGTCCAAGGCTGGGGACGATGGTTCCTTTTTACGAGTTGGTGCGTGGATAAACGGGCTTCGGCTTAGCATCAGCTCGCAGAATTAGTTTCTTGACCCAGTCTGGGCAGTTTAACAATATTATCCTTGATTATATTATATTTTCATTTGTTATTTTTCCCTTTAGCCCAGCATGCATTCATGTAGGACTTTGAAGCAATTGTTGAAAAATCATTTTTGATAAGCTGATGTGAGAGTTGAATTGATCTTAATCTTTCTCGATATGAGATTTTCCTTGCCGAATTGGATCCTCAGTTCGTTTTGTCGCTGTTTTGGGTGATTTTCTCGAAAGCTCCTTGTTTGGATTTTTATCATCTTATTTTTAATCTCCTTTCCTTTGATCCACCTTGGCTGCAGCACGTCCACTGGCTGGTAACCGCTCCCTAATGGTGAAACCTACAGGTTTGTGACCTGGGGTACTTCCACCGCGTTGGAAGTTGATCATTTATTTTATCTCCTTCGTGCACCGCGTGCGCATCTCCCCTTTTATCCAAACATTGTTGATTTCCTTGAATTTCCCGAGATTTGCTTCATCTCGTGCTTTTGATTTGATTCTCATCAAGTGATGTTGATTGCGTGTCTCATCACACCTTGGGATCTACTTTTCAGTTTGCTACGCTCCCTTGCAAAGCAGACGCCAAGGCGGGGCAGCTGTAGACACGCTAAAATTGACATTATTTTGAGTATATTTCATATCACTCTGCGATGCCCCATTTGACCCTCAAATCAGCTTATTTGAGTGGTTTTCCCACTTTTTCTTGAATTTCTTCTATTTTTCCCCATTTATCTCTTTTTCCTATTTTTCTGGATTTTCTGGGCATTTATCTCTCTTTTTTTTGAATTCACGCCCTCATCAGGGGCGTGTTTTTGAAACACGACCTTGTCTAGGGCGTTTTCTCCCATTTTATCTATTTCTCCCCCATTTTATCTATTTTATGAATTTTCTAAATTCACGACCTGGGTAAGGACGTGTTTTCTTCAAAACATGACTTAACCAAGGGCGTTTCTTAAAGAAAGGACGACCTTACCTGAGGGCGTTAATTCTTTTGGTTTGACCGACTTCCCCATTTGAGCTCTTGAAATTAACGCCCTTCTCAGGGGCGTGTTTTTAAACGTGGCTTTAATTAAGGCGTGTTTTACATTTTTCAAATATGGGGAGTTTTTATTGCTAAATTTGGTTTTTGAGAAACGCCCTTGTGCAGGGCGTGTTTTTGAGAAACGCCCTCTGGTCAAGTCGTCAATTCATTAATTGACGCCCTGACCTAAGGCGTGTTTCACCTTCTGGCTTCGCAGCCCTTTCACCGGAGAGTCCTTGCCTCGTTAGACTCCTCCTCTATTTGGGCTCTTGCCCATTCTTATCCCTTCCTCCTTTAATCTCTTCCCTTCTTATCACCTTTTTCTAACCTATTAATAGAGGCTCTCGCCTCTGTTAAAGGGTTGGTTCCGATAATTCTCATTCTCCCCTGCGTTTTTCTATTTTTTTCCCTTCTTCTTCTGTCTTCTACGTGCCTCCGTCTTCTTCTTCTTCTTATTCTTCTTCTTCTGCTGTTGTTCTTTTCCTTTTGTTTCTTCTTTTCTTTTTACAGGAACCGAACGCAGGGCCCTTTGGCTAAGGAGGACTTCACATCAACATCTTCATCCCTTTGAGGCTTTCTCCCCATCGAGCATTCAAGCCAAGGAACCACAAAAAAAGATTTTTTTTATCTTATCTTCCCTTCATTATTCTTCTTATCTTCATTATCATTATTGTTATAGATCATGCATCATATATCATTGTTTTCATTGATTTTTCTCAACCATCGTATTGAGATCTCCCCATAGTGCAACTCTTGCACATCTCCCTTATTCTCATTATTTTCATGCATTCATTCATCTCCCACACCCTTTGCATAGGGGTTTAAGGGCAACCACCCTTAAGGTGTGTTCATAATCAATTTATCATGCTCATGTTTCTATTAAGAATTGATGCTACACTCACCATGTTCTAATTCAATTTCTTTTATTGGTGTTCGTCTTTGTTTTGCAAGGGTAATCAAGAAAGAAGAACTCTCTTCGTCGGCCGGCCGATTTGAAGAGAAAGGAATACTCACATACCCCGCATATTTGAGGTATTTTGCGATCATCTTCCCATATCAATCTCCTCTTTGAGACCCTCGTGTCTCTGGCGATCACACACTCCACATTAGCACCTCGTGCTATTTTTATTGCTTTCACCCATATATCTATTGCTTTTTATATTTTTAAGTGTGGATTTTAAATCAAATCTACAGACAGCATCTCCCCTGAACCTGAAGAGTTGCAGGGGAGAAGCGGGGTCATGCTCACCTGTGGAACAAGCCCCTAAACCGCCGGTGTACATGGAGGCACCCAGCAAACCCCATCGGATAGGATACCCCGAGGACTAGCCTACGAGGGGCACCAAGGCTCCGTAAGGGGAAAGATAGAGAGATGAGGTCATTGATGATGGGAGCATCACCCCGAGGGCTAGCCTGCGAGGGGTGGACAACCCACAGCTTATGACTCATCCCGTGGAGGAACCGACCACCAAGAGGGTGAAGCTCCGAGGGCTGGCCTACGAGGAGCATACATCTCTCGGCCTCGATTGGGTCTCAGATTGTCGGGGCTAAGCCTGTTAGGCTAAGACCCCTGTTGCTATCTGCTATGGCCTTGGGGAAGCATCTACCATTGAGGGGTAAAGTTCCCGATCGCCCAACAGCTGTGCGAAGTAACAGGGAATGTCCCCCTCCCCGGACGATTAAGACGAAATAAAGGAATCTCGGAGCGGTTCACATGACTATAATGCAGAGGGGTAATCAATTCACAGCCGAGACGAGCCAAACATAGAGGCATATGCTCGAACAGTTACGGCGCAGTGTTAAATCGATGCATCTTGCAATCCCAAGAACGACTCCCACCTCGCGAGCCACAGGGCAACAGGAAGAGAGGAATCGAGGGGAGTTAGTCCCTTGACAATACGGTAGAAAGAAGCATACGCAGAAGCGCAGCTCTGTCCACGGAGGGTATGCGGAGATCCTTAAATCAGACACGAGCATGGTCAAGAAGGGAAAACCCCGGGGAGGGGTGTTTCTGTAGCCCACGGTGCTTCGGGGCATGATCGGGGCTTCGGGAAAATCAGGATCAGAGAAAACGCACAGAAGACCTTAAACATACACATCGATGTAGATAGAGAAGTAGACAGAAGTTTCAAATCACTCATTCGACCTGCTGGTCCAGACATTCAAATACACCTTGCCATCCCAGAAACAGGAATGGGCCACTCATTTACACGTTAAGAATCCGGCACCGGCATCATTGCTCGGTCGCCGTTCATCATTCGCAGGGGAAAATACAGTAAGGAAAAGAAATCGCAGAGGAGGGGAGGGGTCGGCTCATATCATTGCCATCCCTCCCCTCTCTTGCTTACAGTTGGTAGACGGAGACTCCGAAAGAGGAAAATCCACGAAAAGCAAAGAGAGATAGACGCCGGCGCCCACCTGTTCTCAAAACAGAGTATCGGCCCGCTTCTCCTTCTCCGGGTCCGGAGGACTTCAACCAGAACAGAGGAAGACGGCCGTTGAAGGACACTCGGACAGAAACTCCTCTTCCAAGAAGGCTCTCTCTCCTCCCGAAGGCCTCTCTCGAAAGACCCCCTTTTTAACCTTCTGTCTACCCCCTCTTCTGCTTCTCAGCTCTTCTCTGCTTCTTCGCCCTTTTTTCAGCCCCCTTCTTTGTTTCGAATAGCCATCTGTATATATACATGATCGAGCCCCAAGCCTCATACGGCGTGAAGAACTGCGCGCCGGGAAAGGCTTCATGGGCCTTTGCGCGCCGGAATAGCCAGGCCATGGATGGGGTTCAGCGCGCCGGGATAGAGGGCATCAAGTGAGGGGCGCGCCGGTTTAGGGCGCGCCGGGCTAATGCTCCTCGTGGGCTTCGAGCCAGTTGATGAGTCCGGGGATGATTCCGGGGGTCTCTGTGAACATTTATCTTGCCAATGCTCCTCGAAACTTCGACGAGATCTCTTGTAGAAGCTCCCTGGTTGACGTACGGCCATTCTCGAGACTCCAGATATCTTTGATTTGATCATACGGGCTTTCCACTGACACGGCCTTCGGCTCTATGATTCGTGCTGCTGGCTCGGTCTGGCTCGTGCCCAAAGCTCCTTAGGGGGTGGTGTAACACCAGGGATAGTTCCGCCTGAGCTGGGTGATCATTCGGCCACTAATGGGCCCACCTTGGCAGGGCCGTACCCGTGCTGGGTGATCGGGATCTTCTGCCGACAGAGCTTTCGGTCCTCCGTCTCGGAGAGCCGGGGGAACTCCTTCATCTTCGGGAGAACCTCTTCATATGGTGGGGGAACCACCGGATAGACCATCGTCCTTGATCGGACAACGGGTGTAGTGTATGCGGCATGACAAAGTCGATGCCGGTTCATTGGGCAGGCTTGGTCGCACTGCCGGTTGGTTGACGAGTTTGTCTCGGCTCTCCTGAGGTGAAGTCCCCGTGTCCACATGGAGTGACTCGAGGCTCTGTCAGTTTGAGAAGTCTTCAATATGTTGATCTTTATCGGCTTCCGTACTTTGGTGGGCCGGGTCATTCGTCCTTATGGCTTGGTCACCGACGATCATATTTTGAGTGCCAACAATGCTTAAGTCAGAGCCATCCACTAAGAGAGAACCAGAAGAGGGAGTAAGAAAAGGAAGGAGAGGAGGTGACCTAGAGTCAGAAGAGTGCTCGGAGAGTGCTCGGAGTAGGCAACGAATACTCGGAGAGACAGTAGGAGGGGCTCCGCGGAGGGATCTCTCCCTCTTGCTTTGTGACTGGAGAAATCTCTTGATATGCAGATGAGTCTGCATGTCTCCCTCTAAGTCCCACTGGGGATCTATTTATATAGGATGCAGTGGCGTGTCTCTGACTTAGCAACGACGTCATCTGTGGAGTGGTGTCCTGCTCGATCGTAGGGATCTCCCATCCCCCTCTCGCCAGCTCGTGGTGGGCATCTCGGCGACGTGGGCGTGACCTGACCTTCGTCGTGGCAAGTTCCGTGATGCGAGCTCCAATGCTCAACTGTTGGCGAGCTTCGCGACATCTAGGATACACGCTCGCGAAGATTTCGCTCGAGGATTTGGAGAATCTTTCCTGGGCTGGAGAAATCTTTGTGGGCCTTGGTTGGACCGTGCCTACGGAGGCTACGATTGGGCGGGGTATACCGCCAAGGGCATGACGTTATCTGCGCGTGCTCGACCTCACGAATTTTCCCTTCCTCACTTACTTTTTTAACATTGGGATGTTCCATTTCCAAGATAGTATAAATGGATACAAGGTCTGTTGTACTTGGCATAGGGAAAGGCAGTAGTTCACACTGCATATCCCTCATTGCTCCGATCATGGTTGATCACAGGTAAGCTAATCCGAATTCAGCTCTTACTTGTTCACTTAATTTTGGATATAGAACATTCACACTCCTCCAGCACGCTGGAGAAAATGTAAATATAATCTATCCTTTATGCTACATCGTCTGGACTTGGTTGTTATCCACGAAAAGTTCCCCTTGACACCTTCCATAAAACAAGCGATTACATTAATTGTTATAAGACTCCCGTTGCACCTACTTTGTATAAAAGACTTTTCTAGGTTCACCTTGTTCAACTGGGAGCTCTTAAATTTGTCTAATGTGATGATCTAATCCATCTTCCCCTTTGTTGACTCCCCGTGCATCAAATGCAAAGAGCTCAGTGGACACTGGCCTCTCTTTGACGGGGAAGTCGCGAGTTCGAGTCCTACTCCCCTAGCGTGAGAGTGTGAGACCAACCCTCCATGTGCCCCTTCGTGGACATGGAACTAACTTCAGCTAGATTTCGATCCCCCCACCCGTGAGTGTGCTCCATCTGTACCAGGTCAGTTGTCCAAAATAAAATGCAAAGAACCCGGTCGGTGCACCCATCACAGAGTCCACGTCAATGTACAGTGAAACGGAGGACTAAGATTCAAAAAAGTTTCACGGTCTGCTCTTCCTTTTGGTTGGTGAAGACATCTAACTAATGCACTGGCCATGCCGGCGTGAGATAAAGAATGTTAGTAAATATGTATAATCGATGAATAATTTGTGACCAGATTTTATCGAGTTTTGGTTCAACTTATTCTACTAAAGTGCATCAAGTTTGAACAATTTTTTGGACTCCATCGAGCTTGAGCCAAGAGGCACTCAAAGTCATTTCATTTTAGGGGGACATCACTAAGTTTTCGCAGCCATTTATGTGGCATTTTGGATTGTTTCCGGTTGCCAACTCCAAATGCTTCCAATTGAAACTTTCTACATTAATTAAAATACAATTATTGGAGAAGATTTAATACATAATTATCCAAATTTAATCATAATCGTTCTTATTCATCTTTTTTTATTAAAAGCAAAAACTAAAATCATCTCTTAATTCAAAGTTTAGCAAAAGCACCGGCGATAAATCAAGTTCTTCGGAGAAAACTTAGGAAAGCTGCTTATTTAGTAAACAAACCACGCTCCAAACAACTATTTGCCAAAAAAAAAAAAGAATTACACTCGAGGGTTCCTTCACAAAATCCCAAGCGGACTTTCCACGCTCCCAGAGCCGTTGCAGACGCAAAACTCTGTGGGCCTCGCCACTTATTAACACAGCTCGGACACCCCGCCGGCGCTCCTGACTCGTTTTTTATTACATTAAATCTTTACCACTATTCGTCACCCGATCACAATTCTCACTCCGACCTTCTCTCTATCGCTCATCCCCCGCCGCGCACGCCCTTCAGAACAAACGAGCGCGGAGAGCGGGGTGATACCGTAGAGATCCGGTGTAAGAGTAAAGACGGCCCCACAACCAGCGAATGAGGCAACTTGGGCCCCTCTCCAGCTCCACCGGCACCGCTCCCACCCCCTAGTCTCTCCACGCCCCCTCCAACGGTCATATTCTTCAAAAAGGCCCATCCACATCACCAAACAAAAACCCCTCCACATGACCGTTCCCCCTTCTCTCCCTAGGGCTCTGCAAACTTCGGCTTCCCCCCACCAGGGAGGAAGAAGCAGCAACAGCTATCCCAGGCTAGAGAGAGAGAGGGAGAGAGAAGGGGAGGGGAGGGGAGATGGGGTGCTTCCTCGCCTGCTTCGGGGGTGAGAAGGAGCGGAGGCGGAGGAAGCCCAAGCCCATCAAGCGGATCCCGTCGAGGGAGAGCGTAAAGGTCCATCGTGAGCTTCGCCCTCGCCTTTCTCGGTTTGTTCTCGCTTTCCCTTTCTCGTGTTGTTGACGTGGGCTTCGATGCTTTCGGTTTTTGCAGCTACCCGAGCAGCGATGCATGCTTCTGCAGCCGAGCTCGCCGCGGCAGCAGGCGCAGCAGCTACGGAGCCCGCCCAAGAAGCCGCCGCAGGATCCGCAGATTCCCCCGGAGGAAGCGGTGGTTCCCGATCCACACTCTGAATTGAGGTTGTTATATTTATTGCACACAACTTATTGTTGGTTCCTTCGGTGTGCTGCTCATCCCCTCTGTTCTGCTAGCTCCTCTTTTCCCGTCTTCTTATGCGCCTGATTTCACCAGTTCTATGTTAGCCAGTAGATTCGTTTATATGGAAGGACGTTTTTGTTAGTTTTCTCTCTCAAGACGAAAAAAATTCTTTTTTGTTTTCTTTTCTGGGATCTAAGATGTTAACTCTTTTCCTTGTTGATTCGGTAGAGATACCACCGAGAAATGGAGCTCCCCTTTGAAGCCGCTTCCTGAAGAAAAAACTCCCAGCCCGGTTCTGGCGTCGAGGTATCCTGATATCGTTAAAATGGACATGGATTAGATCCTTCGTTCTCCCATTACAACTGAGGGTGACATTTTTCTAGGGTTTTTCTTCAGCGGATTTCCTCCGCCACGCACAGATTTCTCTGTTATGTCTACTTTTTAGGGGATTTCGTTGTACTGCTTCGTTTAAATCTTCTAAATGACTCTCAACTTTCTGTTTCTTCTATTCTTCTTCTCTTGTCGTTTTCTGACAGGGACAAAGTTGAGAAACCGAGCTTCAGCAGCCCCAGGAAGAAAGTGACCTTTGATTTGAATGTCAAGACATATGAGCAGGCCCCAACCTGTGATGACGAAATTTATTCGTCGCAGGAGGTAGTAGAAGAGGAAAAGGAGAGTGAAGGGGAGAAGCCACATAAAGAAGGCAGCACAGATCCGCTTGGGTCAGGGTGCTCCACTTGGAACCACAGATACCAGAATTGTGTGGTTAGTGATGACGAGAACATTGAAGACGATGAAGAAGATGATTATGATTATGATGATGATGAAGAAGACGACTTTGAAGACTGTGTGCTTGATGACAACAGGTACACCATGGATGTCAGAGAAAATGATGAAGAGGAGTCCTATGACTCTTACTTCTCACTTCAAATGGAGAAGGAGAGGCAGACATTTACTGAAGTTAGCAGTGCTGCTAAACCAATGGCTTGTTCCTCTCCCGACCAGCATCCGACCCTTGTGGCTGGCCAAGCTGCCCGAGACAGGAGCCAGTATGTCCACTCTGTGTTGAACCCAGTGGAGAATCTATTGCAATGGAAGGAAGTCAAGGGCAAGACACAGCCTTTAAAGCATCCAAAGAAGGAGAACATCAACGTGGAGGAAGGATCAGAGATATCATTCAGCTTGCAGCCTAGCTTCAAGCTCCCAAGTTCGCAGAAATCCTCTGATTCAACTCCAAGCCCCAAATTCCAAGCAAAACATGAAGTATCTGTCGATACTAGCCTTTCAAACTGGTTGCCATCATCTGAAACCACTCCTCTTGAAGGGTCCAAGGGAAATAACTCCTGTAGAACAAATTCAACTGTTAGTCTAGATGATAGACCCATTTTAGGTGCTTTAACAATTGAAGATCTCAAAAAGCATTCAGTCTCTTCATCTTCACCTAGAAGGTCGCCGAGTCGAAGCCCAGATGAAATTCCCATCATGGGCACTGTTGGCAGTTACTGGAGCTGCACTAAAGGAGATACAGGTTCAGGCTCTTCTCAGATATCCATGTCAGATACCAAAGGCATACCAAACACTACAAGCAAGTACAGAGAGGTATTTTGTGGCTAAGCAGAGTAGATGCCAGTGAAATTTGAGCTCTTAACTTATTTAATGTTGATTACTTGCCGCAGGATAAGAAAGTAAATTGGCATTCTACTCCATTTCAAGTGAGGCTAGAAAGAGCTCTGAACATAGGAGATGCTGAAGCTTACTCCAGTTTTCCTCCGGGTGGGTGTTGAACTGTGGGAAATTGTTGAATGTGTGTGCATGTTATTATGATAGCCATGATCTAGTAGCTCGTGTGTGTGATTATTTTTCTTTTTTTTAGTGTCTTTTTGCTTATTTGATTGTCCAAATTGCAGGATTGTGATCATATTGGGCTGATATAATATTTATGAAATTCTTTCATTGTTTGTATGAGCAAGGAAAATAAAAGCAACATTTCTATGTTACAGGTGGAAATGTTTCAATGATGCGTTCTGGTGGTTATTGTATTGTGCATATGTGACTACACTTTCCTCTTTGAGTGTATGTCAACTTATCTTCCCGAAAATGTCTTATTGCATTTTCGGGTTCCCTGATGAATTAATGGTGTGGTTTTTGTGTTACATTGTTCTTGAAGTAAAATCATCCGTTGTTTTAGGCACAGAAATCTTATGTAATATATTAACATTAATTTCGGACAGTATCCTGATGTACAGACAAATTATGTGGAGATTGACCATCACACACAAATTCTCTTCTGTTAAAAAATTCCCTTTTCCTTAACATGCTTGTTATAATATCGAAGATATAATAAATAGCCATAAATCTAAGTACCCTTGTCGACCTTTTCAGAGCCTATGGCAACACCACCCTGATGGTAGGAGGAGTTCAGATTCTATCCCTGAGTAGTTCCATTAAATTTCTATCCATGCTGCCAATATGTGTAAGATTTTGATATTCGGAGGATCACATGGCTTCTCCTCTTTCGATTCTTTCCTTTTTCATGTGTTTACAATGGAAGCCTGGCACCAGGTTGATGGCGGGGCACACATCATAATATGATGGTTAGAACCTTTGAGTTTTGATCATAATATGATGTTTAGAACCTTTGAGTTTTCATCCTCCAAGTCCCATGCTGATAAGTAGTTAGTCAAGGCTCAATGATGATGACAATCTGTTTGAGTCTCAGACATAACACAGCAACCTAATTGCTCTAGCAACATAACCATGACAATAAAAGAGTCCATGGTTAAAAAGTAAAAACTTACAAACATACCAAGAAATTTGATCAACGTCTGAGCATTTTCATTAAAAAGGCAGTCAAGCAGTCATCAAATTCCAATATGTGGTTCTATGCTATGCGTGTCGATTAGTGTGATGGGTAGCAAGATTCTCTACTTCAAAGTTGATCAAAGCAAGCTAATAATAGACTGAAGCTCTTTACCAGTCTGATGTTATTTGAAGAAATGCATCAAACACATTTGTTTTGGTAAGGACAGCAAGCTTTCTTGTGTTATCTGGAACGTCTTTGACTCACTGCAGTCATGTGTAAGATTTTGATATTCGGAGGATCACAGCGGCTTCTCCTCTTTAGATTCTTTTTTCATGTGTTTACTTGAATATCAGATATTTGCCTGCAAAACTAGTCTCAGATGGTGTTTGTTTAACAATGGAAGCTTGGCACCAGGTTGATGGCACATCATAAAATGATGGTTAGAACTTTTTAGTTTTGATCATAATATGATGGTCAGAACCTTTGTGTTTTGATCATAATATGATGTTTAGAACCTTTGAGTTTTCATCCTCCAAGTCCCATGCTGATAAGTAGTTAGTCAAGGCTCAATGATGATGACACTCTATTTTTGAGTCTCAGACATAACACAGTAACCTAATTGCTTTAGGGCCTTCCTTGTGTACCTCTAGCAAAACATAATCTTGACAATAAAAGAGTCCATAGTTAAAAGTAAAAAATTACAAACATACCAAGGAATTTGATCAACTTCTGAGCATTTTCATTAAAAAGGCAGTCAAGCAGCCATCTGAGTCATCAAATTCCAATATGTGTGGTTCTCTTCTCTACTTCAAAGTTGATTCTCTACTTCAAAGTTGATCAAAGCAAGCTAATAGACTGAAGCTCTTTACCAGGCTGATGTTATTTGAAGAAATGCATCAAACACATTTGTTTTGGAAGGACAGCAAGCTTTCTTGTGTTATCTGGAACGTCTTTGACTCACTGCCCTAAATGTTAGATCACCCGATAGATTTCTTCATGGCCTCCCAAACCACTTCAGTTATTGTTTTTGTTTCCTCTAGGGTTCATTGCGATTCCGTGGAACTCTTTTCACTGATATGGGAAAATAAACGTGATGTGCATATATATGGAAGCTACATAACATCTAGAGACTATTTGCATTTAAGAAAAAATGGAGAAAACATAATAGGCATGTTGTGCAATCACCTCGCTATGAGCCGCTATATGCAGACATATGTAGACATGACCTTACACAATACGCTTCCAACTAATATGATGTATTTGATATTGGACAATGGACATTGGAATAAGATTGACATCCAAAGACTCATTCTATCAATGTAAAAGTTACAATAATTATGATGGAAGTGTACAGATGGAACTAGCGATAGAAGAGATTAATGTGAAAAGTTTATGAATCACCTAAGAACAGGGAAATCATGGTAGCAGACTTAAAAGAGCGTACTTCCAGATGGTGGATAAATACATACAGCAACAAAGATTAAAGAACATTTTTAGCTTAAGAACTCAAAGGTTCATTGAGGTTGCCCTTTCATTAAGATCATTTAATTTCCTCGGCATATGCTAATCATGAGGTGTTGAACGTTTAGACATGCCTATTTTGAAAGAATCTGATGTAAGGTTTAGAAGGTATTCCCTCCGCTTCTTTAGAAACCAGTTGTTAAAGACCGAATGCTGACTACTTAGGCAATAGTTACAAAGTAGGTAATAGTTGATGATGCACATAATTCCGTGTATAATCTCCTTTGTGGGAGGCTGATAATGGAAAGAGAAGAGAATGTTGTTATATTTTGGATGCGGTGGAAAGAGAAGGAAATAATATCATATATTAGATATGGTGGAAAGAAAAGAAATTTAAAGTGAATACTGGAAACTAGAGAGGTTACAGATATTAACTTGATTAGAAGGTTTTGGTATGTCCTTTCCAACTCCAAAAGCAGATTCATCATATTAGATCATTAATGAAGATGCATCACTGTTGGACCCCGAAACTTTCTGATATTTTCTGATATTTTTAGAGAAAAATATCCATCCATCGTGCGACGACATAAATCAGTATGAGAGCGTGATTGTGTCATGCTTGGACAATTTTGATGGTCCCATGATTCCCTAAGTGAGGTTATTCCCATAAATTCACCATGTTTTAATACAAGGGAATTCTGTCGATCACTTGGTGGGCGACATAAAACCATTACCCGCGCAACAAAAACAACAAAGGTGGAGGCTTCCTGCTTTTTCAGAATTTTTCCGACAAGCCGAGATGTAATCCCTATGCAACCAGGGGTGTTCCCCCAATCACTCCAAGTGGGGGTGCTTCCCGGTGTAGCAAACCGATTTCTTATAAAGATTAATTTAAATATTTGTAAAAGATAATTAAAATGGTTAAAATGGAAATCAAAGAAATTATAATGAGTTTTAATCTAATGGGCCAATAATTGAGGCTTAATGGGCTAAAAGGCTTAAATTAATCCCTAAAATTCAGAATTTCTAAAACCCTTGTTTTAATCGGGCTAATTTGGTTTAAAACTAGCCCTAATGGGCTAATAACCCCAATCAAACTCTAATCCACTAAAGGGAGGTCGAATCTAACCTAAACCCTAACTCTAATTCGATCTAGATGGGGAGGGCGGCCCTAGATATAGATAGAGGTCGTAATTTTCGAAGTTCTTCCCTATCTAGGCTACCTTGACCTAATTAGAACTCTTAGATGCTTGAAATTCTATAAACATGACCCCATAGCCTCCCTAGTCGACCCTAGTTCATGGGAGAAGGCTGCTAGACGTGGGAGGATCGATCTAGGGGGAGGAATCGATGGTTTCTTCAGTGCGGTCGTCGGTTTTCGTTCTTCTTCCTAATCCAGCTTAAGGTAGGTGATCTCTTGGGCTATACCCTAAATTAATGAGTCAAACCTGTTCATCTGCATGTCCTCTTTCTTTCTACATCCTTTTGCCAAATTTATATGGGTTGTATTGCATGAATTTCATGAATCATAGATTGGTTATCGCCGTTTTAGGTATTTTCTACCGAAACGATTCTCGGATAGGAATCGTGGCCCACATAGAAAGTGCGTCTCTGAACGTGGTGGGCCGATAGACCGTAACCGAATGTTTAAAAAATATATTTTTTTATTAATATTCCTGTTAAGATCACGGTGGCCCGACTGACTGCGTTAGTGAATGTCGCGACGCTCCTGATGATCGCATTCTGGCACGGGTTCCCAAGAACTCTAGTGCCATGTCCAACATGTTAAGTGAATATTAGTGAGTCAAGTTGCATGTTTTCATGTTTGCACGTCATCTGAACCAATTAATGAATCTAGAAAATATGTTTAATCCTAATTTATCTAAGTTCACGAGCTTTGTTCTTAGTCCTTTTGATTCTATATTCTCACCTATTTCTAATGATCATGTCTTGTTAAAAGAGTAGTTAATCTCCTAGTAACCTGAAATTGACCCATGATAGCATGTATGGTTTATTGCATGATAGTTTCATTGATTGTGTATTCATGATTTTACCTTGGGATATATCATGAATATATTGCTTTTAAGGTTATGTCACCCCGGTGATATTAACCTATCGCTTGTTGTTGGTTTCTGTAGTATGATAGGAACACCATTCTTGGTGAAGTTAGAACCCTCTGCCAGATATTCCTTCCGACCGGATTAGAACTTTCTTCATCAAGGCCTCCGTAAGTCTCCGCGAGTCTTGGATTCCCACTAGGACGCTGAACTAGTTGTACCATAAAAACTCTGTAACCCATTGGAATTGTAGCAACTTGAAATTTTATATGCATTTATATGCGAAAATAATAATAATAATGAAAGATGAAAATAAAATAAATGATAAATATTTTTCTTTTTGCCTTTAAAGTGTAGAATATATAAACGTGAATCCTATCCCACGTGCTAACACGAATGCCGAGATTCACATCATGATTCGGAGAAGGCGAAGAAGTAAGTACTGTAGCAGTACTGTAGCATCCAATTTAAGAGAGAATTATTAGCTCTAATTAAATCTTAATTAGTGGATGATGTCATTTCTTACATCATTGAATAAATGCGGTCATTAGTTATGTCATAAAGGGAGATTTATTTCAATATTCTTATGTTAGAATTTATTAGCCACATAAGTGGGTGTAATAGGAACATGGGTTGGTGAAATAGAAAAAATAGATAGAAAATTGACTTAGAATTAAATTAGCAATAAAACATCATTGAATAAATGAGGTAATTGATTTTGTCATAAAGGGAGATTATTTCAACATCCACATGTTGGAAATTATTGCCAACATAAGTTAGTGTAATAGTAACAAGGGTGGGTGACATAGGAAATTAGGTGGAAGATGGAATTAAATTATTAATAAAATAATTACGGGACTTGGCCTATAAATAGGGCTAGGATATTCCCTTTTCAAAGTACAAATCCATTGGGGAAGTGCTGGTTGGAGGAAATCTTGAAGTTTGGAGGAGTATTCGAAGTGTTCTTCGTTCTTATTCTTCTTCCTATTCGATCTTCCACTAGGTAGGTATTCTCTCAAGCTAAACTCAAATTGATGCATGAATTAGATGTAGATGTATATCTACTTTGATTCTATACTATTTTCCCTAATTTTTATTGAGTATTAAGCATGCTATCCATACAATTGGACATAAGATTTTAACCGAGATTTTTAACCAACGGAAGATCCGTCTCGGATCACGGTGTCTTTCTAAAACCGTGTTCCGGATGCGTGATCTCCGCCCCAATCGTGATGTCTTCAGGTTCTAATTGAACCAATATATCATCTAGCGTGTTAAATATGTCATGTTAAGCTGCATATCATTCAAATTCACACATGAATAATTTAAGGATATGGAAGATAATAATTCGATTCCATGAGCTTATATTTCTGTCCTAGTTCTTGTTACCTTCATGATATCTTTGATCTCCATTACTATATTATCTTCTGGCATGTTAAATGGAATAGATATTATCTGTTAAAATTACATGGGCTTAGTTGCATGGTCGTGATCAATACGAGTTTAATGATTTCCATGTTATCATGTTACCGTGTTTTTGACAAGTCGCATAGTTCGCTAGAATTTCAAAGAAGAATGGTGTTTTAGGATAGAGGTCCACGGTCAAACGCTTTAAGTGGATAAGTGGTTATTTAATTAGGTCCTCGTGAATATGAGGGGAGCCTCCTACTGTCCCACCTCTTACTTGACCGTGATTCTTCGATTTTCTAGTTAAGCTTCGACTACGAAAAATAAGATAGAATTTTCGCTAGAATGATTCGTCATTTCCAACAAGTCGTGTAATTAGCAAGATTCCCAAAGAAAAATGGTGTCTAAGGAAAGAGGTCCACGGGTAAACGCTTTAAGTGGATAAGTGGTTTCTTAATTAGGACCTCGCGCATGCGAGGGGAGCCTCCCACTGTCCCACCTCTTACCTGGCTGTAATTCCTCGATTTTCTAGCTAAACACCCGATTATGAAAAACTTGATATAAACCCGTTTTACGAGATTTTTCGCAAGAGATGATTATGCCTTGTCCGACAATCCAATCTTTTATCGACTTAATGTCATTAAACATGATGCCTTAAATCCTTTTTCAAACTTCTCTTTCAACTACTTGTAATATTGTACTACTCATACCTCGAATGATAATTTTGCTAGATCTATACTTTATTTGGTAAGCTTTACCTTGAAATTCTTTGGCCATACATATTATGTAGATGTCTAAATATACTTGAGATCTATGATCCATAACCCCAATGCCTGACGTTAATGGTGTCCGGTCTGGTTCTGGGGGGAGCGCCCGAAAGTACTTGTGCCCATGGGAGTTGAATGACCTGGTGTGGCATTGCACCGAAGTCCTTGACTTACTAGATTGATTTATGACATTCCACAGTTCGTGAATTACTTGACTTTCTTGAATACATGAAGTACGTGAATTACGTGAAATACTTGACTTGTACATACTTACGTGAAATGGCCAATTCTATGATAACACTT
The DNA here is from genome assembly GCA_022559845.1 of Amorphophallus konjac. Classification (NCBI taxonomy): domain Eukaryota; kingdom Viridiplantae; phylum Streptophyta; class Magnoliopsida; order Alismatales; family Araceae; genus Amorphophallus; species Amorphophallus konjac. The sequence goes on along the minus strand of CM040123.1, from coordinate 81,176,844 downwards.
GCTACATGATCATTCTCTACTTGAACTTTACCCTTGATATCTTGTCTACTTGTGATTCCAATTACTTGCAGTACTTTACTCTCTCTCCTATTCTTGTTCCATGTTTTATTTACGTTTCTCGGCATAGCACATACCTTTATCCAAAAATGTTAATTAATTTAAGTTGCCTGGTATAGATATATAAGTCCTACTGAGCATTTCGCTCACCCTACGTTTTCGGTTAACATTGCAGGTAGTTCCGACGAGGAACCCCAAACACATGAGGATGGGCAAGAGTGAAACGAGGGATCGAGCTTATCTTAGTTACCTAGGTTTATGAGTATTACACTTGTTAGAATCATGTACTTAGAAGTTGTATTATGCCTCTTAAGGCTTAATGTTGCTGTAAAACTTTATTTCGCTGAAATAAAAGTATCCTTTTCTTATTGTCTACCTTGTGATTGACCCTCAATTGTACATGCTCTTATCGACATGAATGTTTACGACTCGTCGCGCCTCTATATTCTACGTCGGGACGTGATAATCTTTGTGATATCAGAGCCTAGGTTTCATAAACCCTAGGTTTCCCTTGATATAGGTTCTAGATGTTGATCTAGAATTTCAGATAGAGTCTTAAACCTTCCCTGTGAGATTGGGTAGAACCATAGGATAAACTTTAAGTAGGATAAATCAAGGAAATACACAAAACACTTAAGTTTGGTAGTTGTGGTTGCAGGCTTAATTTTCGCTAATGGCTGCCGAGAGAGCTCAATGGTGCGAGATGCAAAGGACAGTCCAAGGACTGACCCAAGCGTTACAACAAATAGCTCAAGGAGGAGCTAACCGTGGAGCAGGGGATTTACATAGGAACTTCAAAAGTATGAACCCTCCCAAGTTCGCTAGGTCTATGGACCTGGATGAGGCAGAACATTGGGTGAAGGAAATCGAGAGGATTTTTCGAGTCATGTAATGTGCTGATGAGGAGAAGGTCCTACTCGCTACCTTTCAGCTAGAAAGGGATGCCCGTACTTGGTGGGAGTCGGTCGAAGCAACTCTATCGCATGACCAAGTGTTGTGGGAAGAGTTTGTGGAACACTTCAACCACAAGTACTTCTCCAACTAAGTTCAAGAGAGAAAAGCTGCCGAATTTGCTTCCTTAAAGTAAAGGAGTTTGACGGTGGCGGAGTACGAAGCTCAATTCACAAGATTGTCCCGGTACGCACCACACCTTGTGGGTACCAAAAAGATGAAGGCGAAGAGATTCTTAAATGGCTTAAAGCCCCAATATCTTACTCAACTCGCTCCAATGGATATCCAAGTATATACTGATGCGGTGAGAAGAGCCCAACTCCTAGAAGATGCAACGGAGATGTCCGATCGCATCCGGGGAAGAGATAGATAAGTGACCTAGAAGATCCAACGGTTGAGGATTGATTAGATAAGTGACCTATATAAGCTTGTAATTTCTATTTTTAATGGAATTAATGCCATTTGAATCCAAGAAATTCTTGAGCAAGCCCTTGGGCGCACCCCTCCTCTCTCCTCCCTCTCCCCCTTGCAGCTGTGAAGGCTGCCTTCTGGAGATGTGACTCCTCCCTATCGGTTCCGGTCATCATCGCCGCCGCCACGAGCCGCCACCGCACCGCCATCGGGATCGTCGGAGTTCTATTTTTAGCCGACCACAGTAGCTTTCACGAATTGCTGCCATCATCCACGAGCTCAGATCGACTTGGGATTTCGAGGGGATGTTCCAGAGGTGTTCCCCACGTCCTACAAAAATTGGTGGGTCATGAATCTTCTATTTGACAATTTCCCATTTTCGTTCAAGTTCCAAGTTCAGTTCTGCCAGCTTCAGATCTGATTTTCCACTTTTCCTGAATTTTGAATCTTCGATCCACCGTTTGATTTTTTCTAGGGCTTACAATTTTACTGGGAGTTCTATCCATCAAGCCCTCCTTCCACGAATTTTCTTGATTTTTGATCAGCCCTCCACCTATTTTTCAAAATTCATTCTCAGAGCTAGCTACAGCGCTGTCCACCTGTTCCCAGATCCGATCACCCTCCAGTAAACAAATCATATCAAATCACAGCCACCTCCAATCAGTCCACAAAAAATATCCCCGTTTTCCTTGTTCAAAATCCTACAACTTTTGTGAAAAGCTCAGGAGCTGAATCTGCCATCAACCGACGCCGGGATTGATCGCAGCGGCCATTTTTGCCGGAGCGCGCGCTGAAAAATAAAAATCAAAATCCGTGGGCAGCTAGTTCAACAATTGGGAATCGGGGCCAATTGACCCCCAATCGGCATTTCTGGCCGACCACCGTCCGTGGAGGCACGCCACCAGGGCTCCCCATCATAGTGGGTCCCACCCCCGCAGATCCGGAGGATAGCGCCGTCCGTGGGCCCCACGGACCCGTAGAATCCGCCGTTCGGAAAGCACGAAAACGCGGAGTTCGGCACCGCCGGGCGACATCAAGATGCTGCCCGTCAACCCGATTTACGTGGTTCCCGGGCCCCACATGTGACCTTTTACCTCCATGCATGGAGTGGGTCAAATTATTGTATTGCTGGAATATTGTTTAACCGAGAGTCCGTGAATTGGCCGGGGTTGTCTTCGCCACGCCGGGTGCGTGGAGGTAAATGTCTCAACTTCTCAGCATTCGCTTGCTAGTTTTGTATATGGTCTTTTGCCGCTGCCGAGAGCGATAGGTACTAGCCCGTGAGTCCATGTCACCGCTGTGAGTGTGAGAGTGACCCATCCCGTGACTCGATCCGAGTCCGGAAGTGAGTCGACTACCCGTGAACTCTGTCGGTTCTTCAACCGCGCACCATCCGCGTTTCCCTCGCTTGGGACGATGAGTGAGCTTGCGTTTCTATTAGCGACGTATAGCCCATAGGAGCTCTCCGTGTCGGGCTTAGTGTCTCTCCCATCATGTGTTGCTGGTCGTGTCCGTATCTAGAGTCTGAGGTCCATACCACGTAGAGTCGGTCCCCGTGTCCGTCCCGCATCAGTTTGGTATCAGAGCGAGTCGAGTCTAGGGTAGTCGTTGCATATGTCTTGCATAGTCTAAGTTGAGTCTAGAATCATCATTATTTTCAAAACAAAAAAAGGGGTGTTTTAAAATTGCATTTCACCCAATAGCCCGATATATTAAAAGGCGTTGCCCGAACATTAGGTTATGCCTATCAGGAAGGTAGCGTACTTGTGCGAGTGATCTTCGGGTCGCTTATCTCCACCACGTACCGGATATTGGTTAGGTCTAAGTGCATCATTGTTGCATTAGTGAGTGTTTGCATTAGTCGGTGTCTTCTAGGTCGTGTGTCAGTTGCATGCCCACCCGTCGAGGTACCCAATACTCGCCACCACCACCTATGGTGGATTCCCGGGCCCGTAGCTCCGATGAGTCCTCGACGGCTGAAATGTTCCGAGCCATTATGGAACGTCTTGACACGCATATGGATGGTCTTAGTACGCGTATGGATGGCATAGGAATGCGTCTTGAAGGGCGGATGAAAGTCCTCGAGGATCGGGCCAAGAATTCGGATCAGTCCATCCATGGCCTATTTGGGAGAATTGCCGTCCTCGAGAGGGGCCCAGTAGCGGCGCAACCCGCGCCGACGAACGGCCAACAAGAGTCGGTTCAGCAACCTGCTGCACCAAGGGCTCAGGCGGAGAATGTTGGGGTACAACAGGTGCATGTGGTGGATGATTATGCATCTGATAATGATCAAGGGGGTAACGGTCATCGTAATCAACGACGGAATCGTGATGACGAGGATGACGACCGCATTCTTAGGGGCGTGCGTGCGGACCCTCCCACTTTTAGCGGGTCCTTGGCCCTAGGGTGTATTTAGATTGGGAGGCCGCCATAGACCGGTACTTCGAGTGGTTTGAGATGAGGGACCACCGAAGAGTCTGATACGCAAAGATGAAGCTGCAAGGGCAGGCCCAAACTTATTGGACCAATGTGGAGAGCCTGCTCAACCAGCGACGTCAACCCCAAATCGGTACTTGGGATGATATGAAAATCAAATTGAGGGAGAAATACCTTCCCGCCTCATATCGCCAACATCTCATAGACAAGTGGCAAAGCATCTCCCAAGGGAACCGATCCGTGACCGAGTACACCACCGAGTTCGATGAGTATTACTTACGGTGTGGAGTCACGGAAGAGAGCACCATGACTATATCCCGCTTTCGAAGAGGTTTGCGGCCCAATTATCAATATGAACTCTTTCGCCGCAATGCAACCACTTTGGAGCAGGCATATCAGATAGCTCTCGAATTGGAGCAATTCGAGGCCGAGTTCGAGTCACCCCATCGGTTGGGCTCCTTTCCCCTTCGTAGTGTTGAGCCCCGTGGCTCATCTGGCACATATCCGAGGGCCCCCATGGCTCGACCTCAGGAGCCCGCTCGTCCCGAGCCCTTTGCTCCTAGGCCTCGTCCTCCACCCCCGAGGGACCTTCCTCGTCCCCAGCATCTTACGGTCCCACCCACAGCCCGTCCACCGGCACCCGCACCTCCTGCACATCCTTTGCTACCTACACCTCCCATCCGTCGGGAGGATAAGGGGAAAGGACCCATGATTGGGGAGCCTAGTGGATCACGGCAGCAGTGTTATCACTGCAATGGGTTTGGCCATTTCGCCAACCAGTGTCCCACCCGCCCATCTCTCATCATTGGGGACACACAGGCCGAGGATACCACCCCTACGGGCCTCGAGTTAGTCAGCTATGAGGCAGATCAAGAGCTAGCTGACGAGTACTATGAGTTGGGAGGTGATGCCCTGGATGCCCAGCAGTCCGATGATACTCACGTTAGGGTCGTCTGATGTATCCTCACCCAGCCACAGGTCAGTGATGACTGGCATCGGACCACTATCCTTCATACGTTCTGTAGGCTGGGCAAGATCATCTTTAAGGTGGTCATCGATAGTGGGAGTTGCGTCAATGCAATCGCCGCGGGCGCTATCACTCGTCTTGGACTTACGCCCGTGGACCATCCTTGCCCCTATCGAGTATCTTGGATGGATTCCACCTCCATTCCGATCAGGCTGCAGTGTCTGGTCCCACTGCAGTATCATACCAACCGCGAAGAGATCTGGTGTGATGTCCTCCCTATGGAGGTGGGTAGTGTCATTCTTGGTAGGCCATGGTTATTTGATCGGGATGCCACACTTCATGGCCGGTTGAACACCTGTACCTTCGACCATGCTGGCTAGCTGTGGACACCAAAAATTGCACACCCATGATATCCTACTCGGCCCAGCATCAACAACGACGTCGAGAAAACAAGCCCCGGGAGAGACTGCCGTGAAACCTTCTCCAGGAGTCACGACAGTGAAGAGGGATCAACCACCGACAGACCCATGATTCACGGGCCTCGAAGAAATCAAACGGGCCACAACCCGCGGCCCAAAATTGTCCATGCTAGCCCCAGCGGCACACACCCCCCCAAGCGGGGGTCTTCAGCGGCACACCCCCCCCCTTTTGGGGATGTCTTCAGCGACACACCCCCCTTGGGGGGGGGGGGGGGTTTCAGCGGCACACCCCCCTTGGGGGGGGGGGTCTTCAGCGGTACGCCCCCAAGCGGGGTCTTCAGCGGCACACCCAAAAGAGGGGCCTTCAGCGGCACACGCCCCATGGCCCTCAGCGGCACGCCCCTTTGGGCCTTCAGCGACACACACCCCAGGGGCCCTCAGCGGCACGCCATTTTGGGGTTCAGCAGCACATTTTTTTGCCCCAGCGGCACACTCTTTTGGGCCTTCAACGGCACACCCTTTTGCCCCAGCGGCACACTCTTCTGGGCCCTCAACGGCACGCCTTTTGCCCCCTCCAACGGCACGCTTGTGCAACCTTCAGCGCCACGCCCTTTTGGCCCCTCTCCGGTGCACCTTTTGAGCCCGCCAGCGTACAGCGTTAAGACATGTCAACGGGCCGGACGACGTGGTGCCCATGCCCTACGCGTCTTCGGCGCGCAGTGGCCTGTCCGAGGTGTCGTCCAGGGGTTGGGCCACGCAAACTACCGCCTCGCCGTCCAGGACGGGAGAGGTCAAACGTAATCATGACGAAGCCGCTTCCCGCCTTCGCCCTCCCCCCCCCGTGCTCGAAGCCCCGCAACTGAGAGTATAAAGCCACTCCCACTCCCAGACGAAAAAAAAAAAGAGTCTGAAGACAGGGAGAAGAAGAGGAAGAAAGGAATGGAGACGAACAGAGCCGACCACCAGGAGAAGAGAGAAGAGGAAGAAGAAGCTGTTCCGACGTTGGAGGCTTCCCGGAGATCAGAGAAAAGAGAGAGAGTAAGAGAAAGAGAGAGAGAGAGAGAGGGTCTGTGTAGCAGTGGGAGTGGGGAAGGGCAGGGAGCCGTCGCCTCTGCTTGACCCCTACTCCCCTCCTGTTTCCCCTCCATATTCCTCCTTTTCTTCTTCTCCCCTCTCCTGTGGCTTCGGCCTTGATGTATATCGTAATGTGTATGGCCGGTCGCGGTCATCCTTCTTTATGAATGGAAGTCTCGGGCCCTTTCTTTTGGGTCTTTTCTGGCCTCTCCCGATCTATCCCACTACATGTGTTGTGTTGTTCGTTTTCCCCACTTTTCCGGCGTTTTTGGACTCTCCGTAGTGATGTGATTCCTCCCGTACGATCCTTAGCCACATGGATTCTTTGCCCTCTTCTATGGCCATCAGTTGCACCTATTTGTTTGACGGGAGAGAAACCCTCCTTCTCTTCCGGAATACCCAGCCATCAGTAGCCCACTCTTGGCCTTCAACCCTCCTTCTCTCTCTGAACATCCAGCTATTGGTAGCCCACTCTTGGTTTCCCCCCCTCGACACAACCTTGACGGTCTTTACCGGTGCACCTTTGGCACTCTGTCCCTGGCATGGCTCTAAGAGCCTTCACCGGTACGCCCTCAACTCCTCTTCGTCGGTGCCCCCCTTGGTATCGTTCCCCGGCACAGCCCACCTGTGGCGCTTCCCCGGTACGTCTTGGGCAGCCTTCGCCGGCACGGCCTCAATAGCCTTCCCCGATACACCCTTGACTCTCCTCCACCGGCACACCCTAGTGAGTCCCAGGGAAGTCTTTCACCCCGTTGCTTTCAGCTTTTCCGAGGTCTTATCAAAGGTGTTGCCGCCTCCGGGCGCCCACCTCCAGTTGTTGGGTTCCGCCACTCCATGTGGGCGCGTTCCCTTTACCTCCCTTACGCTCGGGTCAAGGGGAGATGCTGCCGGATTTTTGTCAGAAAATAACAAAAAATGTTTAAAAGGTAAAAGGAAGCAACAAACGAACAAAACAATCAACGATAAAACTTTCCGACTAATCGAGGCATTGCCGATAGCATGATGAGAACTGGACCACCTAACAACCCGGCAGACCGAACGTCCGACCTATAAGAAAAGGCTGAACAGAACAAAGCAAAGGAAATTTGTATAAGACTACATGAAAATTAAGAAAAGAAGAAAAGAAAAGCCTTAAAATAAATAACAGAGGAGTGCACCTTCGTCACGCCTGTCCCAACCTTCGCTGGCACGCTCCGTTGGTCCCCCAGCGGCACACCCCAAACAATCTTCAGCGGTACACCCCTTGCTTACCCTTAGCGGCACACTCTCATCCCCTCCAGCGGCACAACCATCCCCAACCTTCAGCAGCACACCCCAAACAACCTTCAGCGGTACACCCTTCTCAACCTCCAGCGGCACACCTTCGTTACCCAGCCTAACCTCCACCGGTACGCTCTGTTGGCCACCCTACCTCCACTCCAACAACCTTCAACGGCACACTTATTTGGCCCTTCACTGGCACACTCTACCGCCCCTCCTAACCCCCAGCGGTACACCCTTTTTAGCCCCAGCGGTATACCCTCGTTACCCTCAGCGGTACACCCTTGTTACCCCCAGCGGCACAACCCTTTTTACACCCAGCGACACACTCCATTCCCCAGCGGTACACCCCCTCCCATTGTCTCTCTCTCCCTTCACCGGTACACCCTCATCCACCGTCTCAGTGGAACTCAATGTATAGACTTGGCAGATTGACGTACAAACACAGCAACGAGCAATGTACAGACTTCGAGCCGCAGCCAAGGGACAACGTATAGACTTTGAGATGAATAAGTTGAAGAATGTATAGACTTCGGGTGTCGGCTGCACGAGCAATGTATAGACTTTGAGCTGCAACGTATAGACCTCGAGCTGCAGCCAATGAACAATGTATAGACTTTGAGTTGGCCAACGTACAGACTTTGGACTGGCCAATGTATAGACTTTCAGGGACAATGTATAGACTTTGAGCTGCAACGTATAGACTTTGAACTGCAGCCAATGAATAATGTATAGACTTTGAGTTGGCCGACGTACAGACTTTGGGCTGGCCAATGTATAGACTTTGAGCTGCAACGTATAGACTTTGAGCTGCAGCCAATGAATAATGTATAGACTTTGAGTTGGCCAACGTACAGACTTTGGGCTGGCCAATGTGTAGACTTTGAGCTGCAACGTATAGACTTTGAACTGCAGCCAATGAATAATGTATAGACTTTGAGTTGGCCAACGTACAGACTTTGGGCTGGCCAATGTGTTGACTTTGAGCTGCAATGTATAGACTTTGAGCTGCAATGTATAGACTTTGAACTGCAGCCAATGAATAGTGTATAAACTTTGAGTTGGCCAACGTACAGACTTTGGGCTGGCCAATGTGTAGACTTTGAGCTGCAATGTATAGACTTTGAGCTGCAACGTATAGACTTTGAACTGCAGCCAATGAATAATGTATAGACTTTGAGTTGGCCAACGTACAGACTTCGGGCTGGCCAATGTATAGACTTTGAGCTGCAATGTACAGACTTCGAGTTGGCTAATGTATAGACTCTAATAGAGGATGTATAGACTTTGAGCTAGCCAATGTGTAGACTTCAATGGGCGACGCACAGACTTTGAGCTGGCTAATGTATAGACTCTAATAAATGATGTATATACTTTGAATTGCAGCCAATAGCCAACGTATGGACTCTGAGCTGCAGCCAATGGCCAATGTACAGATTTCTGAGCTGGCCAATGTGTAGACTTCAATAGACGATGTATAGACTCTGGGCTAATGAATACAGCCCATGTACAGACTTTGAACAGCCGATGTATAGACTTCGTGTCGCAATAACCCGTCAACCTATAGACTTCGAGCCTTCCCCGGCGCACCCTCTTCTCCCTTCACCGGTACACCCTCCAATCATTGCCCCAGCGGTACACCTCCCTCAGCCCTTCAGCGGCACCCTCCTTAAGCCCTTCAACGGCACACATCTCCAGCCCTTCGCCGGCACACTTTCCGCCCACCTTTCCTCAGCGGTACACTCCCTTTAGCCCCCTTTCAACCCGCCAAGGGTCAACTCTCCCCAAAGAATAATAATACATGAATGCATATGCACATATACATATATACGGGCATATAATGGCAGCACTGATAAGCTAATAAAAATCATGATGAATAAGTAAACCTGAACAAATCCCTATAAAAAAAAATGATGAATGAAATAAGTGACAATAGTAATAATGATAATAAAAAGGGTAACAATGACAATGAGCAAGATGAGGGAAATCACCCGGAACAAATACGGAAAGGGGAATAAGCAATGGAGTAACAAGAACAACAATGACAAAACAATATAAGGTATTATTAATTCTACATTGCAGCCCTATCTCCCCCGTGACCCGATGCTGGAGGAACAATAATGCCGCCCTTTCAGGCCGGACCCGGGTCTTGGGAATTATCCTGACGCGGCCAGGCCCCGACCTAGTCTTGGGCCGACATCCCAATCAGACCAGATTCGTTTCTCGCCCTGGATCCCTTCCGAGCCGTTACTAAAAAAAAATTGCCGCGCATTCGGCAGACATTAGAACGGGTCCACCCCGGTTTCCGTCGCGTTTCTATTACGGACCCATGTCCGGATATGAAAAGGGTCCACGAGTGACCGACATGGCTAATGGCTCGTATCCTGATGCGGACTTTAGTGTGATTTATTCCTGCCCCTTTCTCGCGTAATTAGTTTTATTTCCTTCGGCCGCAAGGCCCCTAATTTCGGCAATTAATCAAGGGTGTTCCCTCGTATGGGGGATGTAAATGACGTCGTGACCTTTATTGCATGACGGGATCTGGTCTCGACACGAACCACACAATCGTCTGACGAATTCAGATCGAGCGCACCATGGACTCTTCGGAGCCTGAACAAATTGTCACTTTGTGACTCGCACGCCCACGCACTTAATAGATGAAACACCCGCACCAGCGAATTTTAGTGCGTCCACAAGTCTGGCACGCCCGGTGGGACCAATCCACCCTTCATCTCTTTGTCGGAATTAGGGGCCCCGCGGCCCCCCTTCTTGTAACACTAATTGCGCTACTTTCTTAAATGCAGGAGAGAATTGCAACATGGTGCCGACGATGGTTGTCACTTGCGGCCCTCAAGTCGTTGAGAACCATGTTCGAGGCGGCTACCTGGCGGTCCCCCTCAACTTTGGGAGCTTCCCTCCCATTGTGGGCTTCCCCAACTTCTTGGGGGTGGCCTTTGCCAACATTCTCGACGTGAAGGCACCCGAGGAGCCCCAGACCAATGCTCCCGCTACGGGGGCCACTAAAGCTGCTATCGGCCAAGCTGTGGCCAAGAACAACGACGGCGTCTCGACAACGACGCTAAGCTGCAATGTGCACCACGTGCATCAGACTGCTGGCCCATCCTACCAAGGGTCGGCGTCTCACCGGAGAAGGCTCCGGAGGAACAATATCGGCGCCGTCTCAGGGCGCCGCATGTCTAACTCTGGGAGATCTATGGCCGTCGGGACCCTCCGAGTCCGCCTGGATGGGCGCAGGTCCCAGGTGACACCGGACTGCGTCGTCCCGACTGTCCCGGTCCGTAACTCTTTTCAAGGACTGGAGAAGCTGAAAGAGAAGGTGACACTCGCAACCCCGGCCGCAGCACCAAAGGATGCGCCGGCTCGCAGGCCGGCCAAACTGAAACAAGTTTGGGTCCCCAAGGAGGCCCAGCCCGCTGCACCCGCCCAGACGGGACTTAGCACTTTCCGCCCGAGGAGGGCCAGAAGAAATGAAAGGGTCGGACTGACAACCCCAACCCGCCAGCCAGCACCCGTCATGCCGGTGCTGTCTGAGAATGCCCACCGCCGTCGCCGTGGGCGCCGGCACAATGCTGCCCGCCCGACACCCAGGGCCCACTCTCCTCCTGCCGCTGTCATCGACATGCAACCACAGGTTGTTCTCCCCGACCAAGAGTGGGAAGGGATCCAGCGGGCCATGAGAAACTACCTCCGGGGCCCAGGTAGCACTCCCTTGGGTCGCCAGAGACTGCTGGGGGCAGTAGCCTCTGCTTTCCAAGAAGAAGGAGCCCGACCCGCACCCAGTGCAGAGTCAAGAAATCGCTCGGAGGAGCCGTGCCAGTCCCCTGTCCGGGAGGAAGCACCGCTGCGACGATCGGTCTTCGACAGGCTGGTGTTCCCAGGGGGATCGTCCAGGAGGGCGACGAAGAGAAACAAGAACTGGAGAACCTTCACCTGCAATATGGCAGGAGTTCGCGGTCGGTATGTGGCCTTGCCCACCGATCCTGAAGAGATGGCCAGACTCGCCGCCAAGCCGGGACCCCTCACTAGAAGAGGGAGAGCGGCAGGCAACGCGACACCGACAGGCGCCGAAGGGACCTTCCCTGAAGAGCCCCTTGCAACCCTCACGGCCAACGTGGTCACCGCCGGCGACACGAGCAGCAGACCCTCTACATCATCAGAGGACGCCCCGACCGAAGAGACAAGGGGCATGCCCAGTCTCCCCGCAGCTGACCCGGCAATATTGCTCATGATGCAGCGGTTCCAGCAAGAAATTGAGTCACTTAAAAAGCAACTGAATGAGCGGAACACACCGCCCCCGATGTCCTGGCAGACCGAGGTTTTACCCGAAGCACCCAGGGACGGGGGGCAATCTTCAGAAGCAGCTCTTCCAGCGGCCCTCAACCCCCTCGGGGGCGCTTCCTTGCAGCAGGCACATTGCACCGCATCGGCCCCGCCATGGGCCTCACTTTCCCAAGGGTCCCTCATGGCCCCCCAGACGACCGTGTTGGCCACCCCGAGCGCGCAGCCCGCTCATTTTTATCCGAGTCCGGTCGACCCGGCAACAGTTAGCCGGTTGATGCTGGAACAGATGATAGACATGAAACTGGCCGAGAGAGGTGACGGGGATCAGACGCCGTTTGACGTCTACCGGGTGCCCTACCCGGCTCACCATGCTGCGAAGAAGTTGCCGGTTGGCGTCACCAAGCCACCCAAGCTTGAAAAGTTCAGTGGGCAAGGGTCTCCCAGGGAGCACATTGCTTATTATGTGAACGTCATGGGAGATCTGGCTGCTGATGAAGCCTACCTCCTGAAGTTCTTCGGCTCAACACTTACCGGGCTTGCCTTTGAGTGGTATTCCAGCCTGTCACCCGGGTCGGTTGCTGACTAGCCCGACATGCAGAAGAAGTTCAAAGAAAGATTCTATGTCGCAGAACGGGAAGTCACCGTGGCAGAACTTTATGCCACAAGGCAGAAGAATGATGAGTCGGCCCTCGACTACATCAAAAGATGGAGGAACCTCAGCATGAGGTGCAGGCGTCCCCCGCACCAGGAGGATGCGGTGCAAATCTGCAAGCAGAACCTGAAGAAAGAAATCCTGGAAAGGATGATCGGCACTGAAGTCAAGACATTTGACCGCCTGAATAATGTGATAGCCGAGATCGAGGCGTTTCTCGCCCGATATTCTTCCACCCCGGCCGCATCAAGCGAGAGAGCTAGACACGCCGAGAAGAAACCAGCTCCCCCTGAGGTGCACACACTAGATTTCCAGGCCTTTGAGAAACAGAAGGAGAAAGCCAAGGGAGCTGCCAACCTTCCTCCGCCCAGAACCACAGAACGGCGGGAGGGCCCCTCACTAAGGGAGAAGATGAGAAACAAGCTATATTCCTTCTCCCGAGACAAGTCCAAGCTCCTGTTTGAGTGGGCAACCAGTTACAACAAAATCACATTGCCAGAGCCGAAGAGGCCCGGCGACCTAAAGAAGAAAGATGACCCGCGCTTCTGCCTGTACCATCGGATGCTCGGGCATACCATTGAGGACTGCTATGTCTTCAAGGATGTCATTGAATCCTTAATCAAGAACAGGGAACTGGACATGGGGGAGCATAAGGTAGACCCCCCGCAACCGCATGAGTTGCCTAGCATAACCTCCACTGTCAACATGGTCTCGTTATACCAGGAGCTACCCGAGGAGTGGGCAGAGGCCTGCGCCCGCGCCACTTGTGAGACTTTTATCATGGCCCCGGCTCAAGACCCAGGAGGTTGGCAGACCGTACCCAGCAAAAATAGAAGAGCACATGTCCCTCGGCCCACCCTGGGAGTTCATCTGAGGGATGTGACACCTCTGCCTGCACCACCCCCGGTGAGCCCGGTTTGCCACGACACGGCCCCTCGGCTGGTCATGAGGCGGCCCACTCACAACAAAAAGAGCTGCGTCCCGATGCGGATGCATAAGAAGACCAGCCCGGCGGTCGAAAGGCTCCAGGCTATTATCGATGGGCTCGAAGATTATGAACAGCCCGAAATCCAGCCCGTGGAGCTGAAAGAGTATGTCCCCTAGGAGGAGTTCGAATCACTCGAACTGGCTCCAGGAACAGAAGCTGAAGCAGAGAAAGAGCCTCCTCTATGGGGTGAGCTTCCCCAAGAGCAGCCGCTGGTTGCAGCAGTAAAGAGGAAGAAGAAGAGGAGACCCATGAGCAAGAAGAAAAAGGAGGTCGTCGTCGCCTGCAACACCCTCTCGGCGCTATTCGACACTGCCCTCTCCCTGGAAGAAAAAGAAGAAGAGCCACCCCATGAGCCGACGGAGGTGAACCAAACTGAAGTGTCCACTTCCCAACACGCCACCAGGTCGGGAAGGAAGTGGGGGCGCCCTCCTCAGGACAACCTCAACATCATGCTCAGGGGAGAACAACCATACCAGGTTCCCGACCATGAGGTACGAGGCCCCGAGATCCCTCCTCCGTCGGGTCTCTATCCGGAGGGGCCAGGATCCAAGGCACCCCTTCATTTGCCAAATTCCTGTTGGCCCGAACAGGGGGGCGGGCGCACTCCCAAGGGTCTCCTTCGACCAGAGAAGCAAGCAGTTCCCAAGCTCCACCGGCGGCGGCTCCCCCTCAGCCGGAAGAAGAATTTAACGGCATCCCAAACCTCGCCGAATTCATGAAAGAAAAGGAGGAGGCCCCGCCGGCCCCACAGGCAGTGACAGGACCCGCATAGGAGGCATCCCCTGATCTGACACCCCAGCTCCAAGGTGGGGGCAGGCGCGGCAAGCCCGAAGAGATGAAATTACTCAAGGTGCGGGCTACCGACCGAATAGTCAGACACCTCAAGATGATCCCGACTCGATTTATTGTATGGGAGATGCTGTCTTTGGACGAAGAAACACGGCAAGCCATCATTGCCGCACTCCAGACGCCAGCACACCTTGAAGCTTGCCTGGCAGAAATCTCACCTGAAGTGGCCGTGGCTTTCACAGAAGATGACATGCTCCTACCCACCTGCAGTCATAACAGACCCCTCTACATGAAAGTGCAGTTGAACGGCCAGCCTATCAACAGGGTCCTGATCAACCCAGGGGCAGCAGTGAATATACTCCCCTACCGGGTGTACCAAAAGCACTACTTTGACGTACACCTGGTTGAGGTCAAAAATGTCAAGATTGCTGGTTTTAACCAGAAATGTGAGGTCCCCATGGGGCTTGCAGAATTCAACTTGACTTTTGATGATTTCACCACCAAGGTCCAGTTCCACGTCATCAACTCCAACACTTCCTACAAGGCGTTGCTGGGACGGCCCTGGTTACACCAGAATAGAGTGGTGCCCTCCACCCTGCACCAATGCATTAAATACCCTTGCGAGGGGAAGGAAGTCAGGATCTTCGCCGACCTCCACCCGTTCGAGGTGTTCGAGTGTCATTTGTCAGACGCCAATCTGTACTTAGAAAAGGCGAAGCAAACTCCCCAAGCCGCCCAAGACAAGGGAAAGAAGAAAGTGGAGTCGGGCAGTTGGTTTCCTCCACCGCCCCCAGGTTATGTGGCTCCCCCACATGTACCATTCATTGCACAAGAGGGGGGGGGGTATTTAAGGCAGCCCCTCTCCCCATCTACTCTACACCGGGGATGCCTTGCCTCGAAGACCTGCTGGAGGATGTCAGAGTCTCGCCAGGGATCATCAAGCCCATTACAGAAATTGACTGTCAAGCAGCCGAGCAGCTGAGAACTTTTGAAGTGCCTAACCCGGAGGGGCCATCCACTATCTTTTATGTTGCCGGGGAAAAGCCAGTCAGGGAAGACGATGATTGCCGATTTCCTGACGAGTTGCATGACCCGCACGTCCCCATTACGGGACTCCCCCACATGACCGACCAGGCAGCCAGAATGGTCAGAAAGCAAAAGATTCCCCCCTATCAACCCTCCAGCCGGAAGGAAATGTTTGAAAGAATGTGGAACCCACCAAACCTGGATCGGCGGTTGCTGCAAATCACCAAACACCCCGGTCTGGGCTTTTCACTAGAAGATTATTACGAAACTGATGTGATATCGGTTTCGGCCCTGTCTGACGACGACCCCGCGGAAACTGCAGATTTGCGGGAAGCACACCAAGATGTATATTTCAGGTCTCCAGCTGAGGAGGCGCAAGATGAAGAAGTGTTCCTTTGGAACCCCCTCCGCATCGCTGCACCGGGGAGACCTCCTCCTTCCCTGGGGGACCAACCTCGAAGGGTCACCCCACCGAGACGCCCTCACATCGGCCTGCTGGCGAAGCAAGGAGCAATAGCATGGGCCATGCTCCGAATTCCCCCCGATATGACCCCGTCATGTACGCCTTGTACCATAGGCAGCAACGGGAAATCGGGGTGTTAAAGGCACGGCTGGCTGAGTTGACCTCGCTAGTGACTGACCTGATCCAAAGTTCTCTCCGCCCGTGGGGTGGCCACATGTCTCGACCCCAAGACACCAGTCCCGATGTCCCCGTTTGGTCAAGAAGGGAGACAAGAGACACGGCAAGCCCATTAACCGGGCGGCCAACCAGGCGAGGCCTGACACTCCAAGAGAAGCTGTAGAAGCCCTACTCTTTCCCAAGAGAGAAGACTCGGGGTATTTTTGACTGGGCCTGCCATTACGGCAAGGTCTCCCTCCCACGGTCCAAGAGGCCACAGGACACCCGAAGAATGGGGACCCACTGTTTTGTCCCTACCACCAGATACTGGGCCACGCCATCGAAGACTACTATGTCTTCAAAGACATTACTCAAGACCTCATTGACAGGGACGAGCTCAGAATGGGAGACTATGTGGTAGCCCCACCACGCCCCCACGTGGCGGACAGCCCCAGAAGAGGAGCCTATACACTATCCATCCAGTACCAGGCGCCTGAAGATGCGGCTACCCCAGCCCCCGCCGGAGCTGTCTATGATGAGTACACAGAAGACCCCGAGGTGGCCCTGTGCCTTTCTGCACCAATGGACCCCACGGACCCGGCGGCTACAGTCCAGGAGGAGTGCGCGGCAAATGCAGCCTCCGCGCCCCTTCATGAGGAACAAGGAGAGGGGGATGGCGTCCTCGAGCCCGAAGACAATGAAGATCAAGACTTCATCGATTTGTCGCCAGCCCCACCGAAAATTGAAAATGGCGGCCAGGCCACAGTCGACTAATTAATTGAGATCAACCTTGGCACCGAAAGTGACCCCAAGCCAACCTTTCTGAGTGCTCTTATGCCCCTCCAGTAGAGAGAGCAATACACAAAGCTGCTGCAAGAATTTCGGGATTGCTTTGCCTGGAACTACAAAGAAATGCCCGGGCTCAGCCCCGAAGTGACTCAGCATATTTTGGCCATTAATCCCATGGTGGAACCAGTGAAGCAGTCTCCCCGATGTATGAGGCCGGAATTGATCAGCCAGATCTGCAAGGAGGTCGACAAGCTCATAGACGTCGGCTTCGTGGCGGAAAACTAGTACACTACTTGGTTGGCCAACATCGTACCGGTGAAGAAAAAGAATGGACAAATCAGGATTTACGTGGATTTCCGTGACCTGAACAAAGCCTGCCCAAAAGATGACTTCCCGGTGCCTATCACCGAAGTGATGATTGATGCAACCACTGACCACGAGGCCCTGTCTTTTATGGACGGATCGTCTGGCTATAACCAAATTTGGATAGCCGACCACGACCGGATTCACACGGCTTTCAGATCGCCCAATGGGATATTCCACTACAAGAGGATGCCCTTCGGCCTCAAGAATGCCAGTGCTACATATCAGCGGGCGATGACCAAGATCTTTGACGAGCTGCTGTACAGCAAGGTCGAATGCTACATTGATGATCTAGTTGTCAAGACTAAGAAGAGAGCTGAACATCTGAGCGACCTCAGGGTCATCTTCCAAAGGCTCCGGCTGTATGGGCTGAAGATGAACCCTATGAAGTGCGCCTTCGGCGTGTCCAGCGGGAAGTTCCTCGGCTTTATTGTCCGACATAGAGGAATCGAGATTGACCCCTTCAAGATAAAATCCATTCAGGAGCTGCCCCCTCCGAAGAATCTGGGAGAGCTGAGGTCCCTACAGGGCCGTCTAGCTTACATCCGCAGGTTCATTTCCAACCTGTCGGGGCGCTGCCAACCTTTTCACAGATTGATGATGAAGAATGCACCCTTCGGCTGGGGTCACGAATGCCAGCACACGTTCGACCAGCTAAAGGAGTACCTGAAGACCCCGCCAGTCCTGGGGGCACCTGTCAAAGGCAGACCGCTTATTCTCTACATAGCAGCCACTGAATATTCACTGGGGGTAATGCTCGCCCAGAATAATGATGAGGGAAAGGAGCAGGCTCTCTACTACCTTAGCCGAAGATTGGTGGGAGCGGAAGCCAAGTACACCCCGATTGAGAAAGTCTGCCTTGCCTTGGTCTTCGCAGTCAAGAAGTTGAGGCACTACATGCTGTCCCATGAAGTAAGTTTAATATCCAGAGCTGACCCCATCAAGCACATTCTCTCCCAGCCTGTCCCGAAGGGGCGCCTTGGCAAGTGGGCCGTGCTGCTCATGGAGTTTGACATCACCTACGTGCCGCAGAAGGCCGTTAAGGGACAAGCTGTCGCGGATTTCTTCGCAGCACACCCTGTGCCCGAAGACTCCCCGTTGGCCACAGAGCTACCCGAGGATGAGACACTGGAGGTGGATCATGTCCAACAAGCTATGTGGCAGCTATACTTTGACGGGGCCTCGAGAACAGAAGCGACCCCGTCCAGACGCGCCAAAGTACGGGCCGGAGCTGGCATCATCCTCAAATCGCCAGATGGAGAAGTGATGCACACTTCCTGCTGCATTAGCAAGCCCTGCACAAATAATGAAGTAGAGTATGAAGCTCTGATCATCGGCCTCCAGGTGGCCCTCCAAATGGAGATCAAAATGCTCCAAGTATTCGGCGACTCGCTGCTGGTCGTCAAGCAGGTCCAGGGGCAGTTCGACGTCTGGAAACCTGAGTTGCTCCCTTATCACACTAAGGCAAAGGGGCTCATGAAGCGGTTCTACCTCCTCGAGATAGGCCATGTCGCCAGAGGGGAGAATGCACAAGCCGACGCCCTGGCAAAATTGGCAAGCTCACTGGCAGTGCCTCCAGATGGATCTCTCAATATCCAAGTAATAAATCAACGCCAAATGCCTAGTATGATAGAAGAAGAACCAGAAGAAGAAGAGCTAGAAGTCGCTAAAGCAGAAGCCGTCGGCCTACCTGACTGGAGAGACCCCCTGATGCAGTGGTTCAAATACCGGTAACTGCCCAAGCAGAGAGAAGAAAAGATCAAGCTAATCAGAATTAAGGACTATTATGAGCTCCGAAACGGAATGTTATTCCGAATGGTGGCCGATGCCAAGCAGAAATTACTCTTCCGGTGCTTGTCCGTTGAAGAAGCCTGGAGGGTCATGAAGGAGGTCCATGCCGGGACAGCTGGCGCACACCAGGCGGGATCGAAAATGAAAATTGAAATAAAGAAGCTTGGCTATTATTGGCCCGCAATGTTCGACGACTGCTGTAAATATGCTAAGTCGTGTCAGAAATGTCAGGAGCATGCCATCATACCCAGAAGGCCCCCCGTGCAGCTACACACAACCGCGCCCAGTTGGCCGTTTGCCCAGTGGGGAACAGACGTCGTGGGTCCCTTACCTGTATCTTCCGCAGGTTGCAAGTACATTTTGGCGGCAACCGACTACTTCTCCCGTTGGGCAGAGGCTGTCGCCCTGCGGGAGGTCACCGGAGAGATCATGGTCAGGTTTGTCCGCCGCAACATTATATTCCGGTTTGGCATGCCCGACCGGATTGTATCAGACAACGGCAGCCACTTCCGCAACCAGAAGGTCTACCGGCTGGTAGAAAAATACAAGATTGATTGGAGGACATCGACTCCCTACAACCCACAGGCTAACGGGCTGGCCGAAGCTTTTAATAAGACACTCTGCACTCTCCTGGCCAAGACTGTTAGCTCTAACAAGAGGGACTGGGAAGAAAGGATGTACGAGGCGCTATGGGCGTACCGGACCGTGTACAGGACCCCAACAGGCTGCTCGCCCTTCTCTCTCGTATATGGCTCGGAGGCAATCGTCCCCGTTGAACTGGAGATACCTTCCCTCAGGGTCGCCCTTCAGCATGGGCTTGTCCTTGAAGGGCAGACCAACGTCGAGCGAAGACTCGAAGAACTCTCCAGCCTGGAAGGAAAACGGCTTCAGGTCCAACAGAACATTAAGGTCTACCAGGCCCGGATTGCACGCGCCTTTGACAAGCTTGTCAAGGAACGCGAATTCAAAAAGGGTGACATTGTCATGGTCAAGAGAAGAGATCTCATGGCTGCCAACCCCAAGGGCAAGCTGAATGAGAACTGGCTCGGACCTTACGTAGTCCAAAAAGTCTACGAGGGCGGAGCCTATGTAATTGTCAACCACCGCGGGGAAGTTCAATTCCCGCCTCTTAATGGAAGGCACTTGAGACTGTACCACGCTCTGGTACCCCCATTCAATCAATAATATTATCCTTCGCCCTATTTTGGGCGGATTTGCGTCATTAATGTCCAAACGACTTGACCATTGCCCATGTTTTCAAAATGGAAAAAAAAAGAGAAGAAAAAGAAGAAGATGAAAGTAAAAAAAAAGGAAAAAAAAGAGAAGAGAGAAAGAAAAAAGAGAGAAGAGAAAAAAAGAAGAGAAAAAAAAAGAAGAAAAAAAAAGGAAGAAAAAAAAAGAAAAAGAAGAGAAAAAAAAGAAGAAGAGAAAAAAAAGAAGAGGAGAAAAAGAAAGAAGAAAAAAAGAGAAGAGAAGAAGAGGAAAAGAAAAGAAAGAGGAAGAGAAAAGAGCAAGGGAAGAATGAAAGCCAGGAAGAAGGGGGAACGCCCCCCATTTCCAATCATCGCCCTGCATCAGCGGAGATACTAAAATAAATTAAACAAACTCTTCTCTCCGTCCACCCCGGGCGTTGAGTACCCCTTTGGCTTGGACCTCCAGTCCGGGTCATTGACTAAACAAACTCTTCTCTCCGTCCTCCCCGGGCGATGAGTACCTCTTTGGCTTGGACCTCCAGTCCGGGTCATTGACTAAACAAACTCTTCTCTCCGTCCTCCCCGGGCGGTGAGTACCCATTTGGCTTGGACCTCCAGTCCGGGTCATTGACTAAGCAAACTCTTCTCTCCGTCCTCCCCGGGCGGTGAGTACCCCTTTGGCTTGGACCTCCAGTCTGGGTCATTGACTAAACAAACTCTTCTCTCCGTCCTCCCCGGGCGGTGAGTACCCCTTTGGCTTGGACCTCCAGTCCGGGTCATTGACTAAACAAACTCTTCTCTCCGTCCTCCCTGGGCGGTGAGTACCCCTTTGGCTTGGACCTCCAGTCCGGGTCATTGACTAAACAAACTCTTCTCTCCGTCCTCCCCGGGCGGTGAGTACCCCTTTGGCTTGGACCTCCAGTCCGGGTCATTGACTAAGCAAACTCTTCTCTCCTCTCCTTCCTCCCCGGGCGGTGAGTACCCCTTTGGCTTGGACCTCCAGTCCGGTCATTGACTAAATAAACTCTTCTCTCCGTCCTCCCCGGGCGGTGAGTACCCGTTTGGCTTGGACCTCCAGTCCGGGTCATCGACTAAACAAACTCTTCTCTCCGTCCTCCCCAGGCGGTGAATACCTCTTTCGCTTGGACCTCCCGTCCAGGTCATTGTCTAAGTAAACTCTCCTCTCCGTCCTCCCCGGGCGGTGAGTACCCCTTTGGCTTGAACCTCCGGTCCGGGTCATTGACTAAACAAACTCTTCTCTCCGTCCTCCCCGGGCGGTGAGTACCCCTTTGGCTTAAATCTCCCGTCCAGGTCATTGACCAGACAAACTCTTCTCTCTGTTCCCTCTGAATGACGAGAAACCCCGTCTTTGGCCAAGGCCTCCCACCTGAGGCCAGTGCGCGGTTCCAACGTTGTGGCAAGACCAGTGAGTCGCCCGTTCGGTATGGTGGAGTGGCCCCCTCGTCCTCCCCCTGGGAGGGCGAGCACTCTCCCGTGCCCTGACATGGGCTCCTGCCTGGTTCTCCCGAAGCGAATCATCACAAAGACTCACACCCTGCCAATGTGTCTCAGCACAACAAAAGAGAGAGAAGAGGAAGAGAAAGACAATATACACAAAAGAGAAGGAAGAAGAGAAGAGCCCCCCTGGGGTGAACGCATACTGAAAGTGCATGTGGAACCATAAATGTTCTGCTCTATTCAAAAAGGGATCAGTATACATATGCTTCGGGGCATACCCCGGTGTCACATTTCAAAAAAAAAGGGGGAGAAGAACTAAGGGGTGCGACGCTCAGTCAACACCCCGGAAGATGTCCTCGAGAGGGAGAATTCTGACGCAGGGGAAGTTCTTCATGTCGCGCAGGCGGCCCCTCCATTCTTCGAGTCGAGCGAGCTCTGCCTCCACGGACGCCGTCTCAACTTGGGCAACGGCGAGAGCCTCACCTTCCGTCTCGACTGCTTTTTCGGCTTCGGTAAGGTCAGAGCTGGCCGCAGCAAGGTAGCTCTCCAGTTTCGCAATTCGGCTCTTAAGGGAGCGAACATTGCTCTGGCCTTCCCCGAGAGCCTTCCCATGGCGCTCTTCATCATGGCGCCGTGCCTCCAAGGTCTGTAAATACTCGTCTGCTTGGGCATCAAGGGCGGCACATTCGTCAGGAGCCTGGGTCTCCAGGAACTCGCGGCGCTTCACATACTTCAGCAGCAGCAAAACCCGCCGCGACCATTCCCCTAGTGGGCAACCCAATACCTGCAATGCCCCGGTCAGCTGGGTCACTATACTGTGCACCTCCCGGTATGATAAGGTAGGGTCGGCAAAGAGCATCGTCCGCAGCGTCACCAACATCTACCGGACCGGCGCGCCTGATGAAGTGTGACTGACTGAGGGTACCCTCGGGGGCACAAAATCCACGGAGCTGTCTACCTCGGCCCATAAATCAGCATTCGCCGTGGCTGAGGAAGACGGAAGAGCGAGAGTCAGGTCCTCTGGCTGGCGTCACTCAACAGAAGGCACCTGGCCGGTCACCGCCAGGGGAGAAGCCAAGATCACCGTCGAGTCATCTGGTGCCGCCGCCAACTCCCTGGACGGGGAGGCGGGTGCCGCTGCTGCAGGCAAGGGAGGGGCTTCGAGCAAGGCCGGACCCGAAGCCATTACTGGCCGACCCCTCCCCTGCGTCTGTGACCCCTCCAGGTGTGCGCGGAGCCCCGCAAATATTTGCCTCAAGAACGGGTCCTCCATCTGGGCCGGAAGCTTCGGAAGAGGCGGAAGCGGAAACTATTAGGTGAGGGATGCCTCCCGCTCGCACGAGTGCCGCCAGACCCTCCACCTCTGGGCCCAAAACCGGAGCTGACTCCTCCACCGCTATCGAGCCGATGGCCGGTCTCCGTTTGGCGACAGCCTTCCGGACGCAGCCAGACGTCTTCCCCAGCGTCGGCGTTGCCTGACCATGTAGAGAAGAGTCAGCTACTCACCGTCTGGAGTAAAACATGCGGAGACAAAGAAAAAGGGGGACCGCGAAACCCACGCGCTTACCTCGTCCGCCGGGATAAGACTGCCTTCGGGCGCAATCTCCCCCTCCTCCAAAGGCTCGTCCGCCGTTCCGGTAGCACCTGAAGGCTCCACGGCCGACTCCGGCTGCAGGGCCTCGAACAGAAGGGCTAGCTTGCCCATGCCAACATCGACTCCCATTGGGCGGTCGACCGGCACGGCCAGGGCAGCCCCCTCTACGGCCTCCAGTTCGCCTGGTTCCTGAAAATCCTAGAAAAAAAGGGGTAGGGTCATCAGGCAACCACGGAAAAAAGGGGGGATCCGGCCCAAGCAAGCTCACACTTACAGCAGCCTTCCCCATAAAGCTTGAGGAGCCAGCAAGTAAGGGGGCCTCGAAGACCGGCTTGGGCGGCCCCGATGCCTCAGATGCGCCCTCGTCAGAAGCCACTTCATCGGAAGAATAGTTGTAATCTACCTCTTCACTCGATGAAGATTTAGCCGCTACGGATTCCTCCCTCACTGGCAAGGGGCCCTCCACTTCGAGGTCGAAAGGCGGCGCATCCTCCCGCGGGCTGGGTAAGGCTGGTACGCCAGACTTCAGCCTCTTTCGCACATATAGCTGCGTCGCCGGGAGATATAGGCGGGGCCCGAATAGCCCGATAACTGCTCCAGCTGTGCACGTCACAAAAAAAAGGGGGTTATATCAAACCCAGTCGGCTCCCAAAGAATGAAAGAAGTCAATTAGGCTGACGAAGGCAAATACCCTCTTCGGCTCCTACAACGTGGAGCGACCCATGGGCTTCCTCGGCGGGCAAGGCCTTCTCGGGAGCTGTAGCCGCGTCCTCGCCCGGGACCGGAACAAGTGCCGGCCCTTCCGTATCGCCTGAAAGAAAGAGATGCAATTGTCACATGCGCATAGAGGGCTCGTCCGGGAGATGAATGAATTAGAAAAGACGGCGGTGGCCGGCAAGCCTCACCGGCATGGTGACTCGGCTCGGTCCGAGTGACTTCAAACTCCTCGAAGGACGGAATGGAAGCCACCGGAAAGACGGCCGACGGAGCCGGGGACCCCTCGGCCCGCCTTTGCTTCGCCACTTGCCGCCCGGCCACCTTGGCAGCAGCCAGCGCCTTCTTGACGGGTGACTTAGCCCGGGACCTCCCCTTAGCCTGTGGTGGGGGAGCCGGGGTCGACGCCACCCCCGCCATGGTCGCAGCTTCACCCACATCAGGAACGGGCGCAGGAACCGGCTCCTCCACATCAGGAACAGGCGTGGGCGCGGGTTCTTCCACAGGGGCTGAGACAAAAGGCAACATTCAGGTCTCGAAGCCTCGCTTCAAAAAAAAAGAAGAGAAACTTAAGAGGCACACTGATGGTCGGAGACGCTAATCGGCAGGTTGGCTCGGCTCGGTCTGGACAACCTCGAACTCCTCAAAAGAGGGGACTCGGGGCACTGGAGGAGTGGTCGTCGAAGCCTTGGCTGCCTCTGTTTTACGCCGCTTCGTCTCCCACTGCTTGGCCACCTTTGCGGCGTCCACTGCCTTCTTCACGGGCGATTTGGCCCGGGGCCTCTTCGCAGCCTTGGGCAAGGGGGCCGTGGTCGAAGCCGACAGTACGGCTTCGAAGTAGGCGGGCTTCTGGACGAGCCGAAGCAGATTACGGTATGTCGCCATCTGTGTGCTATCAGGGTGGTCTGTCAAGAGGAACAAGTTTATGCACATATGATTAGCATCCGATAATCTGCTAAGGTCGCAACAATAAGAATAGAAGAAGTAGGAAGACCAAATACCATGAGGGCCGGTGTATAGCCGAAGCGTTATCGGCCAGTAACTCAGGGACGGCTCCTTGTCCCGACGCGCCACCTCCCGGACTAGCCAGCACACGTCCTCAATCTTCTGGCACCGGTCTGGAAGGGTAGCCAGGTCCGCGTGCTTCTTCGAGGAGAGATGGCAGAAGAGGCTGAAGTGGTCCATGCCCCCCCCCATCAGCATAATAATATGGGACGTGCAGACGCTTGCTCAAGAGTACGGCCGTCGGTTCCTCAATCTTCAGCCCATTTACCCGGAGGAGGACATATAGCCATGTGGTGTCCCTATAATTTTCGGGCCTCCTCTCCTCCCGCCTCATGAACGTGCGGTATGGGCAGAGCGTGTCTCTCTCTGGACGCCAGCTCTTGGCAGGAGTCCCCTCTTCCTCTATAGGGAGCGGGTAGTTAATGAGCTCCAGGCGGTCACTCCCAATCCGGCATAAGTCCCGCAGTGTCTTCTTATAGTTGTCCTTCGCCACCGGAGGCAACTCTACTTTCGGCATCGGCCTCGCTTCCCGAGCTTCGCGGCGGGCGGCCATATATGCCACTACCTCCTTCTCCTGCCTGTTCTTAAGGCGAAGGAGATGCTCCGGCTCAATATCAAGTACCGGCACCGGCTGCCAACTGAGGAACCTCCTCTCGGCCCCATCCCAGCAGTCAGTCTTATGCAACAGGTAGAAGGCCGTCCGGGCGTTCCACCACTTTATGTAATCCTGGGTCACTCGGGGGATGCGACCCGGAGCTGGCACCCTGAAGGAGGCGGAGTCTGCCCGGTGAAAGAAGTCCCACCAGCTCCTGGCATGCTCGGCAACTGAACTTCCCCGGATATTCCGTGAGGGCAGGCCGAACTGTGCATGGTAAACCGGGATATGCTGATCATATCCGAAGTTTCGACCAAAGCGGAAGGGGTAATACAGCTCCAGCAATACATTGTCCCCCTTCCTAAACGCCAACACACTCGGGCGAATAGACAGCGACCAGTCCCTCAGCTCGGGCTCCAGCAACGCGTGGACCACATTCTCATGGCTGATGGGGTGGACGTACTTCTCCACCTGGTCCTCTTTGCATTCCCTCTTATTATTCACCAGAGGGCTCGAGTGCGCTGCCAGCGTCCAGAAGTGAATAGTGCCAACCGCGTCCCGGGGAACCGTTGTCAACCGGCCCCGAATGTCATACATCCGCATGGAAGTATAAGCCGACTCTGCGCTGGCGAACTCCAGCATTCTCGGCACCAGCCCCTAGTCCTGAAGAGCTCGCGGGGTGAACTCGGGGAACAGTGAGCAGACCCACGCATTGAAGAAATGCAGTGGGAATACGTACCGGGCCTGTCTCGGGAACTGATGGGTACTGATATCTCCCAGCGCCTTGTAGATCAAGCAAAGAGTTGCTGGGCACATGGACAGCTTGATGCCCCACGCCATCTGACACGCCGGGTAGATGGCATCTGGCCGAATAACCGTCTCGTCCCCGTATGGCATGGCAAACGAACACAGCCAGTACGTGAGATAGGCGGCGCAATGAGTCTGGGGGTCGACACCCATCGGATTGGGCCCGCTCCGACGCCCCCTAGAGGGGATCTTTACATCAAGCTTGGGCTTCGCACGCTTCTTGCGAGCAACAGCGGTGCCGACACGGGGAAACTCTTCATATTGCTTCAGCCCGTCGTAGAAGTATTGCAGCCACAGGGTCATGCGCACCCTCTTTCTGTCCCCACGGGCGGGCTGCCTCCCACCATGTGACAGCTGGTACAACTCCCGGTACGCCTTCATGAGGTACCGGTACGAATACCCGAGAGAATAATAGCCATCCCCGTTAGTCTCATCCTTGATCAGGTCGGGGAGGCACACTTCTTCATAAGGCTCCCCATCAATGGGCAAGCCGCTCAACTGGCTGAGACTCCACAGGTCCAGGGAAGTTTCACCTTCCGCCGTGTAGAAAGTATTGGTCTCAGCACTGAATACCTCTATCATACCACAGCACAGGCCCTTAGAGATGGGGTAGCCGTATCGGGAGGCGTACATGCTGTGATAAATGCCAGCTCGGACCAGCAGTGGGGCGTAGTTGAACAGTACGTACTCGGTGAACTCCACCGCCCCTTCACGGAAGCTGTGTGCATCTTGAAGCTTCAGCTCCCCGAACCAGCCCAGCGATAGTTCATACTTGAACCTGATAGCTAAGCAGTCTAAGATGAATGGTTCCTCCCTATAACCCCATTTTAGGGGAGCCAAGAATAAGCCGAATCGGGGCGACTCGCCATGCACCTTCCCAACAGACATGTCCCATTTTGCCGGGGTGAATTGAGGTGCTCGCACCAATCTATCTTCGGCCGGCAGCACCCCCTCGATCCCCAGGACGGGCTTCCACTCCCTGGCCTCTCCCACCAAGTACGTCGGGATGCTCCTGGGGACACTGTATAATAAACTGTCTCGGGCTTGCAGAATGGCCCGCTCGGCACTCTTCACGGCCCGGAAGTCTCGCCCTTCCCGTGAGCGAAAATGCTTCAGAAAATGGATGAGGTGTTTGTCCTTCGGGAAGTCCCTCCTGTATTCTCCCGCGGCCCGGTCAAATGTGAAGCCGCCCTCAATTCTGGCAAGCCTGCGGAAGTCCATGCTCTCACTGTCAGACCCTGATGACTCGGCCAAGGCGGCTATCTCCGCGTGCTCTCGGTCTAAGTCCTCCACGTTGAGCCATGTGACCGCTGGCACTGGCCCTCGCGGAATAAGGTCGGCATCGACAGCAGCAGCAAGAGCAGAAGAACCACTTGGGGCAGCCATTTATCTACAGAGATACGCAAATAGAAGATCAGAATAAGCCACAGGCAAAAGGGAATGAAAAACTATAAAGGGGCTTTACTACGAATAAAATAAGTAAGATACTGCCAATTTCTGATGAAATTTCGGCAGAGTTTCCCCTAGGCCAGAGGCGTAAGGGAAAAACACGGGTGCGCGCCCACAAGGAGTGACGGCACCAACAAAGTCATGGTGGGCCCCGAAAGGCAACACCAGAAGTTCGCCTATCAAAGAAGTCTTCTTCCCCAGCTAAAAGTCCCCTGGTCTCTTGGCCGGTACATTCCCCCTGGAGGCCTTCACCGGTACACCGCCTATGCGCCTTCACCGGCACACCCTTTGGGGGTCTTCGCCGGCACAGCTTAAAACCCCTTCCCCGGTACACCCCTGTGGACACCGAAAATTGCACAACCAGGTATCCCACTCGACCCAGCACTGACAACGGCACCGAGTGAAAAAGCCCCGGTGAGACTGGTCATCCGGACTCCCCAAATATGCACACTACCGTGAAGCCGTCTACGGAGTCACGACAGTGAAGAGAAACCAACCACCAAGAGCCCCACAATCCAGGGGTCTCGAAGAAAATCAAACGGGCCACAACTCATGCTCACAGCGGGCTCAAAATTGCCCATTTAGCCGTTCGACGGCACGCCCCTGGCCCCTCTCCGGCGGTACGCCCATGGGAGCCCTTCAGCGGCACACCCAAGCCCCCAAGGCTTCAGCGGCACACCCCCAGGGGGGGCCTTCGGCGGTACGCCCATGGGAGCCCTTCAGCGGCACACCCAAGCCCCCCAGGCCTTCAGCGGTACACCCCCAGGGAGGGCTTCAGCGGTACACCCCCCCAGGGGGTCTCCATCGGCACGCCCTCAGGAGGCTTCAGCGGCACACCCCAATGGGCCTCAGCGGCACGCCCTTAAGCTGTTCAGCGGCATAGCCTCAGGGTCCCCAGCGACACGCCCCATGAGCCCTTCAACGGTACATGCCCCATGGCTCCAGTGGCACGCCCCTTGGGGCCCTCAGCGGCACACTCTTCTGGGCCTTCAGCGGCACGCCCGTTGGGTGTTCCCGCGGCACGCCCTTTTGGCCCTCCTACGGCACACTTATTCAGCCCACCAGCGGCACAACGTTAAGCCTTTTCAACGGCTGAACGACGTGGTGCCCATGCCCTACGCGTCCTTGGCGCGCAGTGAGCTCCCTGAGGTGTCAACCAACCGTTGGGCCACCTGCCTACTCCTCCTGCCATCCAGGACAAGGGAGTGAACTCCCATTGAATGCTCGTCGCACGCTTTCTGCCTTCGGTGGCTCCCGCCACCCGGGGTATAAAAAACCCCTCTTCGCTGCGAAAGAAGGGGGGGAGACACACAGAGGAGGAAGAGATTGACACCCACGCAGACAGGGAAGAGGAGAAGGGAAGAAGAGAAAGAGAAGAAGAGAAGAAGAAGGAGAAGAGAAGAAGAGGGAAGAGAGGAAGAGAGGGGGGGAGGCCCCGCTGCTCCAGCCACCGTCACCATCTGTGCGAAGAGGGAAGAGAAGAAGAGAAAGAAGAGGAGGAGGGGAGGCTCTGTCTCCCCCTCCCGCTGCTCCGCCCATCGCCGTCCGCGCGAAGAGCAGCAGAAGAAGAAGAAGAAGAGAAGAAGGAGAGGGGATGCTCCGGCTCCCCCGTTGTTAGCCCGTCCACCACCACTGGTGTGAAGAGAGGAAGAGAAGGAGAGTGAGTGAAGAGAGAGAGTGAGGTCCGGGATGGGAGGAGTCCATGCTCCCCCCCATTGTATCTTCTTTCTTTCTTTCTTTGTCCCCCTTGTTTTCCTTCCCGTCACCATGTATTAGCTCCCTCGGGGCACTCCTTTTGTGAGAATAAAAGTAGAAGGCTTGCAAGTATTTTTCTCGGACGTCCTTCTAAAGCATTTCTTCCGTGTTTGCATCCTTCGGTGTTTCACGCCCCCTTTCCCTTGCTCCTTTTGTTAGGGTTTGTTTCCTCCCGGGCATGCCTTCGCTCACCCCGGGCGCCCTCAGCGGTACGCCCTCCATATGCCTTCAACGGCACACCCTTGGGCACCTTCAGCGGTACGCCTCTGGCGGCCTTCAGCGGCACGCTCTCGCCCAGGGCCCTCAGCGGTACGCTCCTGCCGCCCCTCAATGGCACAGCCCCTTCATGTCCCAGCCCAGCCCCAGCGGCACACCCCAACTGTGCCCCAGCGGCACACCCTAGCCGTCCCCCAGCGGTACGCCCTAGCCCAACCCCAGCGGCACACCTTCAGCCTGCCTCTACCCGGCACACCTGGCCCTCTCCCTGCCAGTCAGGGTATCCTTAGGTTGCATTAGCCCCATGTTTCCTCTCTGTCGTCCCCTCCGAGTTTTCTGAGGTTTTATTAAGGTGTTGCCGCTCTCGGGCGCCCACCTCCTGTTGTCGGGTTCCGCCACTCCATGTGGGCGCGTTTCCTGTATCTCCCTTACGCTCGGGTCAAGGGGAGATGCTGCCGAATTTTCGTTAGAAATGATGACATATTAAAAAGATAAAAAGGAAGCAACCAACAAATGGAACGACCACACGTTAAAAAGGACTAGAAGAAAGCAACAAACAAATAAAAAAGAGAACAATGGTAAAACGCTTTAACCGAGGCAAGGGAAGCGTAATCAACTCAAAGAGAGCCGAATCAAATAACGACTAAGCAACTCGAACATCCGTCCTCAGGAGAGAAAGAATGGAAGATTAATCAAGAGAAGAAAAGAAGAAACCCATGCAAAACTTAATAAAATCAAGAGAGAAAAGAAAAGAAGAAAAGAAAAGCCTTAAGAGAAACAGAGAAGCGGACTCCCATGCCCCTCGCCGGTACACCCTCCAGCCACTCTTGGCCAGCACGCTCTTCGCCGGCACAGCCCCCAGGCCCTTCGCCGATACACCCTCTAGCCGCCCTTCACCGGCACACTCGGCCAGGCCCTTCGCCGATACACCCTCTAGCCGCCCTTCACCGGCACACTCGGCCAGGCCCTTCGCCGGCACGCCTCTGGCCCCTTCGCCGGCACGCCTGGCCAGGCCTTCGCCGACACACCCTCCTTGGTGCCTCCCCCGGTACACTTCCTGTGAACCCTTCAACGGCACACTCCTCCGTCCCTCAGCGGTACGCTCTTGCCACCCCTCAGCGGCACGCTGCCTAGCCACCCTTCCCCGGCACGCGCCCATGGCCTTCGCCGGTACGCTCTTTTGGTGCCCTTTGTCGGCACAATCCAGCCCCCCCTTTTCGTCGGCACACCCTCCATGGCCCCTAGCCGACACACCCAGCCTGCCCCTTCAGCGGTACGCTCCCCTGGCCCTCAGCGGTACACTCCCCTAGCGGCCTTCAGCGGTGCGCATTTCCTGGCCCTCAGCGGCACACTCCCTTGACCCAGCGGTACACCAGAAATAATGATAATAATAAAGATAATAAGCTAAAAGAAAACATAATAAATAAACAAATAATGATACAAAAAGAAATAAAATAATAATAATGACAACAAACTCAAAAGAAGAGGGAGAAATAATAACAAACAATAATGATAATAATAACAATAAACAATAACAAATTAAAAAAAGATGAATAAGTAAATAAGAATAATAAAGAAATAAGTAATAATAATAATAAGCTTAAAATAATAATAATAATAAATAGGTAAATAAACGATAACAAAAATGAATGAATAATAATAACAAACTCGATAAGAATGATAAATAAACAAAAGATAACCAAAATAAATAATAATAACAAACTTAACAAAACACGACAAGCAAATGAATGATAATAAAACGAACAAAAAAAATAATAACAAGCCTAATAAACACGACAAGCAAATGAATGATAATAAAACGAACAAAAAAAATAATAACAATAGTAAATGAATAAATCACAAGAAAAATGAATAAATAGTAATAAAGAATTCACTCAAAGATATATATAAATTAACGAATAATAATGATAAAATTTCAAATGATAACAAAATAATGAGATCCACTTTGCAGCCCCGTCTCTTTCGTGACCCGGTGCCGAAGGAACAACAATGTCGCCCTTCCAGGTTGGGCCTGAGTCTCGGGAATCATCCCGAACTAGCCGTGACCCGACATCGCCTCGGGCTAACATTCCGATTAAACCGGATTCATTTCTCCGGCCGGATCCCTTCCGAGCCGCTACTAAAATTGCCGCATGCTCGGCAGACATTTGAACGGGTTCACCTCGGTTTTCGCCGCATTTCTATTATGGACCTGTGTCTGAATATGAAAAGACCCGTGAGCAACCAATATGACCGACGGCTCCCTCCCCGACATGGTCGTGAGCCGGCGTTGCTCCGGGTCGATAGCCCGTTAAATCGGATTCATTCCAATGGGATTCGTTCCCGTCCTTTCATTGAAACTGCCGTAAACTCGGCATACATTCGTACGGGGTCGTTTCCATCAACGTCGCACTTTCAATATGGGCCCTTGCCCGAACATGAAAAGGTCCGCAAGCGACCGACAGAATCGGAATAGAACGAGACGGCTCCCGCCACCCCTGGACCCTACACATGGGGATATCAATAAGGCCTTCATGGGCTATGCTCGGACCTCGGGTCCGTCCCGATTATGGTCATTGTCTGACCCACACCCTCGACCTATAGCTCGCTCCCTTCGAACATGTTTTGGTGTTGGAATCTAGTCCCGGGACTCTTCCCCGTTGCCCTCCGGCACCGGGAACACTAATGATGCCCACGCAAGCCCCGTTTGGACCGCGGGAGGCGCCCCCAGTATGGTCCCGACTCGATCTCGCACCGGGCCAATAAATTCGCTAGTTTCCTGCTACACGAACCGAGATTTAATCGAATGTTTTCAGTGTCTTGGAATAATATATATTTGTCGTATCCTGGCATACATATGTTCCAGGTCCTCCCGCGACGATTACGATATTCCCAATACCGGACTCCCGTCTGAATATTAAACGGTCTCCCGAATGACCGACACGTTTCGAACGTCCGCTTCCCTAGACACAGGGCTTTTCTGCCGATTCAAGGGATATTCCCTCGTTGCCCCTTGGCACCGAAAATATTAATGACGCTCATGCAAGTCTTGTTTCGACCGCGGGGGGGGGGGGGGGGGGGGGCACCGCAGTATGGTCGCAGCTTGCTCTTGCACCGGGCCAACAGATTTACTAGCTTCCGACCGCTCTAACCGAGGTTTAGCCAAACGTTTTCCATTCTTCTGAATAGTAAATTGCCATATCCTGGCATACATATGCTTCGGTCTTCCCGCAACGATCGCGCTTTTCCCGAGCCGGACATTCGTCCGAATATTAAATGGTCAGCACATGACCGACATGACCGCGAATGCTTTCTTCTCACCCTCATACGGGGACTTCGATACCTCCTAATAGACTTTTCATGCAATTAATTTCTTGGCCATGAGGCCCTGAATCCCGGCGATTAATCAAGGGTGTTCCCTCGTATGGGGGATGTAAATGACGTCGTGACCTTTATGGCGCGGCGGGTTTTGGTCCCGACACGAACCACACAATCGTCTGACGAAGTCAGATCGAGCGCACCATGGGCTCTTCGGAGCCCGAATAAATTGTCACTTCTGTGACTGGCACGCCCACGCACTTAATAGACGAACAAACCCACCGAATAAACCGACATAAGAGAAGCGTGTCGAAAAGTGTGTCCACAAGTCTGGCACGCCCGGTGGGAGCAAACCACCCTTCATCTCTTCGCCGGGATTCAAGGCCTCATGGCCCCCTAATAAACGATATTTTCCTGCTTTGATGAATTGCAGGTGCTGTCTTCGCCAGTCCTATGGGGAGAAAATCCTGGCTCGGTGCAGCTGCCTTCGCGGCCTCGAGAACGCTGCTTCGAAGCATATGCAGCTTCCAAGAATCATGGGGGCTGTTATAAGAAAAAAAAGGAAGGGAAGATAAGAGAAATAGAACAGAAGGGAGGGGAAATCAAGCCCCCCGTTTCCCTCAAGAAGAAAAGAAGAAAAGAAGAAAAGAAGAAAGGAAGAAAGGTAGAAAAGAAGAAAAGAAAAAAAAAGAGAGAAAAGAAAGAAGCAAAAAAGAAGAGAAAGAATTGGCAATAGAGAGTTGTACGGCCACGTCCGTCGAGACCCGTGCTGAACAAGGATTACCACTGTGGGGTTGATGCGGTGGAGCGAACCACTCATCCCCTCCCTGAGGGGGTGAGCGCTCTCCTGCACCCCCACCCTGGTCAATCATACAAAAAAGAAGAGAAGAGAAGAAGGGGCCAAAAAAAAAGAGAAGAAGAGAAGAAAAAAAGGAGAAAAAAAAGAGAAGAGAAAGAGAAAGAAGAAAAGTCGGCCAGCATCGCCGACTAAAAGAGCAAGAAGAAACCCGGCATCCCGCCTGACTCTAGGAGGCTCCGAGTCCGTGGTGTAATGACCCCGCTCATTCCTCCTTCCTGCTATCTCCATCCAGCACAAGACGGCCCCTCGAGTGGCTGTTAAAAGACCCAGCGAGCCACAATCGTAGCTTGGTGAATGGCTGCCCGCTGTGGGGAATGCTTTATAGCAATGAGGCCAAGCACGGCCACCACTCCCGAAGAGAGCATGCATATACCCCGCCATGGGGGATAAGAAGAGGATATATACCCTGCTACGGGGGCATAAGAGGCAAAAAAAAGAGATACACCCCATTCCCAGGGGCACATGAAGAGAATCCGCCCCGACTGAGGGGCACAAAGCAAAGGCTACACCCCGGCTTCGGGGCATTTGAAGAAGAATCCGCCCTGACCTGGGGACATAAGAAGAAATAGAGTTGCACCCCAGCTTAGGGGCATTTGAAGAAGAGAAATACACCCCGATATGGGGGCACATGAAGCAAAAGACATACCCTGCCATGGGGGCGTAAGAAGAAAAGAATTCACCCCTACTCGGGGGTACATGAAGTGACAAAGAATACACCCCGCCTTAGGGGAATTTGAAGAAGAAAAATACACCCCACCTACGGGGGCATAGGAGCCATCAAGAACACACCCCACTTTAGGGGCACAAGAAGCAAACATTCCCCGGCGTGTCGGGGCAGAAGAAGAAGAATCCCCCCCCGGGGGGCATAAAAAGCAAAGATACACCCTCGTGCCGGGGGCACATGAAGCGAATACACTCTATCCCGGGGTCATGAGAAGCAGAAGGCGCATCCCACCCTGGGGGCATATGAAGCGAAAAGAATACACCCTGGCTTAGGGGAATACAAAGAGAAGTATACCCCACTCTGGGGCAGAGGAAGCGGGAGAATCACACCCCCGTCTTGGGGGTATTTGAAGAAAAGTATACCCCGCCTGGGGGCATAGAAGTCATAAAAGAATACGCTCCGGTTTAGGGGCATTTGAAGAAGCTACGTCCCGCCTTGGGAACATAAGAAGAGAAGAATCAACCCCGACCTAGGGGCATTTGAAGAAGCTACGTCCCGCCTTGGGAACATAAGAAGAGAAGAATCAATCCCGACCTAGGGGCATTTGAAGAAGCTACGTTCCGCCTTGGGAGCATAAGAAGAGAAGAATACACCCCGACCTAGGGGCATTCGAAGAAGGAATACATCCCGGCCTTGGGGTCCATGAAGTAACATATATCCCCCCCCCTCGGGGGCATCTGAAGCAGAACACACAATATTCCCCGGCTTAGGGGAGCACGTGAAGAAAGGAATACACCCCGATGCGGGAGCACATAATCATAAGAAGAAGAGACTACCTCGGCCTGGGGTCATGAGAAGAAGCAGAGTTGCACCCCGGCTTAGGGGGCATATGAAGAGAAGTGCACCCCACCTTGGGGCATAAGAGGCAGAAGAATCAACCCCGACTCAGGGGTAACTGAAGGGAACTCCACCCCGGCCTGGGGTCATGAGAAGAAGCAAAATACACCCCGTCCGGGGCATATGAAGCCAAGAAACACACCCCCGTCTCAGGGGTATTTGAAGAAGAAGCATACCTCGCCTCGAGGGCCTAGAAGCTATAAAAAACATGCCCCGACTCAGGGGCATATGAAGAGAAGTCCACCCCGGCCTAGGGGTATTTGAAGAAGAAGCATACCCCGCCAGGGGACATAGAAGCCATAAAGAATCCGCTCCTGTTTAGGGGTACTTGAAGAAGCTACATCCTGCCTTGGGAGCATGAGAAGAAAAGAGAATCCACCCCGGCTTAGGGACCTTTGAAGGAGCATACCCTAGGCTCGGAGTCCATGAAGCAACATTAACCCCCCGGGGGGGACATCTGAAGCAGAACAAACAACATGCCCCGACTTTGGGAAGCATATGAAGAGAGGAATATACCCCGATATGGGGGCACGTAAACAAAGAAGAAGAATTCACCCCGCCTCGGGTGCATAAAAAGCAAGAACTACACCCCGCGTCAAAAGCGGCAATACACTCCACTCTGGGGGCACTAGAAGCGGAATACACCCCGTGCCGGGGGCATATAAAAAAAAAGGGATATCTCACTCTGGGGCATCAGAAGCAGCAATGCGCCCCACCTTGGGGGCATCAAAAGCAACAATACACCCCACCTTGGGAGCACAAGAAGCAAACATCTCCCCCGGTGTGTCTGGGAAGAAGAAAAGAATTCACCCCGGCCTGGGGACACTTGAAGAAAGAAGCACATCCCGCCACGGGGGCACATGAAGAGAACCCCTCCCGCCTCGGGAGTATAAGAAAGAGAAGAATACACCCTGGTCTGAGGGCTTTTGAAGAAACAACACACCCCCTCCATGGGAGACAAAGCTACACCCCTACCCGGGGACACATGCAGAGCATCTACCCCGCTCTGGGGGCACAAAAAAAGAGATACACTCCGCCCTTGGAGTATAAGAAGCAGAAGCACCTACCCCGCTCTGGGGGCACAGAAAGAGACACACTCCGCCCTTGGCACATAAGAAGCAGAAGCATCTACCCCGACTCGGGGCACATAAGCGAAGAGACATACATCCCGATCTGGAAGCATAAGAAGAAAGATCTACCCCGCCCAAGCGGCATTTGAAGAAACAACACACCCCGCCTCGGGGGCACAGAAGCCATAAAGAGATACACCCCTGCCTCAGGGGGGCATAAAAAGCAAAAGATGCACCCTCGTGCCGGGGACATATGAAGAGAAGCACTCCTCCGCCTTCAGGGGTAGAAAGAGAGCAGAATTCACCCCCGCCATGGGGGGTATAAGAAACAAAAGACACGCCCCGTACCAGGGGCATATGAAGAAGAAACATACCTCGCCTCGAGGGCCTAGAAGCTATAAAGAACACGCCCCGGCTTAGGGGCATATGAAGAGAAGTCCACCCTGGCTTAGGGGTATTTGAAGAAGAAACATACCCCACCTGGGGGCATAGAAGCCGTGAAGAGTATACCCCAGCATGGGGGCATTTGAAGAGAACTACACCCCGCCTCGGGGGCATAAAAAAAAACAAACAAACACACCCTGGTCTGGGGACATAGAAGCCAAAAAATACACCCCGCCTGGGGGCACAGAAGCAAAGAGGCAAAACACACCCCTCAGGGGGGGATGCACACCAAATGAAGCTACACCCCAACCCGGGGGCACATTAAGAGAAATACACTCCAGCGCGAAAGCATCAATGAGAAGAGAAGAGCAGAATAAAGAAAGAAAAGACATGAGGCAGCCGTGGTCCTCGAGCCCGCCTCATCACATAAAAAAAAGAGACATGAGGCAAACATGGTCCTTGCACCTGCCTCCCCACAAAAGAAAAGAAGAAAAAGAAAAAAAGACATGAGGCAGACGTCGTCCCCGAGCCCGTCTCATCACACAAAAGAAGAGAAGAAAAGGAAAAGAAGACACATGAGGCAGACGTGGTCCTCGAGCCCGCCTCATTACATAAAAGAAGAAGAGAAGAAGAAAAAAAAAGAGACATGAGGCGAACATGGTCCCTGCACCCGCCTCTCTACACAAAAGAAGACGAGAAGAAGAGAAGAGAAAAAAAGAGACATGAGGCGAACATGGTCCCTGCACCCGCCTCTCTACATAAAAGAAGAAGAGAAGAAAAGAAAGAAATGATCACGAGGTAAACATGGTCCTTGCACCTGCCTCTCCATAAAAAAGGAAGAGAAGAAGAGAAAGAGCAATCATGAGGCAAACATGGTCTCTGCACCTGCCTCTTTACAAAATAAGAATAGAAGAGAAAAAAAGAGACATGAGGTGAACATGGTCCCTGCACCTGCCTCTCCATAAAAGAAGAATAGAAGAGGAGTCACGAGGCAGACGCGGTCTTCGCACCCGCCTCTCTACACAAAAGAAGAAGAGAAGAAAAGAAAGAAATGATCACGAGGCAAACATGGTCCTTGCACCTCCCTCTCCATAAAAAAGGAAGAGAAGAAGAGAAAGAGCAATCATGAGGCAAACATGATCTCTGCACCTGCCTCTCTACAAAAGAAGAATAGAAGAGAAAAAAAGAGATATGAGGCGAACATGGTCCCTGCACCTGCCTCTCCATAAAAGAAATATAGAAGAAGAGTCACGAGGCAGACGCGGTCTTCGCACCCGCCTCTCTACACAAAAGAAGAAGATAAGAAAAGAAAGAAATGGTCACGAGGCAAACATGGTCCTTGCACCTGCCTCTCCATAAAAGAAGAAGAGAAGAAGAGAAAGAGCAATCATGAGGCAAACATGGTCTCTGCACCTGCCTCTCTACAAAAGAAGAATAGAAGAAAAAAAAGACATGAGGCTAACATGGTCTCTGCACCTGCCTCTCTACAAAAGAAGAGAAGAAAAGAAAGAAAAGACATATGAGGCAGACATGGTCCTTGCACCCGCCTCTCCACAAAAGAAGAAGAAAAAAAGACACATGAGGCAGACGTGGTCACTGAACCCGCCTCTTTACACAGAAGAAGAGAAGAAGAAAAAAGGGCAATTATGAGGCGAACACGGTCTTTGCACCCGCCTCTCCATACAAAAGGAGAGAAGAAGAGAAAGAACAGCAGCGAGGCAAACATGGTCTTTGTATCCGCCTCTCCACACAAAAGAAGAGAAGAAGAGAAAGAACAGTAGCGAGGCAAACATGGTCTTTGTATCCGCCTCTTCAAAAAATCTTTATGAGGTAAACTTCTACCTCCGACCTCCAACCATCAAACAAATAGAAACCAATCAGCATTCCATCGACGGGGCGTTAAACCGACTAGACCTTCCGCCGACGGGGCGTTAAACCGACTAGACCTTCCGCCGACGGGGCGTTAAACCGACTAGACCTTCCGCCGACG
Organism: Amorphophallus konjac; assembly: GCA_022559845.1. Lineage (NCBI taxonomy): Eukaryota > Viridiplantae > Streptophyta > Magnoliopsida > Alismatales > Araceae > Amorphophallus > Amorphophallus konjac. The sequence goes on along the minus strand of CM040123.1, from coordinate 81,137,982 downwards.
GGGCGTTAAATCGACTAGACCTTCCACTGACGGGGCGTTAAACCGACTAAACCTTCCGCCGACGGGGCGTTAAACTGACTAGACCTTCCGTCGGCGGGGCGTTAAACCGACTAGACCTTCTGCCGACGGGGCGTTAAACCGACTAGACCTTCCGCCGACGGGGCGTTAAACCGACTAGACCTTCCGCCGACGGGGCGTTAAACCAACTAGACCTTCCACCGACGGGGCGTTAAACCGACTAGACCTTCCACCGACGGGGCGTTAAACCGACCAGACCTTCCGCCGACGGGGCGTTAAACCGACTAGACCTTCCGCCGACGGGGTGTTAAACCGACTAGACCTTCCGCCAACGGTGCATTAAACCGACAAAACCTTCCGCCGGCGGGGCGTTAAACCGACAAAACCTTTCGCCGACGGGGCGCTAAACCGACCAACTTTCAGCCATCGGGGCTTCAAGCCGACAACAACCCCTTCATCGGCCTTCGGGTCGACAGGTACCTCATCATCGGCTCCTAGTCGACAGCTACCTCATCATCGGCTCCTAGCTGATAGCTACCTTGTCATCGGCTCCTAGCCGACAGCTACCTCATCATTGGCACCCCAGCCGACAGCTTCCCAGTTAAAAAATAGACCTCTGGCTTTGGTTCGGATCCTTTCCCGGCCAGAGAATCAAAGAATAAACATTCCGTTTTGGTCCAGATCCTTCCCTGGCCAGAGAACAAAAGAGACCATTCTCTTCGACTCTCACGTCCCGCTACCCGACGCCCCTCGGCTCAGCCATTTCGGCTGAGGCCTACTGTCGGGATTAATCCATCTGTCCCACCGCGCTTCCCGATTCTTGCTCCCGCAGCCCGCGTCCCAGCATCTTTTAGCCCTTATGGCCCACTCCCCTAATGTCCCTCGGGTTTTATAGCCCGCTTCCTTGATACCCTTTCAGCCGTTCGCGGTCTGCCTCCCTAATACCTTTACTACCACTACCCTTATACGTAACAATAATATTTTCCTATGCAAAAAAAAAAAACAACAAAAACAACAACAACAACAACAACAAAAAAACAAACACAAAACAAAAAGGAAAAAAAACAAAAAAAAAGAGAATGCATGATTGCCCCGCTTGCATGGTTGCTTAATATAGAATAATACACCTCCTTGGAATTTTCTAGGACCGTGTTTTCTTGCTAAATAATATCGCCCCGATTCCGGATGCACGGGCGTCATGGCACGCGCTCGAAGGGAACCCAATTATGGCGGGTGCACACGTCAAGGGGAAGAGTCATGGCTGAATCGCTAAGCCCAACTCACAAAATAAACCTGAGGCAACGCTCCCACACTTAGCACGTAGCGTGTTCAATAGCTTTTAACTATAGGGATTGCTCGAATTTCTTCTTAGCACTCTACGGATGCTTGAATTCGTACACTCGCGTGAAAGGTAATCATGAGGAAAAAGCTGCCTACCCCCACTGTAAAAAAAAAGAGAGAGAGAGAAAAAAAAGAGAAAAAAAGAGAGACACGTGAATCCGAGTAGCCGGGAATCCCCATTGAGACACATGAGGAGACTCGCTCAAAATGGTGAAGCGAATTATAATAAGGATGAATCCTAGTAGCCGGGAATCCCCATTGAGACACATGAGGAGACTCACGCCGAACGGTGAAATCCGCTATCAAAATAAACATGTGGGGGCTGTGTGAAGCTACCAAAAGTCGAAAGCCTGAAACATATGTGTAGGCGCTAGAGTGATCCTCGAGTGTCACCAGGAAAACCTGCATATACCTGTGGTTAGGGCTCTTTGTTCACACATTTGCACTGCCACGCCACATAGAATTGCCTCGGGTGAAATGCATGAATTTAGGCTATGCATGCAAGACATGCGATATCCTCTTGACGGGTGCACCACCCCTTGATTATGCCTCACGGCCCGCACCGCATCTACGAATTATGGGCGATGTCCCTATCCTATCCCCTATAGAGGGAGCTGCCTTACTTATATTTATGTCATGCCTGCTAATGAATGCTTGCATGCTTGAATAAAAGGAAATATAATAAAAAATAATAAATAATAAAATGTGTGCATGCAATAAACTCAATTTTGGCCATCGAAGCCTACGTTCCCAGCTACGACTCGTAGAGCCCAATCTTGGCCCCCATGGCCTACCTCTTGCCCTCGCGGCTCGTTAATCTCCCAACTTCGGCTCCCGCAGCCCGCTTCCAGCCATGGCTATTCTGGCCTCCCTCATCGGCCCCTGAGCCGACAGCTTTCCAATTATTGGCTCCCATGCCAACAGCTTTTCAGTCATCGGCCCCTGAGCCGACATCTTTCAATCATCGGCCTTCGGGTCGACAGCTTTCCAATTATTGGCTCCCATGCCAACAGCTTTTCAATCATCGGCCCCTGAGCCGACAGCTTTCAATCATCGACCTTCGGGTCGACAGCTTTCCAATTATTGGCTCCCATGCCAACAGCTTTTCAATCATCGGCCCCTGAGCCGACAGCTTTTCAATCATCGGCCTTCGGGTCGACAGCTTTTCAATTATTGGCTCCCATGCCAACAGCTTTTCAATTATTGGCTCCCATGCCGACAGCTTTCAATCATCGGCCTTCGGGTCGACAGCTTTCCAATTATTGGCTCCCATGCCAACAGCTTTTCAATCATCGGCCCCTGAGCCGACAGCTTTTTAATCATCGGCCTTCGGGTCGACAGCTTTTCAATTATTGGCTCCCATGCCAACAGCTTTTCAATTATTGGCTCCCATGCCAACAGCTTTCAATCATCGGCCTTCGGGTCGACAGCTTTCCAATTATTGGCTCCCATGCCAACAACTTTTCAATCATCAGCCCCTGAGCCGACAGCTTTTCAATCATCGGCCTTCGGGTCGACAGCTTTTCAATTATTGGCTCCCATGCCAATAGCTTTTCAATTATTGGCTCCCATGCCAACAGCTTTTCAATCATCGGCCTTCGGGTCGATAGCTTTCCAATTATTGGCTCCCATGCCAACAGCTTTTCAATCATCGGCCCCTGAGCCGACAGCTTTCAATCATCGGCCTTTGGGTCGACAGCTTTCCAATTATTGGCTCCCATGCTGACAGCTTTCAATCATCGGCCCTTGAGCCGACAGCTTTTAATCATCGGCCTTCGGGTCGACAGCTTTTCAATTATTGGCCCCCCATGTCAATAGCTTTCAATTATCGGCCGCTCCGCTGACATCTTTTATATCATTGGCATCCACGCCAGCAACCACCCGGAGTTCTTCAAAAAAAAAGAGGAAGGGAAGAAAGAAAAAAAGGGGAAGAAGAGAAGAAGAGGGAAAGAGAGAAAAAAAACAAACAACAAAAAAGAGAGAAGAAAAAAAGAGATAACAAAAAAGAGAAAAAAAAAAGAAAAAAAGAGAAGAAAAAGAAAGAGAGAAGAAAAGAAAGACGAAGAGACAAAGAGACCAACATATCATGTCAGCTCCCGGCATCTTGTCGGCACTGATGAAGAGACCAAGAGAACAACAAACTAGGTCAGCTCCCGACGCTCCGTCGGCACTGGCAAAGAGACAAAGAGACCAACGAACTATGTCAGCCCCCGACACCCCGCCGGCACTGACGAAGAGACAAAGAGACAACAAGCCAGGTCAGCTCCCGACAACCTGTCGGCATTGACGAAGAGATAGACAAGCCACGTCGGCTCCCGACGCCCGATCGGCATCGACGAATAGAAGAGGAGGCCAGTACACCCGTGGGCACCGCCCGGCTCATCCTTCGCCCGCGCTACCCGTGGGTGGGGGGCATTTGTGGACACCGAAAATTGCACAACCAGGTATCCCACTCGACCCAGCACTGACAACGGCACCGAGTGAAGAAGCCCCGGTGAGACTGGTCATCCGGACTCCCCAAATATGCACACTGCCGTGAAGCTGTCTCCGGAGTCACGACAGTGAAGAGAAACCAACCACCAAGAGCCCCACAATCCATAGGTCTCGAAGAAAATCAAACGGGCCACAACTCGTGCTCACAGCGGGCTCAAAATTGCCCATTTAGCCGTTCGACGGCACGCCCCTGGCCCCTCTCCGGCGGTACGCCCATGGGAGCCCTTCAGCGGCACACCCAAGCCCCCCAGGCTTCAGCGGCACACCCCCAGGGGGGGCCTTCGGCGGTACGCCCATGGGAGCCCTTCAGCGGCACACCCAAGCCCCCCAGGCCTTCAGCGGTACACCCCCAGGGAGGGCTTCAGCGGTAAACCCCCCCAGGGGGTCTCCATCGGCACGCCCTCAAGAGGCTTCAGCGGCACACCCCAATGGGCCTCAGCGGCACGCCCTTAAGCTGTTCAGCGGCACGCCCTTAAGCTGTTCAGCGGCACAGCCTCAGGGTCCCCAGCGGCACGCCCCATGAGCCCTTCAGCGGTACACGCCCCATGGCTCCAGCGGCACGCCCCTTTGGGCCCTCAGCGGCACACTCTTCTGGGCCTTCAGCGGCACGCCCGTTGGGTATTCCCGCGGCACGCCCTTTTGGCCCTCCTACGGCACACTTATTCAGCCCACCAGCGGCACAGCGTTAAGCCTTTTCAACGGCTGAACGACGTGGTGCCCATGCCCTACGCGTCCTTGGCGCGCAGTGAGCTCCCTGAGGTGTCAACCAACCGTTGGGCCACCTGCCTACTCCTCCTGCCATCTAGGACAAGGGAGTCAACTCCCATTGAATGCTCGTCGCACGCTTCCCGCCTTCGGAGGCTCCCGCCACCCGGGGTATAAAAAACCCCTCTTCGCTACGAAATAAGGGGGGGAGACACACAGAGGAGGAAGAGATAGACACCCACGCAGACAGGGAAGAGGAGAAGGGAAGAAGAGAAAGAGAAGAAGAGAAGAAGAAGGAGAAGAGAAGAAGAGGGAAGAGAGGAAGAGAGGGGGGGAGGCCCCACTGCTCCAGCCACCGTCGCTGTCTGTGCGAAGAGGGAAGAGAAGAAGAGAAAGAAGAGGAGGAGGGGAGGCTCTGTCTCCCCCTCCCGCTGCTCTGCCCATCACTGTCCGCGCGAAGAGCAGAAGAAGAAGAAGAAGAAGAAGAAGAAGAGAAGGAGAGGGGATGCTCCGGCTCCCCCGTTGTTAGCCCGTCCACCACCACCGGTGTGAAGAGAGGAAGAGAAGGAGAGTGAGTGAAGAGAGAGAGAGTGAGGTCCGGGAGGGGAGGAGTCCATGCTCCCCCCCATTGTATCTTCTTTCTTTCTTTCTTTGTCCCCCTTGTTTTCCTTCCCGTCACCATGTATTAGCTCCCTCGGGGCACTCCTTTTGTGAGAATAAAAGTAGAAGGCTTGCAAGTATTTTTCTCGGATGTCCTTTTAAAGCATTTCTTCCGTGTTTGCATCCTTTGGTGTTTCACGCCCCCTTTCCCTTGCTCCTTTTGTTAGGGTTTGTTTCCTCTCGGGCATGCCTTCGCTCACCCCGAGCGCCCTCAGCGGTACGCCCTCCATATGCCTTCAACGGCACGCCCTTGGGCACCTTCAGCGGTATGCCTCTGGCGGCCTTCAGCGGCACGCTCTCGCCCAGGGCCCTCAGCGGTACGCTCCTGCCGCCCCTCAACGGCACAGCCCCTTCATGCCCCAGCCCAGCCCCAGCGGCACACCCCAACTGTGCCCCAGCGACACACCCTAGCCGTCCCCCAGCGGTACGCCCCAGCCCAGCCCCAGCGGCATACCTTCAGCCTGCCTCTACCCGGCACACCTGGCCCTCTCCCTGCCAGTCAGGGTATCCTTAGGTTGCATTAGACCCGTGTTTCCTCTCTGTCGTCCCCTCCGAGTTTTCTGAGGTTTTATTAAGGTGTTGCCGCTCTCGGGCGCCCACCTCCAGTTGTCGGGTTCCGCCACTCCATGTGGGCGCGTTCCCTGTATCTCCCTTACGCTCGGGTCAAGGGGAGATGCTGCCGAATTTTCGTTAGAAATGATGACATATTAAAAAGATAAAAAGGAAGCAACCAACAAATGGAACGACCACACGTTAAAAAGGACTAGAAGAAAGCAACAAACAAATAAAAAAGAGAACAATGGTAAAACGCTTTAACCGAGGCAAGGGAAGCGTAATCAACTCAAAGAGAGCCGAATCAAATAACGACTAAGCAACTCGAACATCCGTCCTCAGGAGAGAAAGAATGGAAGATTAATCAAGAGAAGAAAAGAAAAAACCCATGCAAAACTTAATAAAATCAAGAGAGAAAAGGAAAGAAGAAAAGAAAAGCCTTAAGAGAAACAGAGAAGCGGACTCCCATGCCCCTCGCCGGTACACCCTCCAGCCACTCTTGGCCGGCACGCTCTTCGCCGGCACAGCCCCCAGGCCCTTCACCGATACACCCTCTAGCCGCCCTTCACCGGCACACTCGGCCAGGCCCTTCGCCGGCACGCCTGTGGCCCCTTCGCCGGCACGCCTGGCCAGGCATTCGCCGACACACCCTCCTTGGTGCCTCCCCCGGTACACTTCCTGTGAACCCTTCAACGGCACACTCCTCCGTCCCTCAGCGGTACGCTCTTGCCACCCCTCAGCGGCACGCTGCCTAGCCACCCTTCCCCGGCACGCGCCCATGGCCTTCACCGGTACGCTCTTTTGGTGCCCTTTGTCGGCATAATCCAGCCCCCCCCCCTTTTCGCCGGCACACCCTCCATGGCCCCTAGCCGACACACCCAGCCTGCCCCTTCAGCGGTACGCTCCCCTGGCCCTCAACGGTACACTCCCCTGGCGGCCTTCAGCGGTGCGCCTTTCCTGGCCCTCAGCGGCACACTCCCTTGACCCAGCGGTACACCAGAAATAATGATAATAATAAAGATAATAAGCTAAAAGAAAACATAATAAATAAATAAATAATGATACAAAAAGAAATAAAATAATAATAATGACAGCAAACTCAAAAGAAGAGGGAGAAATAATAACAAACAATAATGATAATAATAACAATAAACAATAACAAATTAAAAAAAAGATGAATAAGTAAATAAGAATAATAAAGAAATAAGTAATAATAATAATAAGCTTAAAAATAATCATAATAATAAATAGGCAAATAAACGATAACAAAAATGAATGAATAATAATAACAAACTCGATAAGAATGATAAATAAACAAAAGATAATTAAAATATATAATAATAACAAACTTAACAAAACACGACAAGCAAATGAAACATAATAAAACGAACAAAAAAAATAATAACAAGCATAATAATAACAATAGTAAATGAATAAATCACAAGAAAAATGAATAAATAGTAATAAAGAATTCACTCAAAGATATATATAAATTAACGAATAATAATGATAAAATTTCAAATGATAACAAACTAATGAGATCCACTTTGCAGCCCCGTCTCTTTCGTGACCCGGTACCGAAGGAACAACAATGTCGCCCTTCCAGGTTGGGCCTGAGTCTCGGGAATCATCCCGAACTGGCCGTGACCCGACCTCGTCTCGGGCTGACATTCCGATTAAACCAGATTCATTTCTCCGGCCGGATCCCTTCCGAGCCGCTACTAAAATTGCCGCATGCTCGGCAGACATTTGAACGGGTTCACCTCAGTTTTCGCCGCATTTCTATTATGGACCTGTGTCTGAATATGAAAAGACCCGTGAGCAACCAATATGACCGACGTCTCCCTCCCCGACATGGTCGTGAGCCGGCGTTGCTCCGGGTCGATAGCCTGTTAAATCGGATTCATTCTAATGGGATTCGTTCCTGTCCTTTCATTGAAACTGCCGTAAACTCGGCATACATTCGTACGGGGTCGTTTCCATCAACGTCGCACTTTCAATATGGGCCCTTGCCCGAACATGAAAAGGTCCGCAAGCGACCGACAGAATCGGAATAGAACGAGACGGCTCCCGCTACCCCTGGACCCTACACATGGGGATATCAATAAGGCCTTCATGGGCTATGCTCGGACCTCGGGTCCGTCCCGATTATGGTCATTGTCTGACCCACACCCTCGGCCTATAGCTCGCTCCCTTCGAACATGTTTTGGTGTTGGAATCTAGTCCCGGGACTCTTCCCCGTTGCCCTCCGGCACCGGGAACACTAATGATGCCCACGCAAGCCCCGTTTGGACCGCGGGAGGCGCCCCCAGTATGGTCCCGACTCGATCTCGCACCGGGCCAATAAATTCGCTAGTTTCCTACTACACGAACCGAGATTTAATCGAATGTTTTCAGTGTCTCGAAATAATATATATTTTTCGTATCCTGGCATACATATGTTCCAGGTCCTCCCGCGACGATTACGATATTCCCAATACCGGACTCCCGTCCGAATATTAAACGGTCTCCCGAATGACCGGCACGTTTCGAACGTCCGCTTCCCTAGACACAGGGCTTTTCAGCCGATTCAAGGGATATTCCCTCGTTGCCCCTTGGCACCGAAAATATTAATGACGCTCATGCAAGTCTTATTTCGACCGCGGGGGGGCCCACCGCAGTATGGTCGCAGCTTGCTCTTGCACCGGGCCAACAGATTTACTGGCTTCCGATCGCTCTAACCGAGGTTTAGCCAAACGTTTTCCGTTCTTCTGAACAGTAAATTGCCATATCCTGGCATACATATGCTTCGGTCTTCCCGCAACGATCGCGCTTTTCCCGAGCCGGACATTCGTCCGAATATTAAATGGTCAGCACATGACCGACATGACCGCGAATGCTTTCTTCTCACCCTCATTCGGGGACTTCGATACCTCCTAATAGACTTTTCATGCAATTAATTTCTTGGCCATGAGGCCCTGAATCCCGGCGATTAATCAAGGGTGTTCCCTCGTATGGGGGATGTAAATGACGTCGTGACCTTTATGGCGCGGCGGGTTTTGGTCTCGACATGAACCACACAATCGTCTGACGAAGTCAGATCGAGCGCACCATGGGCTCTTCGGAGCCCGAATAAATTGTCACTTCTGTGACTGGCACGCCCACGCACTTAATAGACGAACAAACCCACCGAATAAACTGACATAAGAGAAGCGTGTCGAAAAGTGCGTCCACAACCCCTCTCGGTGATTCGCCGGCACAACCCAAGCAAGGCCTCCCCGGCACACCTTGCAACGGCCCTCACCGGTACGCCCCTGGGGCCGTCACCGGCACACACTCCCTGGGCGCCTTGCCCGGCACACTACAGAACTGCTCCCCGGCACGCTTGTGACGCCATCCCCCGGCACACCTCCTGGGGCCACTACTCGGCACAGCTCGTGAGACCGCTTCCCCGGCACTCCCTCACGCCTGCTCCCTGACACGCTCCGGCACCGCCACTCCTCGCCGCCTCGATCACGCCGAGAAGAAGGGAAAACAGAAGAGGAAGGGAGGAGGGGAGGAAGGAGAAGAAGAAAAGAGGAAGAAGAAGGGGCTATGGCCCCGTCGCCCCACGATGGAAAAGAGGGAGAGGAGGAGAAGAGAATGAAAGCAGAAGAAAGGAGAAGAGGGGGAAGACCCCTCCGTCACGACCCCTCACCCCGGCGAAGACGACGCCGATGACAACGACGGTGGCGGAGTGGGCGTCCGGTACTGGAGAAGAAAGAGAAGAAGAGGGATGGGGGGGCCCGTCCGCTCGGTCACCGAAGAGAGAGAAAGAGAGGGAGGCGGGGTGATTCGAAACGGGCTGACCGTTCGAACCGCCCCCGCCCCCTTTTTTTATATATATAAAAAAAGGAGAGAGAGAAAGAAGAAAAGAAAAGAAGGAGAAAAGAAAAAAGGGGAAAAAGAAGAGAAAAAAGGAGAAAAAAGGGGAAACGAGAGGAACAAAAAAGGGGAAAAGAGGGAAGACAAATAAAAGAGGAGAAAATAAAAAGGGGAGAAGAGAGGAAGAAAATAAAAAAGAAAAAAAGGGAAAAAAAGAGGAAGGGGAAAATAGAAAAAGAAGGGGGAAAAGAAGAATAAACAAAGAAGGCGAAAACGAAAGAGAAGAAAAAAGGGAAAAGAAGAAGGGGGGAGGACGACAACAATAATAATATATACATATATACGTAGATATATATATATAAATATATAACGCATATATACGCGTACGAACATACACATAGATATATACATAAATATATATGTATTCCTTCCATCCGCATGCCCCTATGCATCTGCGGGCGTCCGTACGAGCAAAAACGACTCTACCCCTGCAACTCTACCCTTGCCATGGTACCACTACCCTACCAATAAACAAGCCCATCCTTGGCACGTAGCCCTGTGCTTCAGCCACCTCTCGTTACACAAAAGCACCATCACGGGCCTTACGCCCGGATTGGCAGAACCTCTATCCTTGCGCTGGCATTCGTCCCTTGCCAGCGAATAAATCCCTTTCCGGCGCAAGGCTCCGTGCCCTAGCCATCCACTCCATACAATATTGCCATTACGGACCTTACGTCCGAATCGGCGTGAATTCTCCCGTTGCGCTGGCAGTGTCTTCTTGCCAACGAATGAGCCTTACCTTCCGACGCAAGGCTTCGTGCCCTAGCCGACACCTGCGTATCACTCGCTCGTCAAAAAAAAGAAAAAAAGAGAAGAAAAGAAAATGGGGTTCAAAATAGAGATACCCCGCTGGACTTGCCCCTACACGGGGGCAAGGGTAAAAAAATGGCAACAACCCGGCTGTGGCGAAAACCCGAAAGGGCGCTACAGGCAAAATCGGGTATCCCGCCGCGTGAAAACCCGTAAGGGCGCGTGGGCAAAAGCAAGAGGGAGCCGGTGCCGGCGAATACCCGAAAGGGCGCTTGCATCGGTAATGTGGTTCAAAAAAAGAGAGAGAAAGAAAAGAAAAGAAGAAATGAACAAACCAGGTCAGCTCCCGACACCCTGTCGGCGTTGACGAAGAGACCAAGAGACAACAAACTAGATCAGCTCCCGACACCCTGTCGGCGTTGACAAAGAGACCAAGAGACAACAAATCAGGTCAGCTCCCGACACCCTGTCGACGTTGACGAAGAGACCAAGAGACAACAAACCAGGTCGGCGTTGACGAAGAGACCAAGAGACAACAAACCAGGTCAGCTCCCGACACCCTATCGGCGTTGACGAAGAGACCAAGAGACAACAAACCAGGTTAGCTCCCGACACCCCGTCGGCACTGACGAAGATACAACAAACCAGGTCAGCTCCCGACACCCCGTCGGCACTGGCGAAGAGACAAAGAGACAACAAACTAGGTTAGCTCCCGACACCTTGTCGACACTGGCGAAGAGACAAAGAGACAACAAACCAGGTCAGCTCCCGACACCCCGTCGGCACTGACAAAGAGACCAAGAGATCAACAAACCAGGTCAGCTCCCGACACCCCGTCGGCGCTGACGAAGAGACCAAGAGATCAACAAACCAGGTCAGCTCCCAACACCCCATCGGCGCTGACGAAGAAACCAAGAGACAACGAACCAGGTCAGCTCCCGACACCCTGTCGGCGTTGATGAAGAGACCAAGAGACAACAAACCAGGTCAGCTCCCGACACCCCGTCGGCACTGACGAAGAGACAAAGAGACAACAAACCAGGTCAGCTCCCGACACCCCGTCGGCACTGACGAAGAGACAAAGAGACAACAAACCAGGTCAGCTCCCGACACCTTATCGGCACTGGCGAAGAGACAAAGAGACAACAAACCAGGTCACCTCCTGACACCCCGTCGGCACTGACGAAGAGACCAAGAGATCAACAAACCAGGTCAGCTCCCGACACCCCGTCGGCGCTGACGAAGAAACCAATAGATAACGAACCAGGTCAGCTCCCGGTACCCTGTTGGCACTGACGAAGAAATAAAGAGATCAACAAACCAGGTCAGTTCCCGGCACCCTGTCGGCACTGACGAAGAAACAAAGAGATCGACAAACCATGTCAGCGCCCGGCACCCTGTCGGCACTGACAAAGAGAAGGAAGGGCAAATAAACCATGACAGCTCCCGACACCATGTCGGTACTGATACAAAAGAGAAGAAGAGACCAACATGTCATGTCAGTCCCCGACACCCCATCGGCACTGACGAAGAGAAGAAGAGACATGCATACTACATCAATCCCTGACATCCCGTCGGCACCGACGAAGAAAGAAAGAGAGAGACCAACACACCATGTCAACGCCCGACACCCCGTCGGCACTGACGAAGAGAAGAAGAGACCAACATATCAGCTCCCGGCACCCCGTCGGCACCGACGAAGAGAAAAAAAAGAGACCGATATACCTGCGGGCACCGCCCGCCTCATCCTTCGCCCGCGCTACCCGCGGGTGGGGGGCATTTGTGGACACCAAAAATTGCACACCCATGATATCCTACTCGGCCCAGCATCAACAACGACGTCGAGTAAATAAGCCCCGGGAGAGACTGCCGTGAAACCTTCTCCCGGAGTCACGACAGTGAAGAGGGATCAACCACCGGTAGACCCACGATTCACGGGCCTCGAAGAAATCAAATGGGCCACAACCCGCGGCCCAAAATTGTCCATGCTAGCCCCAGCGGCACACACCCCCCCAAGCGCGGGTCTTCAGCGGCACACCCCCCCCTTTTGGGGAGGTCTTCAGCGACACACCCCCCTTGGGGGGGGATTTTCAGCGGCACACCCCCCTTGGGGGGGTCTTCAGCGGTACGCCCCCAAGCGGGGTCTTCAGCGGCACACCCAAAAGAGGGGCCTTCAGCGGCACACGCCCCATGGCCCTCAGCGGCACGCCCCTTTGGGCCTTCAGCGGCACACACCCCAGGGGCCCTCAGCGGCACGCCCATTTTGGGGTTCAGCGGCACATTTTTTTGCCCTAGCGGCACACTCTTTTGGGCCTTCAACGGCACACCCTTTTGCCCCAGCGGCACACTCTTCTGGGCCCTCAACGGCACGCCTTTTGCCCCCTCCAACGGCACGCTTGTGCAACCTTCAGCGCCACGCCCTTTTGGCCCCTCTCCAGTGCACCTTTTGAGCCCGCCAGCGGTACAACGTTAAGACATGTCAACGGGCCGGACGACGTGGTGCCCATGCCCTACGCGTCTTCGGTGCGCAGTGGCCTGTCCGAGGTGTCATCCAGGGGTTGGGCCACGCAAACTACCACCTCGCCGTCCAAGACGGGAGAGGTCAAACGTAATCATGACGAAGCCGCTTCCCGCCTTCGCCCCCCCCGTGCTCGAAGCCCCGCGACTGAGAGTATAAAGCCACTCCCACTCCCAGACGAAAAAAAAAAGAGTCTGAAGACAGGGAGAAGAAGAGGAAGAAAGGAACGGAGACGAACAGAGCTGACCACCGGGAGAAGAGAGAAGAGGAAGAAGAAGCTGCTCCGGCATTGGAGGCTTCCCGGAGATCAGAGAAAAGAGAGAGAGTAAGAGAAAGAGAGAGAGAGAGAGGGTTTGTGTAGCAGTGGGAGTGGGGAAGGGCAGGGAGCCGTCGCCTCTGCTTGACCCCTACTCCCCTCCTGTTTCCCCTCCATATTCCTCCTTTTCTTCTTCTCCCCTCTCCCATGGCTTCGGCCTTGATGTATATCGTAATGTGTATGGCCGGTCGCGGTCATCCTTCTTTATGAATGGAAGTCTCGGGCCCTTTCTTTTAGGTCTTTTCTGGCCTCTCCCGATCTATCCCACTACATGTGTTGTGTTGTTCGTTTTCCCCACTTTTTCGGCATTTTTGGACTCTCCGTAGTGATGTGATTCCTCCCGTACGATCCTTAGCCTCATGATTCTTTGCCCTCTTCTATGGCCATCAGTTGCACCTATCTGTTTGACGGGAGAGAAACCCTCCTTCTCTTCCGGAATACCCAGCCATCAGTAGCCCACTCTTGGCCTTTAACCCTCCTTCTCTCTCTGAACATCCAGCTGTTGGTAGCCCACTCTTGGTTTCCCCCCCCTCGACACAGCCTTGACGGCCTTTGCCGGTGCACCTTTGGCACTCTGTCCCCGGCATGGCTCTAAGAGCCTTCACCGGTACGCCCTCAACTCCTCTTCGCCGGTGCGCCCCTTGGTATCGTTCCCCGGCACAGCCCACCTGTGGCGCTTCCCCGGTACGCCTTGGGCAGCCTTCGCCGGCACGGCCTCAATAGCCTTCCCCGGTACACCCTTGACTCTCCTCCACCGGCACACCCTAGTGAGTCCCAGGGAAGTCTTTCACCCCGTTGCTTTGAGCTTTTCCGATGTAGCAACCCTGGTAAATTTAAGGACTAGAAAGTCTAAATAAATTTAAAACCAATAGATAATCAGGGCCAGACCTTGTATATACAATCTTATAAACCCAACCCTTAAAATATAGAGTCATTTTAAGTAAGGCATTTAATGCATAATACCATTTTATTTGAATTAAGAATCAATAAATTTCGAAGAAAACATCAATCTATATTTTATTAGAAAATTTAATATTCACATTTATTACATTATACTTTAATTAGAAGGAAGAAATATACATTAATAGGATTTAAATGAATTAATAAAAATTAAAAGAGAAAAGAATGGACATATATACGATATCGGTCTTTTGGAGGCTAAGAAGAAAAGCAAAAATTTAATTGACGCCATCGTGGATGGGCGTCCATTTTATAAGAAACGACTTTGAACAAGTCGTCACTTCTAAATCAGAAAAAATCAAATAAAGTATAAATAGCATAAGAAATGATACATTGATAAGGATTTCTAGGGCACAAACATAATTTTACATCTTCAAAGAAATGCCAAATAGAAATGACGCCATGGTCATGGGCGTGTATTTCCTAAAAGATGACTTAAACTAAGTCATCAATTCAAAAAAAAAGTGAATAGTGCCACTTTTTGATTTAAAGGAATTTTTAAAAACTAATTATATGGAAAAATCAAGGAAAATGAAAAAATATTACCCATAAATTTTCGTAACTAGACCTTATCAAATAAAAAAGATAAAAATCCTCAAATATAGTAACTAGCATAAGTTAACGTGAAATCATGAATAACGCCCGACGGAAGGGCGTTATTTCTTTAAAAACGACGAGATGCAAGGCGTCAAATAAAAAATTAACGACCTAGCGTAAGGCGTTAATTACATTTGAGTTCCGTTCGACCTGGGAGACTATCCAGGGTAAGTTTTAGGATTAGTATGGGTTGATAGATCATGGAAAGGACTCTATCAGGGAAATATTACTTTTAATCGAACTCTAACTCTATTAAAATTCGAAGACCCTATAAATACCTTTCGAATCGACCTCTCCTTGCTATTTTGGCGATCTAATCTATCCTGCTGCCGGCAACCGTGAAGAACAGGTGTTCTTCTTCCTCTGCCTTCAGTAGAATATTTTGAAGAAAACTAATGCTTCTTCATCTTATTTCTCTGTAGGTTACGAGCAGAAATCCTTCTTGACCTACTGAAGAACGGGAGAAAGCTTCTTCCTGACTCATCTATTAACACTCTCATCTCCTAGCACCCTCTGGGTGTTGTTCTGTACGGTTTACATAGGCTTCCGAAGACTCTGTTTGGAACAGAGTATAGTTCTTTCTTCAAGTTCTTCACGTACCATCGCCAAAATCTTAAGATCAGGTAGGTTTCCTCACATCAAGCTAAAGCAGTTATAAGAATCAAAGATCCTTCTGTTAAATTTTTGATTCATGCATGCACGTATCTCCACTGAGTTTTGAGGCTTTCTGGGAAATTTTAGAAAGAGACGACCCTCTCCAGGGCGTTATTTAAAGTTATGACGACTAACACATGAGTCGTCCATTTTAAGAAAATTGATAAATACGCATGTTTAAAATTTAATATCTACGAAACCTATAGTTAAATCTAATGCATGATCATATACCTGAAATCCTGATATTTTTCTTGTCCTGTCCATATAATTATTTCCTGAAAATTATTTATCATAAAAAAACCGTTACTGTTCATATTCCTGGAAACCAATAACGACCTCCGGAAGGTCGTCTGTTATGAAAGAGACGCCCTGTACCAGGGCGCTATTCTAAAATAGAGACTTTGATTAAGTTGTGATTTTCCTTAAAAATACTGGAAAGGTGATAACTTCTGTTAAAAAGATAATTAACGACATACTGCATGTCGTTCTTTGTGAAAAAAAATGCCCCTGGCTAAGGCGCGTTTCATCAAAAATACAGAATTAAGAAATTTCAGCAAAAATAGAAATGTATAATGGACGACTGTTGCTGAAGTCGTCAAATTGAAAATAAACGACCTAGTTAAGGTCGTTAATTTATTAAGAAACGGCTTGGCTTAAGATGCGAATTTCCTGCATAGTTATTTTCCACTGCTTTCTGTAAACCGAGGGTTTTATATGTATATATATATATGCCTGGCACTATGCTCCAATCCGTGAGTGTAGTCCCACGTTTCTCGGCGTTTTATCAATAAACCCTTAACTCTCCGTGACTTATAAGCTCTCCATTGGACATTCCGTTCCTTTGGACTGGCGAGTTTGTCATAGAGATCTCCGTTAGTCTCCGCTAGCCTTGGATTCCCTCAAGGCAGCCGAGCTGGTTGTACCCTAAAAACCCAAGAAACCTTGATTATTGTCATGTCACTCGGAGAAATATGAATCCGGCCCTCATGATTTATCACATGGTTATCATGAGATTCTCTATGATTAATGGATGGTTATCTATTAATGGACAAATTCGTTAACCTTGTCATGTGCAAGATCTGTACTTGTTCTTCACCCAGTTTATTCCGGTTTGTCGCGAGCTAGATACGTCATGCATATTCATGGACGATTCCCTTATCATGACATTCTGTCTCCTTCTGGAGAATCCTTTTATTTGAAAGAACATAATCCTTTGACTCTGTATTGTCCAACTCTGATTCTGAAATAATCAAGAGCTCTGGGTCCGCAACCAACAATGTCAGGTAGGACGGAAGTCCAATTCTGTAACCATGGTAAAATTCTGGGTGTGACATTGCACCAACGTCTGTATATCTGTTCTATTCTGTTATTTGTTGAATCTGTTATTCTGGAAATTCTGATATTATGTTATTATGTTATTCTGTTATTCTGTTAAATTCAGTTATTCCGCTAGACTGATTAACCTGCTTATTATTATTGAACTCTGTTATATTCTGGCCAATTCTGAAGTTATGTTCATCTGAGCTTATGTCCTTTGTTATGTTCTGTTAGCTTGACCTTGGCTCTGTAAGTTGGGAATGTATTCCTAAATCCGCTGGAGCTCGTAAATTATTCTTGGCTTGTTATTCATCATCTCTACTAGATCGACTATCACGATTCTTTAGTTATTGCATTTCATGCACTGCATCTCATGAACATGTAAAATTGGCTAATTACTTTTATTCTGCTTGATGATGAGATATAATCCCTACTGAGCGTTTCGCTCACCAGCCTATCTTTAACATTTTTCAGGAAATGACATTGAAGATATTCCATCAGATAAGGAAGGGCAAGAGTGATGAGTGTCTGGTCAACCGAATCATTATCTTTTGTTTTCTTGGGTCTAGTCCTATCATTTGAGTCCTTTTTTTTTCTATTTTCTAGATTGTATTAGCAAGTTTCTTTTCTCTTTTGATATGTAATTAGAGTCTGGTCCTGTAATTCAGATATTGGAGTAATAAAGAGTATCTTATTGGGCCCAGAGAATGTGTGTCTTATGGTTTACTCTGACTATTCACGACTGTATCACTGCTGCGTTCCGAACAACACGTTCCGCTGTTATTGGTTCGGGGCGTGACAGTTTGTGGTATCAGAGCCTAGGCTTTCTAAGTCCATGTCATTAAGTCTAAGTCCTAGATCGAGTTCCCTTGACAGTCATCTTAGAAGTACCCGGTGAGATGGGGTAGAACCATGGGTTAAGAATTAAAGAAATGGAAATAAAAATATTAAAACTAGTAAGTTAATAAGGATAGCTTATGTTTCATGATGATCTTACATGGGTTTCTTCTTGTCTTGTTGAACTAGTTAGAAAACAATGGCCGCCGGGCGTGCCCAATGGCGGGACATGTAAAGAACAGTACAAGGTTTAACTCAGGCTCTTCAACGGGTAGCCGATGGTGGAGCCAACCGAAAAGCTGGAGAATTACATCGGGAATTCCGAAGTTTAAATCCCCCTAGGTTTAGTGGAACTCCTGATCCCGATTTAGCTGAAGATTGGACTAAAGAGATGGAGAGGATCTTTCGGGTCATGGAGTGTTCGGATCGGGATAAGATATTATTGGCAACCTTTCAACTTGAGAAGGATGCAAGGGCATGGTGGGAGTCAGTAGAAGCCACCTTGCCAGATGACGAGGTTACATGGGAAGAATTCTTAGAACATTTTAACGAGAAGTATTTCTCGGAAAGAATTCGGGAGAGAAAGGCAGGAGAGTTCGCTTCACTCAAACAGAGAAGCATGACCGTGGCCGAGTACGAGGCTCAATTCTCGCGGCTATCTAGATATGCACCTCACTTAATATCAACGGGGAAGATGAAAGCAAAAAGGTTTATGAATGGCTTAAGGATCCAGTATATTCCCCAATTGGCGCCGTTAGATATACAAACTTATGCGGAGATGGTGAAAAGAGCGCAGTTATTGGATGATGCCATGGAGCTATCCGACAGGGTTAAAATGAGAATGGAGAAGAAG
Source organism: Amorphophallus konjac (assembly GCA_022559845.1). Classification (NCBI taxonomy): domain Eukaryota; kingdom Viridiplantae; phylum Streptophyta; class Magnoliopsida; order Alismatales; family Araceae; genus Amorphophallus; species Amorphophallus konjac. Next base: position 81,119,508 of record CM040123.1, on the reverse strand, counting down.
AGAACGGGCAACAATAACAAGAGGGTTAATGAGGATGACAATGTTCCAAATGGCAAGAAGATCAAAGAGGGAAAGTGCAAACACTGTGGCAATGAAGGCCATCCATCCGAGAAGTGCCGCTGGAAGAATGGAGCTTGTTTTCGATGTGGGAGCAAAGAACATAGGGTATCTAATTGCCCTCTTCCAAAAGACCAACCTCAGCAGGAAAAAGATGGTAATAAGGAACGTCGTCAAGGGCAACTTCAAGCAATAAGAGTCACACCTGATGGTCAAGGAATGGATGGAGGTATTTCCCCTTTAACTTGAGCTTTAGTCCCTTAGTTCAATTTGCTAGTCATGATTGTTGAATTGAGGAATATGGATTAGAGGAACATATGATGTGCATAAGAATTTGAATTTGGGGACCAAATTCTTTTAAGTGGGGGAGGATGTAGCAACCCTGGTAAATTTAAGGACTAGAAAGTCTAAATAAATTTAAAACCAATAGATAATCAGGGCCAGACCTTGTATATACAATCTTATAAACCCAACCCTTAAAATATAGAGTCATTTTAAGTAAGACATTTAATGCATAATACCATTTTATTTGAATTAAGAATCAATAAATCTCGAAGAAAACATCAATCTATATTTTATTAGAAAATTTAATATTCACATTTATTACATTATACTTTAATTAGAAGGAAGAAATATACATTAATAGGATTTAAATGAATTAAGAAAAATTAAAAGAGAAAAGAATGGACATATATACGATATCGGTCTTTTGGAGGCTAAGAAGAAAAGCAAAAATTTAATTGACGCCATCGTGGATGGGCGTCCATTTTATAAGAAACGACTTTGAACAAGTCGTCACTTCTAAATCAGAAAAAATCAAATAAAGTATAAATAGCATAAGAAAGGATACATTGATACGGATTTCTAGGGCATAAACATAATTTTACATCTTCAAAGAAATGCCAAATGGAAATGACGCCATGATCATGGGCGTGTATTTCCTAAAAGATGACTTAAACTAAGTCGTCGATTCAAAAAAAAGTGAATAGTGCCACTTTTTGATTTAAAAGAATTTTTAAAAACTAATTATATGGAAAAATCAAGAAAAATGGAAAGATATTACTCATAAATTTTCGTAACTAGACCTTATCAAATAAAAAAGATAAAAATCCTCAAATATAGTAACTAGCATAAGTTAACGTGAAATCATGAATAACGCCCGACAGAAGGGCGTTATTTCTTTAAAAACGACGAGATGCAAGGCGTCAAATAAAAAATTAACGACCTAGCCTAAGGCGTTAATTACATTTGAGTTCCGTTCGACCTGGGAGACTATCCAGGGTAAGTTTTAGGATTAGTATGGGTTGATAGATCATGGAAAGGACTCTATCAGGGAAATATTACTTTTAATCGAACTCTAACTCTATTAGAATTCCTAAGACCCTATAAATACCTTTCGAATCGACCTCTCCTTGCTATTTTGGCGATCTACTCTATCCTGCTGCCGGCAACCGTGAAGAACATGTGTTCTTCTTCCTCTGCCTTCAGTAGAGTATTATGAAGAAAACTAATGCTTCTTCATCTTATTTCCATGTAGGTTACGAGCAGAAATCCTTCTTGACCTACTGAAGAACGGGAGAAAGCTTCTTCCTGACTCATCTATTAACACTCTCATCTCCTAGCACCCTCTGGGTGTTGTTCTGTACGGTTTACATAGGCTTCCGAAGACTCTGTTTGGAACAGAGTATAGTTCTTTCTTCAAGTTCTTCACGTACCATCGCCAAAATCTTAAGATCAGGTAGGTTTTCTCACATCAAGCTAAAGCAGTTATAAGAATCAAAGATCATTCTGTTAAATTTTCGATTCATGCATGCACGTATCTCCACTGAGTTTTGAGGCTTTCTGGGAAATTTTAGAAAGAGACGACCCTCTCCAGGGCGTTATTTAAAGTTATGACGACTAACACATGAGTCGTCCATTTTAAGAAAATTGATAAATACGCATGTTTAAAATTTAATATCTACGAAACCTATAGTTAAATCTAATGCAGGATCATATACCTGAAATCCTGATATTTTTCTTATCTTGTCCATATAATTGTTTCCTGAAAATTATTTATCATAAAAAAACCGTTACTGTTCATATTCCTGGAAACCAATAACGACCTCCGGAAGGTCGTCTGTTATGAAAGAGACGCCCTATACCAGGGCGCTATTCTAAAATAGAGACTTTGATTAAGTCGTGATTTTCCTTAAAAATACTGGAAAGGTGATAACTTCTGTTAAAAAGATAATTAACGACATACTGCATGTCATTCTTTGTGAAAAAAAAATGCCCCTGGCTAAGGCACGTTTCATCAAAAATACAGAATTAAGAAATTTCAGCAAAAATAGAAATGTATAATGGACGACTGTTGCTGAAGTCGTCAAATTGAAAATAAACGACCCAGTTAAGGTCGTTAATTTATTAAGAAACGGCTTGGCTTAAGACGCGAATTTCCTGCATAGTTATTTTCCACTACTTTCTATAAACCGAGGGTTTTATATGTATATATATATATGCCTGGCACTATGCTCCAATCCGTGAGTGTAGTCCCACGTTTCTCGGCGTTTTATCAATAAACCCTTAACTCTCCGTGACTTATAAGCTCTCCATTGGACATTCCGTTGCTTTGGACTGGCGAGTTTGTCATAGAGACCTCCGTTATTCTCCGCTAGCCTTGGATTCCCTCAAGGCAGCCGAGCTGGTTGTACCCTAAAAACCCAAGAAACCTTGATTATTGTCATGTCACTCGGAGAAACATGAATCTGGCCCTCATGATTTATCACATGGTTATCATGAGATTCTCTATGATTAATGGATGGTTATCTATTAATGGACAAATCCGTTAACCTTGTCATGTGCAAGATCTGTACTTGTTCTTCACCCAGTTTATTCCGATTTGTCGCGAGCTAGATACGTCATGCATATTCATGGACGATTCCCTTATCATGACATTCTGTCTGCTTCTGGAGAATCCTTTTATTTGAAAGAACATAATCCTTTGACTCTGTATTGGCCAACTCTGATTCTGAAATAATCAAGGGCTCTGGGTCCGCAACCAACAATGTCAGGTAGGACAGAAGTCCAATTCTGTAACCATGGTAAAATTCTGGGTGTGACATTGCACCAACGTCTGTATATCTATTCTATTCTATTATCTGTTGAATCTGTTATTCTGGAAATTCTGATATTCTGTTATTATGTTATTCTGTTATTCTGTTAAATTCAGTTATTCCGCTAGACTGATTAATCTGCTTATTATTATTGAACTCTGTTATATTCTGGCCAATTCTGAAGTTATGTTCATCTGAGCTTATGTCCTTTGTTATGTTCTGTTAGCTTGACCTTGGTTCTGTAAGTTGGGAATGTATTCCTAAATCCGCTGGTGCTCGTAAATTATTCTTGGCTTGTTATTCATCATCTCTACTAGATCGACTATCACGATTCTTTAGTTATTGCATTTCATGCACTGCATCTCATGAACATGTAAAATTGACTAATTACTTTTATTCTGCTTGATGATGAGATATAATCCCTACTGAGCGTTTCGCTCACCAGCCTATCTTTAACATTTTTCAGGAAACGACATTGAAGATATTCCATCAGACAAGGAAGGGCAAGAGTGATGAGTGTCTGGTCAACCGAATCATTATCTTTTGTTTTCTTGGGTCTAGTCCTATCATTTGAGTCCTTTTTTTTTCTATTTTCTAGATTGTATTAGCAAGTTTCTTTTCTCTTTTGATATGTAATTAGAGTCTGGTCCTGTAATTCAAATATTGGAGTAATAAAGAGTATCTTATTGGGCCCAGAGAATGTGTGTCTTATGGTTTACTCTGACTATTCACGACTATATCACTGCCGCGTTCCGAACAACATGTTCCGCTGTTATTGGTTCGGGGCGTGACATCCGAGGTCTTATCAAAGGTGTTGTCGCCTCCGGGCGCCCACCTCCAGTTGTTGGGTTCCGCCACTCCATGTGGGCGCGTTCCCTTTACCTCCCTTACGCTCGGGTCAAGGGGAGATGCTGCCGAATTTTTGTCAGAAAATAACAAAAAATGTTTAAAAGGCAAAAGGAAGCAACAAACGAACAAAACAATCAACGATAAAACTTTCCGACTAATCGAGGCATTGCCGGTAGCATGATGAGAACTGGACCACCTAACAACCCGGCAGACCGAACGTCCGACCTATAAGAAAAGGCTGAATAGAACAAAGCAAAGGAAATTTGTATAAGACTACATGAAAATTAAGAAAAGAAGAAAAGAAAAGCCTTAAAATAAATAACAGAGGAGTGCAACTTCGTCACGCCTGTCCCAACCTTCGCCGGCACGCTCCGTTGGTCCCCCAGCGGCACACCCCAAACAATCTTCAGCGGTACACCCCTTGCTTACCCTTAGCGGCACGCTCTCATCCCCTCCAGTGGCACAACCATCCCCCACCTTCAGCAGCACACCCCAAACAACCTTCAGCGGTACACCCTTCTCAACCTCCAGCGGCACACCTTCGTTACCCAGCCTAACCTCCACCGGTACGCTCTGTTGGCCATCCTACCTCCACTCCAACAACCTTCAACGGCACACTTATTTGGCCCTTCACTAGCACACTCTACCGCCCCTCCTAACCCCCAGCAGTACACCCTTTTTAGCCCCAGCGGTATACCCTCGTTACCCTCAGCGGTACACCCTTGTTACCCCCAGCGACACAACCCTTTTTACACCCAGCGACACACTCCATTCCCCAGCGGTACACCCCCTCCCATTGTCTCTCTCTCCCTTCGCCGGTACACCCTCATCCACCGTCTCAGTGGAACTCAATGTATAGACTTGGCAGATTGACGTACAAACACAGCAACGAGCAATGTACAGACTTCGAGCCCCAGCCAAGGGACAACGTATAGACTTTGAGCTGAATAAGTTGAAGAATGTATAGACTTCGGGTGTCGGCTGCACGAGCAATGTATAGACTTTGAGCTGCAACGTATAGACCTCGAGCTGCAGCCAATGAACAATGTATAGACTTTGAGTTGGCCAACATACAGACTTTGGACTGGCCAATGTATAGACTTTCAGGGATAATGTATAGACTTTGAGCTGCAACGTATAGACTTTGAACTGCAGCCAATGAATAATGTATAGACTTTGAGTTGGCCGACGTACAGACTTTGGGCTGGTCAATGTATAGACGTTGAGATGCAACGTATAGACTTTGAACTGCAGCCAATGAATAATGTATAGACTTTGAGTTGGCCAACGTACAGACTTTGGGTTGGCTAATGTGTAGACTTTGAGCTGCAACGTATAGACTTTGAACTGCAGCCAATGAATAATGTATAGACTTTGAGTTGGCCAATGTACAGACTTTAGGCTGGCCAATGTGTAGACTTTGAGCTGCAATGTATAGACTTTGAGCTGCAATGTATAGAATTTGAACTGCAGCCAATGAATAGTGTATAGACTTTGAGTTGGCCAACGTACAGACTTTGGGCTGGCCAACGTGTAGACTTTGAGCTGCAATGTATAGACTTTGAGCTGCAACGTATAGACTTTGAACTGTAGCCAATGAATAATGTATAGACTTTGAGTTGGCCAACGCACAGACTTCAGGCTGGCCAATGTATAGACTTTGAGCTGCAATGTACAGACTTCGAGTTGGCTAATGTATAGACTCTAATAGAGGATGTATAGACTTTGAGCTAGCCAATGTGTAGACTTCAATGGGCGACGCACAGACTTTGAGCTGGCTAATGTATAGACTCTAATAAATGATGTATAGACTTTGAATTGCAGCCAATAGCCAACGTATGGACTCTGAGCTGCAACCAATGGCCAATGTACAGATTTCTGAGCTGGCCAATGTGTAGACTTCAATAGACGATGTATAGACTCTGGGCTAATGAATACATCCCATGTACAGACTTTGAACAGCCGATGTATAGACTTTGTGTCGCAATAACCCGTCAACCTATAGACTTCGAGCCTTCCCTGGCGCACCCTCTTCTCCCTTCACCGGTACACCCTCCAATCATTGCCCCAGCGGTACACCTCCTCAGCCCTTCAGCGGCACCCTTCTTAAGCCCTTCAACGGCACACATCTCCAGCCCTTCGCCGGCACACTTTTCGCCCACCTTTCCTCAGCGGTACACTCCCTTTAGCCCCCTTTCAACCCGCCAAGGGTCAACTCTCCCCAAAGAATAATAATACATGAATGCATATGCACATATACATATATACGGGCATATAATGGCAGCACTGATAAGCTAATAAAAATCATGATGAATAAGTAAACCTGAACAGATCCGTATAAAAAAAATGATGAATGAAATAAGTGACAATAGTAATAATGATAATAAAAAGGGTAACAATGACGATGAGCAAGATGAGGGAAATCACCCAGAACAAATACGGAAAGGGGAATAAGCAATGGAGTAACAAGAACAACAATGACAAAATAATATAAGGTATTAATAATTCTACATTGCAGCCCCGTCTCCCCCGTGACCCGATGCTGGAGGAACAATAATGCCGCCCTTTCAGGCCGGGCCCGGGTCTTGGGAATTATCCTGACGCGGCCAGGCCCCGACCTAGTCTTGGGCCGACATCCCAATCAGACCGGATTCGTTTCTCGCCCCGGATCCCTTCCGAGCCGTTACTAAAAAAAAAATTGTCGCGCATTCGGCAGACATTCGAATGGGTCCACCCCGGTTTCCATCGCGTTTCTATTACGGACCCATGTCCGGATATGAAAAGGGTCCACGAGTGACAGACATGGCTAATGGCTCGTATCCTGATGCGAACTTTAGTGTGATTTATTCCTGCCCCTTTCTCGCGTAATTTGTTTTATTTCCTTCGGCCGCAGGGCCCCTAATTTCGGCAATTAATTAAGGGTGTTCCCTCGTATGGGGGATGTAAATGACATCGTGACCTTTATGGCATGACGGGATCTGGTCCCGACACGAACCACACAATCGTATGACGAATTCAGATCGAGCGCACCATGGGCTCTTCGGAACCTGAACAAATTGTCACTTTGTGACTAGCACGCCCACGCACTTAATAGACGAAACACCCGCACCAGCGAATTTTAGTGCGTCCACACCAGCGGATTACCCTCTACCCCTCTCAGCCCAAGAAGCCCTCCGTCAGGGGTCCTACTGGCCCAAGTACTCCGGAGCCTTCCGCCCCCGGGCCTAGTACCCCATCCCCAGCTCGGGCTATGACCGTTACATCTGGCCCAGGCGAGCCCTCGACGAGGAGATTGATGTTGATTAGCTCCCAGGAGATGGAGCGGGAGGCTAGTCGGGGCTGCCCTGTGTTTGCCATTGCGGTCCGAGAGGTAGAGAGAGACTCCGAGGGTGAGCTCCCACCCGAGGTTGTCCCCATTCTGCAAGAGTTTACTGATATCTTTCCCGATGAGCTTCCCGAGGGACTCCCACCTATGCGGGATACTCAGCATGCCATCGACCTTATTCTGGGCTCCTCTTTGCCCAACCTTCCACATTATCGCATGAGCCCCACGGAACATGCCGAGCTAAAACGGCAGGTCGATGAGTTGATGGAGAGAGGTTCTATTCGGGACATCATGAGTCCATGTGCTGTACCCGCTTTACTCGCCCCGAAGAAGGATGGTACGTGGACAATGTGCATTGATAGTCGTGCCATCAACAAAATCACCGTGAAGTACAGGTTCCCTATTCCCCGCCTGGATGACATGCTAGACATGATGGCAGGTGCCACTATCTTTTCAAAGATTGACCTTAAGAGTGGCTACCATCATGTGCGGATTAGGCCAGGTGACGAGTGGAAGACTGCCTTTAAGACCAAGGACGGTCTATATGAGTGGTTGGTCATGCCTTTTGGGTTGACCAATGCCCCTAGCACATTCATGCGACTCATGACATAGGTCCTTCGACCTTTCATTGGAGTCTTTGTGGTCGTGTACTTTGACGATATCCTTATCTATAGTCGCACCATGGGGGACCACTTAGACCACCTTCGGCAGGTCTGTCTTCTTCTTCGGCGAGAGCAGTTGTTTGCAAACCCACAGAAGTGCGCCTTCATGACCTCTCAGCTTACCTTCTTGGGTTTCATTGTGTCTAGTACTGGGGTCTCCGCCGATCCGGAGAAGGTCCAGGCCATTGTTGAGTGGCCGGAACCCCGTACGGTTCATGATGTCCGCAGCTTTCATGGCCTTGCGACGTTCTATCGTCGCTTCATCCGCGGATTTAGCTCCGTCACCGCCCCGATCACGGATTCTATTCAAAAGGGCACATTTGTATGGACGAAGTCCGCATCTGCCGCCTTCAAGGACGTCAAGGAGCGCATGACCCAGACACCTATCCTTCGATTACCTGATTTCTCGAAGGTGTTTGAGGTCTCTTGTGATGCATCGGGTGTGGGAATTGGAGGAGTTTTGAGTCAGGAGTCCCACCCGATCGCATATTTCAGCGAGAAGTTGAATGACGCGAAACTGCGATATTCCACTTATGATAAAGAATTCTACGTAGTTGTTCAGGCTCTTAGGCATTGGAGGCACTATCTTTTACATCAGAAGTTTGTCCTATACTCCGATCACGAGGCATTGAGGTACCTCCATTCCCAAAAGAAGCTTAACTCGCGTCACAGTCGTTGGGTCGAGTATCTCCAGCAGTTCACCTTTGTGCTTAAACATAAGGCTGGAGTGGAGAACAAGGTGGCTGATGCCTTGAGTCGGCGAGCATGTTTGCTTACCACCATGAGTGCCTAGGTCATAGGGTTAGAGAAGATGAAGGAGGCCTATGTTGATTGTCCTGACTTCGGTCAGATTTTTACCACTCTCCAGGCCGGACCCTTGAGAGACCTTGATGATTATGTGCTTCAGGAGGGTTACCTCTTTCGAGGTAGCAGGCTATGTGTTCCCCAAACTTCGGTTCGAGATTTTTTAGTGTGGGAGCTACATGCGGGAGGTCTAGCCGGCCACTTTAGTCGAAACAAGACTATCGAGGCGGTTGAGCATAGATTTTATTGGCCGAGCTTGAAGCGCGATGTCGCTAACATCGTGGCTCAGTGCCGTACATGTGCTACGGCCAAGATGAAGAAGCAAAGCTCGGGCCTTTATACCCCTCTTCCCGTGCCTGATGCCCCGTGGCAAGATGTTTGCATGGACTTTGTTTTGGGATTGCCACGTACCTCTAGGAAGCATGATTCGGTCTATGTGGTGGTTGACCGTTTCTCGAAGATGGCCCTCTTTATCCCTTGCTCGAAGACTTCGGATGCTTCTAGGGTAGCCCGCCTATTCCTTACTCATGTGATGTGCAAGTTCGGGTTGCCTCGCACTATAGTGTCTGACCGTGATGTTAGATTCACTTCCTATTTTTGGAAGACACTATGGCATATGATGGGTATGCACCTCAAGTTTTCCACTGCATATCATCCCCAGACAGATGGTCAGACCGAGGTAGTCAATAGGAGTCTGGGAGATCTTTTGAGGTGTCTTGTTGGGAATCGCATTGGGGATTGGGATCTCATTCTACCCATGGCTAAGTTTGCATATAATGATTCGGTGAATAGGTCTATCGGCATGAGTCCATTTGAGATTGTCACAGGTCATAGGCCTAGGAAACCCGTTGACCTTGTCCCCATGCCTATCCATGATAGAGTGTCAGAGTCGGCCGAGTCGTTTGCTAGGCATGTTAGGAGTTTGCATGACGACATTCGTCGTCACATTGAGGCCAGCAATGCGCGTACAAAGAGTTAGCCGATGCCCACCGACACCACCGAGAGTTCCAAGAGGGCGAATATGTCATGATCAGGGTAAGACCTGAGCGGTTTCCCTCCGGAACCGTTAAGAAGTTGCAAGCTCGCGGAGCCGGCCCATTCAGAGTGTTGAAACGTGTTGGATCTAATGCATACGTTGTGGACTTGCCCGATGAATACGGTATAAGCTCTACTTTCAATGTATCGGATCTAGTTGCATACAGGGACCCATCGGTGATCCCTAGTGAGCCTTTCGAGCCATCTCCTCCCCTTGAGAGTGATCCCACACCTGAGTGTCCACCTCCAGCCCCCTTGTTACGGCAGCGCGAGCATGTAGATCATATACTGGATGAGCAGGTGACAGTTACCAGGAGTGGATCCTACCCGTGCTACCTAGTGCGATGGAGAGGATGGCCCGCTATCGAGGACACGTGGATCACACATGGAGAGTTGCAGCGGATTGATCCGGACCTTCTGGAGCGATACAGGAGCGATGCAGACCCTTACTCGACAGGGTCGAGTTTCTCCCACCCGGGGAGAATTGGTGCGGACACCCGAGCAGTTGAGCAGCGCGACACGCCGAGCCACCAGTACCGCACATGGAGCACGACTCGAGCCACCTCAGCATCCATCTGGCTCGGAGACAGCCTGGAGACTCCCCCTTGAGTCCCGGCATTTATCATATTTAGTTAGACTTTATTTGTGTTTAATGTGTGTTTACTTCATTTTATTCGGTATGTAATTTTGATTGTAAGAGGGGCTTATTTGTAAAATGGGACCCCTGGGCCCCACGGGACCCCCAGGCCCACTCCCATTGATCCACCTCAGTCCTAGGGCCCCATGTGGGGTCGGTCAACCATTCAAATGGTGGCTTCTAGAAGGGTGGGCCAAATGGGGGACATTGGACAAAGAAGGTCAACAATTCCAACCCATCCCCACCTACCATGTCCCCCCCTTGCCATTCTAGTCAATAGGCTGCCCCCCCTTTATTTTTTTTAAATTTATTTTTTTTGTGGATGGTCACATGCAATCCCAGCCCTCCATCTCCCATCCCTAGATCCAACGGTTGAGGATTGATTGGATAAGTGACCTATATAAGCTTGTAATTTCTATTTTTGATAGAATTAATGCCATTTGAATCCAAGAAATTCTTGAGCAAGCCCTTGGGCGCACCCCTCCTCTCTCCTCCCTCTCCCCCTTGCAGCTGTGAAGGCTGCCTTCTAGAGGTGTGACTCCTCCCTATCGGTTCCGGTCATCATCGCCGCCGCCATGAGCCGCCACCGCACCGCCATCGGGATCGCCGGAGTTCTATTTTCAGCCGATCACAGCAGCTTACACGAATTGCTGCCATCATCCACTAGCTCAGATCGACTTGGGATTTTGAGGGAATGTTCCAGAGGTGTTCCCCACGTCCTACAAAAATTGGTGGGTCATGAATCTTCTATTTGACAATTTCCCATTTTCGTTCAAGTTCGAAGTTCAGTTCTTCCAGCTTCAGATCTGATTTTCCACTTTTCCTGAATTTTGCATCTTCGATCCACCTTTTGATTTTTTATAGGGCTTCCAATTTTACTTGGAGTTCTATCCATCAAGCCCTGCTTCCACGAATTTTCCTGATTTTTGATTAGCCATCCACCTATTTTTAAAAATTCATTCTCAGAGCTAGCTCCAGTGCTGTCCACCTGTTCCCAGATCCGACCACCCTCCAGTAAACAAATCATATCAAATCACAGACACCTCCAATCAGTCCAAACCAAATATCTCCATTTTCCTTGTTCAAAATCCTACAACGTTCGTGAAAAGCTTAGGAGCTGAATCGGCCATCAACCTCACGGTCAACGGCCATTCTCAGACAACTCACCTACGGATCTGAGATTTCGGGTATTGTACAACAGGAACTTGTAAATTCAGTAAACTCCATATCCAACCAGATCCAACAGTTACCTCTGAGCCTAGATTGAAGTATTTTGAGAGAGCTTTCCAACGATAGTTTGTGCGTCCCTATCTGACGCCGGGATTGATCGCAGCGGCCGTTTTCGCCAGAGCGCGCGCCGGAAAATAGAAATCAAAATTCGTGGGCAGCTAGTTCAACAATTGGGAATCGGGGCCAATCGACCCCCGATCGGCATTTCCGGCCGACCACCGTCCGTGGAGGCGCGCCACCAGGGGTCCCCATCACAGTGGGTCCCACCCTCGCAGATTCGGAGGACAACGCCGTCTGTGGGCCCCACAGACCCATAGAATCCGCCGTTCCGAAAGCACGAAAACGCGGAGTTCGGCACTGCCGGGCGACATCAAGATGCTGCCCGTCAACTCGATTTGTGTGGTTCCCGGGCCCCACATGTGACCTTTTACCTCCCTGCGTGGAGTGGGTCAAATTATTGTACTGCTGGAATATTGTTTAACCGGGAGTCCGTGAATTGGCCGGGGTTGTCTTCGCCACGCTGGGTGCGTGGAGGTAAAGGTCTCAACTTCTCGGCATTCGCTTGCTAGTTTAGTATATGGTCTTTTGCCGCTGCTGAGAGCGATAGGTACTAGCCTGTGAGTCCATGTCACTGCTGTGAGTGTGAGAGTGACCCGTCCCGTGACTCGATCCGAGTCCGGAAGTGAGTCGACTACCCGTGAACTCTACCGGTTCTTCAACCGCGCACGATCCACGTTTCCCTCGCTTGGGACGACGAGTGAGCTTGCGTTTCTGTTAGCGATGTATAGCCCATAGGAGCTCTCCGTGTCGGGCTTAGTGTCTCTCCCATCATGCGTGGTCCTTTGTCCGTATACTCTTCTCCATCATCTCGGTGCAACTCGTGTCTGGACCACAAATCCAACTCGGTGCATCTACTGTGTTTACACATTTTACGGTCAGTACACATCTGGTTTAATTAAGCCTAAGTTCTGTGCAAAGTCTGTTCTTCCACGAAATGAACTCCAAATTCCTGCAAGTGATCGTAAACGATGCTCTGTATTTTGTAGGGAACAATTTCATTCGCAGTAGAGGCACGTGATCTCTGGAAAAGGCGGGAACCAGCTCTCCACACGCCAGAAGCGAGAGCCTGTGGGACCCAAGCCAGAAGCTCTATAAGAAGGCCCCTTCTGCGATCAATAAACAGTGTGCGAAACCTCGGTGAAAAAAAAAGGAGAAGAACAGGAGAGCCAGCAGAAAAAGAAAAGAGGGGAAGGAGTCGCCAGGAGAACGAGAGAATATACTGAGAGAAAAAGAAAGAAAGAGGTAGAGAGTGCAGAGAAAAGTATAGAGAGAAGAAGAGAGAGCCTTCATGTAGATCAGAGTTCTATTATCCTCTGGATCAGATCCAAGCCAAGTTGCTCCTATGGAGCTACATTTGTTTCTGTTTCTCCCTTTTTGTTTTTCATTTTGTTCCTTTCATTCTCTTTAGTGTGCTTCCGATCCTCAAGTTTGAGGTCGGGGTTCCTCCTGTGGACTCAGGAGAAGGGAGACTGTGTCTCCGGTTGCTAGTGATGGGCTGTCACTAGTTGTTCCTTCTGGTTTGGAGGAAGAGAGGAAAGTGTTCCTCTGGATCAAGCTGTTAGGCAGCGTTTGTTGCAGACTGAGTCTGCTGTGAACCCCAGCTTGGGCTAGTGGTATCCTCACTCGGTTTGAGTGAGGGGTGGACGTAGGCAGACTGTGGGTCTAGCCGAACCACCAAAAATTCTGGTGTTCTGTGGTTTGTTTTGTGAGTTTGATCCTGCCTTCCATTTCTATCACAGAGGCACTTGTCAGGTTGGGTGTGCCCCGCCTATTCGTCTTATTGTTTGCTTAAATCAGAAAATCCTTTTATTTAAGATCCATTCACCCCCCCCTCTGGATCTAACAAGTGGTATCAGAGCAGGTTACTGGCTTTTCAGATCCAATGATCTGCAGTAGCTCCTGGTGGTTCTCGGTGGTTTCTTCCTCTATTTGCTGTTTTCTTTTATTAGTGGTCGTCTGCTTCCAAGTTGCAAATGGCTCATCCTCTGATTTTTAATGGGTCTGATTTCTCCAACTAGCATGACAATCTGTGCACGTTCATCAATTCAGTGAACCCAAATCTCTGGAATCTTGTTTCCAAAGGTCCACACAGAATGCCTAAAGATCTGTCCAAATGGACGGACAAACATAGAATGAAAAACAATGAAAACATAAGAGTTCTTAGCATTTTAAGAAGGACCGTTGATTCTGACGTTTTTCCATTTGTTACAAATTACAGGTCTACTAAAGATATCATGGACAAGTTGATGGCAGTCTGTAAGAGAAGCGATGACATCTGCTTGATGGTTAATGAGAGCAACCATAGCAGTGATCAAGATGAGTTCGAAGATGCTGAAGAGGTAAACAATCCATTCTCCAGTTACACTTTAAATGATTGGGAAGATGCTTATGCCAATCTGTTAGAATCTTATGAAAAACTAAAGAAGAAGAATAAAAGTCTGAAAAATATTCTAAATAATATAGATGCAATCAATTCAGAATTCGATCAAGTCAAATCTGAAAACGGAAAACTCAAAAACCGATGTCAGGAATCTGAACAAAGATTAATCAATCTTGAAAGTGAAAATAGATTGATCAGTGAAAAATTCGAGGCAGTCAGAGCTGTCAACTTAAAGTTTCAAGAAAATCTTGAAAAATATGAACCAGAAAACCAGCAAGGAAATGTTAAGGAAAACCAGATTCTCCTATCTGAGGTTTTGTATGATGACGATAAGCTTGAGGAGGAGAACACTAAATTGAAAGCAGAAACTGAGAAATGGAGAAAAGAAAATGAAGAATTGAAACCGTTGAATACTGCTATGTCAGAAAGACTTCTTGTCTTAGAAAAAGGAAAATACGTTCTTGATGAAAATCAAAATGAGCTCAAACTAAAACAAGAAGTTGAAACACTCAAAAATCTGAATGACGCAATGTGTCAACAAATTAAGTCCTGTGAAGAAGAACTGGCCAGCTATGAGTTTAGTATCCTAGCTCTCCAACAAGAAAATAATGATCTTAATGAATCCTTGTCTAGATTTGTTGAAGGAAGGAACAATTTAGATAAGCTTCTTGGAAGCAAGGTTGATTTTCAGAAGGAAGGGTTAGGCTATAATATTGTAAATAAAAAGAGTTTTGGAAACAAAACTCAAACATCTTTTATTTCCTGTTCTAATGCTCACAATTCTTTGGACCAACCTATCCTTCAGTTTACTGCTCAGAAGATTTCGAAAACAACTGAAAAACAAGAGAACAAAATTGCTTCTGCCACTTCTGTGCATGCTCCCCATAAGACATCCTCACACACACATGCATACAAAAATAAAGTGATTTGTTATTACTGTCACAAGATTGGCCATGTGATGCATGAGTGTAAAGTGATGGAAAAGGATGATCTAAGTGCTAGTAAAAGACATGCTGCAAAAACTAATCTTAGAAATCATGCTACTCAGAAAAAGGGGATTCAATGTTACTGCTGTGGCAAATTAGGCCACATTGCAGCCCACTGTTGGCATGCTCAGGGAAGAAAACTTAACTCTAAATTTGTTAAATTCCCTATGAATCAAGATGTTTTCAGCAGAAATAAATCTATCTTCAAAAGAAAATTTATTTCTTATTTTGAGTGTGAAAAGCCAGGCCACAAGATTACTGATTGCTGGCTAGCAAGGAATTCAAGACAAAGCTTCTATGATAAAAATAGACACTTCCATGAAAATGTACATAGAGTTCATGGTCCTGTTAATATGCATCATAATATTAAAAATTCAGTCGGTGCATGTAGACATTGTGAAAAAATTGGACATTCTATGGCTAATAGCTATTTGATGGAACTTGATGACAATGCAGCTAAAAGATTGTTCAGAACACCTGTTAGGGTTAATACTGGACCCAAGGTTGCTTGGGTTCCTGCTGGAATAAAATGATCAAATTGTTGCAGGTATGTCTTGGTCAAAAATAAAGGGGTAAATGAACCAAGGCAGTTGAAGAAGAAAACCCCAGGTCTGCATCTTGCAGGTTAATCTTCCAAGCTCTGTTCCATTACTGTGTGCTAAATCTATATGATCTAGATGAATGCATGCAAATGACTGTAGCTGATTTGGAACCTTTTGCATAACTATGGGATGGTACATGAATTGTCACACTCCCTGCATGTGAGCTCATTACACAAAACACTGGTATGAAAATCTAAAAAGAGTCAGTTGAGTGTTTGCATATCAATGCGATGCTTGATTAGGATCTTAGCACTTAGTGAGGGGGAACTGAGCTGTTCTGAGAAGGGCGAAGTGATTGAGTGCTTGGTGCACATCATGAATTTGAAATCTATTGGTGTTTAGGTTGAGATGTTATGTTGGTACTGCTAGAACTGATCAGAAGTCTTTGGGTCAAGAGAAGGTTGAGGATACCTTGGTCTAAAGCTGTCTGCAACTCTACACCATACTGGACTCTTGCTCTAATGTTGCTGGTTTGTTCACTCCTTCATCTTCCATCATTATTGTCAACCTATGATCTATCTCTTCTCATCCAAATTCTTTTTTAATGGGCTGACACTTAGGGGGAGTAATATATGGAACTCTATTATCCTTGTCCATTGTGGCTTATTTTTATCAAAACCACCTCTAGTAGTGTATAAAAATTGTTGATCTTTCCAATTGAGTGATCTTCGGCCTATAAAGATTATATCTTATAATTAATTGTTCAAGAGGACTCTTGAAAGTATTTTCAATGGAGCTGAAAACATTTCTAATAACTGGAAGTGTCCAACTAAATAAAATCCATCAATCTGAAAAACATGTGTAATGGGATAATCTGGTAGAAGAGGTTGTCTTATAAAGTATTTTTGAATCATGTCTTCAAGCTGATATGAATGTGGACCAGGGAATACGCCATTAAGTAATATAAATGAAATGGCAGAGCAATGGCAAAACTTCTGAGAAACTGGTTATCTAGATCAAAGAAATCTAGAAATTATGTCATGAAGAAATTAGCTATCTCTATTCGTAAAAAAAAAAACAATGGCATAAAGGTAGACTGTGTTGAGTAACCAAGGATTCTGGTGTCTGATAAACATGTCTCCTTGTGTAAAAAGGGCCAGTCCTACCGGAATGCTCCTTAAGAAAAGAAAATAAAAAGAAAAAGAAAGGAGTGGATATGGTTGACTCTGGTTCTTATTCAGAAGCTGAAACATGACTTAAATGCAATATAAGACATTTTGGAAACTGGTCTTATCCTATAAAAATAATGAATAATTTTGATGAATTATATTAACTGGACATCGTTTTGTGATTAAAAATGTTTATCTCCATTGGTTGTGCGTTAAAAGATGAATCTGTTGAGCAACAAAAGTATAAGATATAAGTTTGATACGCCAAAGACCATAAAAGAGGAAAAGAAAAATATTCTATACACGAGAGGGGTAGTTTGGGTACAAAAAGTGCATCAGGTAAAAGTGATAATATTTTATATATTGTTTAACCCTAAGAGTGTCGCTCAAGTTTCCCCCATTAAGGCCCAACCATTCATTCCCGCACTCACGACTTCCCGCCGTGAGGGCTTCTCTAGTTTCTTCCTCTCCACCGTTCTGCTACTCGCCTCTTCACATTCTCTTCACCTGCTTCGACAACTACACTCACCGTTCCTGAAAGGGGTCATCCTCATCTCCTTCGCCATCTCTTGTGATGTCTTATCCGTCAACAAAGAGCAAGGGGAAGGACGAGGTATTTGAGGAGCAACAGTCTCCATCACCAGATATCAGTATGTCAGAAGAAGAAGATCAATATGAGAGCAGCACCGAGGAGGGGCGTGTAGGAGAAGCCAAAGGAAAGAGGAAAGTTGATGAGCTTGTCATGCACGAGGAAATGAGGTTTGGGCAAAGCGAAGGAGCCACGAAAGGGAAGAAAAGAAAAGGAAAAGAAATAGCACATGAAGCTTCTGAAAATAAAGGTATTTTGATCAAATCCTTTTGAAAAGATGCTACATCTCTGGAAACTGAACATTCAAAACTAGTAGATTTTTCTTGGATTTCTGCGATGAAAAAGCTCTTGGGTAAGTATTGGAGATACTACCCTGAAATCACTGCTAAGTTTTACAATAGTCTGTTTCTCGATATTGATTGATATTTGTTGCTCTATAGTGTCAAAGGAGTCAACTGAACTACATGTTGAAGAATTTCAAAATATTAAGGAAGTTCGAGCTCAAAATGATGATCAAGAACACTCGGTTTACAATGTTGAGTATCCTGATTCAAGTGATTCGTCTGTCAGCTCACGGGAACCAAACAATGAACCAAATATCTCTGATTTGCTAACCAACCTGACAACTCTAGTTCAAAATCATAGTAAAATGATGTCTTCCCAGCTGCTGGTTACAAATCTTCAATTACTCAGACTAAATACAAGGCTTCATCTTCTAGAGAACAAAGTGGATAGGCAGTGGCTACAATTTCGGGCTGACAAACAGAGAACAGATACTGCGATGCAAGAGTTCTTAGGAAATCTCTTGGGTCCGATTAACAGAATAGCAGAAATGGTTAGCAGTATTCAAAGCACTCAGACTACATCTTTCAAAACTCTTGCTACTATTCTTGATTAAACCTATGATATCAATATTGAGCTTGCCAAGATGAGAACTCTGGATCACCCTCTCCTCACTGGACAACAAGAGATCCGTTCTGCAGTGGACAAAGCTCAGTCTGACGCTGCCGTCATTGCTGCCAGACTTGAAACTATCCTGACAGAGCAAGCAGATATTTCCACTCTCATGGCCAGTGTTAGAAGCACTGTCCATTACTACTTTGAAGAGCTATCCAACTCCCTACACTCATTTCAAGATTCAATCCTTGACAGATTTTCAGGTCCAGTTTCTTCACATCAGCAAGATCATTTTCAACGAGGCAGCACTAGCTCTGCTCCTCCCAGGGATGGAAATGGCTCAAGAACCTCCCATGGACACTAATCTCTTTTTGATAATGACAAAGGGGGAGAGAGATGTCATGTTTTTGAAGATTCGTATGTTTGTTTTTGGATGGATACTGGAGAGAGAGAGAGATGCCATGTTTTGAAGGATTTTGGATGGATACTGGTTGTATGGATGGATATACTGTGTTTTTGAAGATATGTCATGGATGGGTTTTTAAAGATATGTCATGGATGGATATTCGCGATTGTCTTTCATTTTTTTCTTTCCCTCCCTTGGATATGGATACCCTGGTTGTTTCGTGAGAAACTAATCAAACATTCTCTGAAATTTTTTCTCATGTACAAAAGTGCAAGTGTTGTTTTTTGGCTGGTGTTGTTTTTGCTTGTTTAATTGCGTGAATTACCATACATGACTCTAGATGACTCATTACGTTGTCATCATCAAAAAGGGGGAGATTGTTGGAAATCTGGTTTTGATAATGACAACTTATGAATCATGTTTAGACTAGATTAAATAAAGCTGCTGTACGATTTGCTTGATATGCCCTGCATTGTCTCAGGTTCATGCGATATTTTTTCAAGTCACATTATATCAGTACAATTCCGTGTTTTGATCCACAACATAGTCTTTGCTTGGAATTCACTAGGTCAGTGCAATTCTTGTTGTTGCACACATGACCAAGTCATTGCATCTATCAGGTGAGTCGGTGCATCTGATTAAAGTACTTGGACTTGGTATATTCCTGGTTGATTGGACAGTTCATGTAAACTACCATTGCACATTGGCTTGCTTGTGTCTGAAGCATAGTTGAATGATTTTAAAGCATGTGTGATTCATGCACTATGTCCATGTCATCAGTGCAAGGTGAGTCTGTGCATGATCAGTGCTTGCCTCGGTGCAAACCTTGCATCGGTGCAAGTCTATGTTCACACACAAACACTGTCGTTCCGTTTTCATCTCGGTGCATTACTTGTCTCATTCACATAAGGGGTCAGTGTATTTCAATGCAGCATGCGCATTTAGGCTCGTGCATTCCTTGCCTTTGCATCTCACCTTTCAAGGTCGGTGCAAGTCTTTAGGTCTGTGCAATACTTGCACAGCACGCACTGTTTAGTCTTGTCATTTAGTGTCAGTGCTTTCTTCTCCACCATCTCGGTGCATGTTTTGTCTTGCATTTTTCCTTTGTCCCTATACTCTTCTCCATCATCATGGTGCAACTCGTGTCTGGACCACAAATCCAACTCGGTGCATCTACTGTGTTTACACATTTTACGGTCAGTACACATCTGGTTTAATTAGGCCTAAGTTCTGTGCAAAGTCTATTCTTCCACGAAATGAACTCCAAATTCCTGCAAGTGATCTTAAACGATGCTCTGTATTTTGCAGGGAACAATTTCGTTCGCAGTAGAGGCACGTGATCTCTGGAAAAGGCGGGAACCAGCTCTCCACACGCCAGAAGCGAGAGCATGTGGGACCCAAGCCAGAAGCTCTATAAGAAGTCCCCTTCTGCGATCAATAAACAGTGTGCGAAACCTCGGTGAAAAAAAAAGGGAGAAGAACAGGAGAGCCAGCAGAAAAAGAAAAGAGGGGAAGGAGTTGCCAGGAGAACGGGAGAATATACTGAGAGAAGAAGAAAGAAAGAGGTAGAGAGTGCAGAGAAAAGTATAGAGAGAAGAAGAGAGAGCCTTCATGTAGATTAGAGTTCTATTATCCTCTGGATCAGATCCAAGCCAAGTTGCTCCTATGGAGCTACATGTGTTTCTGTTTCTCCCTTTTTGTTTTTCATTTTGTTCCTTTCATTCACTTTAGTGTGCTTCCGATCCTCAAGTTTGAGGTCGGGGTTCCTCCTGTGGACTCAGGAGAAGGGAGACTGTGTCTCCGATTGCTAGTGACGGGCTGTCGCTAGTGGTTCCTTCCGGTTTGGAGGAAGAGAGGAAAGTGTTCCTCTGGATCAAGCTGTTAGGCAGCGTTTGTTGCAGACTGAGTCTGCTTTGAACCCCAACTTAGGCTAGTGGTATCCTCACTCGGTTTGAGTGAGGGGTAGACGTAGGCAGACTGTGGGTCTAGCCGAACCACCAAAAATTCTGGTGTTCTGTGGTTTGTTTTATGAGTTTGATCATGCCTTCCATTTCTATCACAGAGGCACTTGTCAGGTTGGGTGTGCCCCGCCTATTCGTCTTATTGTTTGCTTAAATCGGCAAATCCTTTTATTTAAGATCCATTCACCCCCCCTCTGGATCTAACACCTCCTTCGAGAAGAAGAGGCCCAATGATGGACGTAACTCCTTTAAAGATGGGCGTAACTTCCAAAAGGACAAGAAGCCAAGATGGAATGATAAAAAAATTGTCCCTTTTGTTACCCCATCAAAGGAACTATGCAAACATTGTGAAAAGCCCAGACATAAGGCAGAAGAGTGCTGGAGAAGACTTGGTGCATGTCTTCACTGTGGGAGTCGGGATCATAGAATCCCAAATTATCCATTCCTCAATGAGCAAACTTTGCCGGAAAAACTTCCAGTTGCTATCAAAAAGCAAGGTAGACTTCATGCTCTTAGGGATGTGGAACTTACCGAAGAAGGAGGCGTTGTGGAAGGTACTCTTTCTATTTACTCAAAGCCTGCCTCTATTTTATTTGACACTAGAGCCACACATTCATTTATATCTAAGAGCTTTCCTGATACTCTATCTCTGAGGCCTATTCCGTTAGAGTCTAAACTTGTTATTACGACTCCTATTGGAGTGAGATCGGAGATTAAATATTTCTACCTAGTGAAGTTCTAGTCAACGGTTACAACCTACCAGCTGACTTAGTATGCTGTTTGCGATGGGTTTTATCCGACCATCTTATTGTTTTATTTCGTGTGTATATGTACATATGTACATGTATACATGTCTTATTTCACGCGTCGATCAACCAATTAACTAACTGGTAATTAACGGACTGATTGACGACGCGGGCGTGCCAGTCACATGAGTGATAATTTTATGATGCGCTCATTCTGACCCGTGTCGGGTGAATGTGAGGTTCGGTCGGGACCAGCAGTCCGCCATACCATAAAGGCTATGGCGTTAATTACATCCCCCACGAGGAGGGAACACCTTTGATTAATTGTCGAGATAGCGGGCTGTCGAAGCCGGATTAAAAAAAGAGCTACATGATGACCATGACGAAGGCGTACGGGATGCATTTATTTATCATACAAAGGATGCATAGTTCACAGAATTATGGACCCTTGGTACGTGGTAGAGGACATAGGCCCGAAGACCACCATCGCGCATAGCAGAGATTCCCAGTGGGGCATAACCCAACCTTCTGTCAACGCCATTTGATATACCCGAGGGTCAATACAGACATGCATGAGGAACCGTGATATGCGGGGTGTGACGACGATGTTATGACATAAATTCGGCAGCATGTCCCCTTCCTTTGGACTATGCCAAATGGGAATATGGGACATCCATCCACGGAGAGTCGGAATGGAAACCAAAAGAAAATCGGGCGTAGCCCTGGGCCCGAAAAGGATCCACATATGACGGGACAGTGTCCACCATCGCATCATTTGTTAATATTCCCCTCAAAGGACCGTTGGAGGACATGCGGTGGCAGAACTCCGAGGGTCAGCGGGGTGACAGAAGAAATGTCGGATTCGGTGTAATGTAGGGATGAAAACCCCCCATTAATGTATCTCCCATGGACCTGGGTGAAGAACCATAATTCCCTCGTGAGACAATGGAGGTTAACCCGGAAGTTGGTAAGGAATGGACGCCTGAGTTTGGGCAGATTTTGGGTTTAATAAAATTGTTTGGCATGAGGGTTTGAATAGCACCCATTGATAAGGCGAAACGGCACAAATAGGAGTCGGTGCGCAGGCCAAACGGCACGGCGTGCTCCCGACGTGAAGAAAAGTTGAGGGGTAATCGACACGACGGGGTCCCGGCGCGCCATGGCAAGGGCATTCGGCGCCCCCCAAACCCGGCGCGGGTTTGGCGCCGGGAGGAGGTGGCGCCGGGAGGTGTTGGCGCCGGGAGAAGATTTTGTTGGTTCTGTTTGAGGTATTATGAGGGTTTCTTCATTCCCTGGGGACTTCAGGGTGATGGATGGATGAAAATAGAGGATGAGGGTGGCTCCATTCACGAAGGGGGGCCAGGGAGATCATGTGAATGTAAGGTGTATTCCCTGCAGTGGCCGAGACACCATGAGATGATATGTCTCAGACTCTTGCCACGCAATTAGGGGTTAAGTACACAACTGCGATGAAGGTATCATGCTGGTCGATCGAGTAAAACTCTGAACGAATTTTGACAGCACCTCCCCTTACTTTGGGAGTGTGCCAAAAGTATATTATAGGCTATCTACTCACGAATGTCGGAGTAGAAACCAAAATGAGTGCCGGGCGTAGCCCGTGATCCAATGGGTTTAGATCGTACGGGATCTCATTCCTTTTGTTGTAATATGCCCGATGCAGCCAACGGAGAGCCTGCACTAGCAGGAATCCATGACCTAGTGGGCTCGTAGAATGTGGGGATTTGACCCCTTTGATATGGCTCTCGTGAGGACAGAGGAAAGGGTAATGCTTCTCCACAGGAAGACAAGACATTTCGAACAATGCTGGCATGGCCTGATGGCATCGACACAAACGTATCGAGGTGGCCGTCTTCGGCATGGAGGGTATGAAGGCATGGAGGGTATGAGGGTATCGGTGCAAAACGTGAGGTTCAACCGGCGCGGCCAGTCCTCGGCGTGAAACGTGCGCCGAGAGGGGCTCGCGCCGGGAGGCTTTTGAAGTGGGGTTTTAGGGGTTTTTTAAAGCAGAGGCTTTGAATGTTCAGAACAAGGAGGTTTATTCAGCGATCTAAGCTGTTTTGGATGATCGTAGAGGGAAGACTTCGGGGGGAACACCTTTCCTCTGGGGACCTCACTAGGAGCAGAACCACGGACAGGAACCCCTGAACATGTCCCTCTTCATTTCACATACGAGGAGCCATGAGATTGACTGTCTCAGACCCTCGAAATGTGGCTAGGGGGGGTGATAAAGGACGATGGCGAAGAAGCTTCAGCAGATAGAGGAAATTAAACATAAGACATTCGCGACTGGCCACCGCCATACATAGATTAAAAACCTCGGATACAGAGGAAGACGGAAAAGAATGATCAGACATATTGGAACTCATCCCATTCTTTTATTAACTACTTCAGCCAAATGGCTTAAACACATGCGATTTAAGAGAAAGAAATCTAACCCAAAAGGAAAAGAAATCCAAACTTCATCCCTACAAACAGGGTTACATTAGCATTCGATGCTACTAGAGCAAAGATGCTCGAAAGCGAAAAACAAAAGAGGAATACTCAGACAGACGGAGAAGAGAAAGAGAGAGCAAAAAAGTTGCAGTTGCACGACCCTCACACCTGGATTCTCTCCTCGAACCCCTCTCTCTTTCTTCAGCTTCTACGAAGGGCACTCGAGCTCCCCCCCTTTATTTTTGGTGGCTAAGCACCCTCTTCCTTTCTTCTCGAAGGGCTCTCTCTTTTTCTTCGAAGGCTCCTCTTCCCTTCTCCTCTCTTCTTTCTTTTTTTCCTTCTCCTTTTCTTTTTTCGAAGGGCCGCCCTCTTATAGAGGCCAGTTCCTCACCCTTTTGGCCTGAGCTTCCCGGCGCGCCAACATCATCTTCCCAGCGTGGCGGACCTCGACGCGTCCCATTTCACCTCTGGGTTTGGCCCACTTCCCTGTCATTCGGCCCATTCGACCCAGGATCCAGTCAGTGGACTCCCTTTTGACAGTGGGACTCTTGGCATGTATATATATTCAGACTCCATGGGACTTTTTACACCTTGCATTCACAAACATGTGCGAGGCGCTGTACATCCCGCTTCAGGAGTATCGGAGATGTCTGAACATCTGTTTCAGCAGGCAGATGGTTGCCTGAATGTTGGTATAGTTTTATCAGTCTGACTATCTGAATGACAGCAGTACTGGACAGCGACCTAGCCAAAGACGGCTTTAGTCGAACAACATGATAGGGGTAGTGAGTTTCTTCTATTCAGACTCTCAGATCTCCCAGGGATGGTACATGAGCTGTGCCCTCGACTGATCTTCAAGACTGTGAATCTGCTATGGTCTCTTCTGGTATATTTTAGGTGTCAACAAATGCCCCCCACCCGTAGGTGGCGTGAGCGAAGCATGAGTGACACGGGACATGCGGGTGTACATCACGTCACACACTGCGCTTTGTGGTCTCTTCAGGCTTGCTCCTGTGCATTGGCTATTCTTTTGACTCTGAGTCTTCATTCTGCTTGCGTGATTTCCATGCTTTATTAGCAAATTTGGATGAACACCAGCATTTTTAGTTTGATCCGGTGATAGCATCACCCCTGGTGGGATAATTGGCCCCATAGACGCTTCCGGCACTACCTTCTCGGCGCGGTGGTGGCCTCGGCATGAGAGTTCCCGGCGCGGTGCTCTTCTCGGCGCGGTGATCTTCTTGGCGCGGTGGTGGCGCTTTTGATTTTCGGCGCGAAGGCCATTTCGGCGCGCCTTTTGACGCGTCCGGCAGTCGGCGCGACCTCCTTCTCAGCGCGCCTTTTGGCTGGGCCGATATAGGCGCCGAGAGGGGGAGAGAGAAGCTCATTTCTCCTTGAGCTTTCTCTCTCTTCCTCCCTTTCTCCTTCTGTCGCCTCAGAGCAATCGGCGTGGAAGCCTTCCCTCCGGGGAGTTTTTGTTCGAGACTCCGTCCCTTTTCATTTCGGAGTCACCCCCTCCTGGTGGGTGTTCTCCCATTTGACTTCTGGGCATGCTCCGGATAAGGGGAGATGCTGTCAAAATTTTCTTCTGAAAATTTCTTTTCTATTTTTTTTCTCTTTATATCACCTTCTTATTCCTTTTTCTTGGTTTTGTGTGTGCAGCTTTGGAAATGGCTTCTTCTTCTCGCAGCGTCGCCTCCGGCACTACTGATGTTGACTCTTCTCCTCAAGGCAGGGCTTCTGGTCCCGTTGTGACTTGGAGGAATGTCGGACAGCTGGACCGGGGTCTTGGGAAGATCGCCATAGTCGACGAATCCTCCGACTCTGAAACAGATACAGTATCCGCCTCTCGCATTGTGACTGTCGAGGGGGGACTGGACTTCAGTCGTGATGATGGCTATCGCGCAGACTTCCCGAAGGATCGTCACCTCGCGCCCTTCATTTGCACCTTCAACGTCTCTAGGAAGAGGGACGTCATCCTGGCTCGGATGGTGGAGCAGGCCATGTTGCTGGACCGGGACAGCTTGAAAGGTTCTGTGTATCGTGGCGATACTATCTACCTTCCGGGGGAGTGGCGCAGGTGGGACGCCGTCTTAGGAGTAACAGAGCTGGAGGCAGAGCAGAAAATGTTAACACGGGCTCCAGAGTTCACACCAGCCAGAT
This sequence comes from Amorphophallus konjac, assembly GCA_022559845.1. Classification (NCBI taxonomy): domain Eukaryota; kingdom Viridiplantae; phylum Streptophyta; class Magnoliopsida; order Alismatales; family Araceae; genus Amorphophallus; species Amorphophallus konjac. The sequence continues at coordinate 81,093,461 of CM040123.1, read as the reverse complement.
GGGACAACACCGTAGGTCGGGTCAACAGGGAGAAGCCCGGCTATGGTTTATTTTTGGCGCCCCTCAAGTGGGGCTACCGAGACGAACCATTTGTGCTGAATTGCTTGGCTGTTCAGTTCAAATTCCAGTTGGCAGCTGGGTGGTTTGCAGACACGAAGGTGACAGATGCTCATCTCTTCCGTGTAGGGGCAGTAGAATTTACAGAATATGTTCTGAAAGAGTATGCACCGCTGTTGGTCAGAGCCGGGGTGTACCACAGTGTGTATGCATCTCGCTTCAGGTATCCCATTTCAAAAGGGCTGTGCTGCGGCATGTTCGAAGTATTTTGCCCGCAGTTCAACACTTTGTATACAGCAGAAGGTGAAACCTCTCTGGATCTTTGGAGCCTATCACAGTTATCGGGCCTGCTGATTGACGGAGAGCCCTATGAGGAGGTCTGCATTCATGACTTCATCAAGGACGAAATAGACGGCGAAGGCGAATATTACTTCGGCTATTCATACTAGTACTTGATGAAGGCATACCGCTCCCTCTGCCTGACGCTGAATAGGGGATCCTCAAAGGGATACCAGCCCCGGGAGAAGAGCAGTAAACTGAGAGTTCGAGCAGGACATTGGATTCAGTATTTCTTCGGCGGCCCTTTGAAGTACAGTGAGTTCCCTCACGTAGCTCCTGTTGCGGGTAAGCCCAGCAGGCCACCTAAGTTCAAGTCAGAGCTGCCTGCTTCTCTTCGGGGGATAAGCCGCGGGGGGCCGAATCCGATGGGGGTGGATCCCCTTACCCATTGTGCTGCCTACCTTACCTTCTGGCTGTGTACTTTTGCCCTCCCGCAGGGGGATGAGACAGTTATTAGGCCGGAGGCAATATACCCAGCTTGTCAGATGGCTTGGGGCATACGGCTTGCAATATGTCCAGCCGCACTATGCCTGATTTACAAATCCATTGGAGATATTCATAGGCATCGGATCCCCCGCTCTTTCCGAACGGTGGGGCCGTTTCATTTTTTTAATGCCTGGGTGTGCAATTTATTTCCAGAGCTAGCTCCTCGGACTCTGCAGACAATGACATTGTATCCCAGAATGCTGGAGTTTGCAAGTGCTGAATCGGGTCCAGTGTCCTAGCAACTCTTCTCCATCCGTGGCCGACTGGCAAGGGTTCCGATGGATTCAGCGGGGACTATCCACTTTTGGAATCTGGCCGCACATTCATCTCCATTAGTGAACCGTCAGCGTGAGTGTAAGCTCGAGGCAGTGGAGACTTTCACACACTTCATTTCGGGAAACACCGTGACCCAGCCAGTCTTGGAGCCCGAACTCATTGACTGGGCTTTATCAATTCGTCCCAGTGTTTTAGTATTCAGAAAGGGGGGGGGGCAGTTTATTTAGAACCCTACTATCCCTTCAGGTTCGGTCGGAATTTCGGCTACGATCAGCATATTCCGCCCTCGGTCGCCCTGTTCCCTTTGGACAGTAGGTCAAAGCATGGCTCGACCGTTGTGGCCGAAGGTCGCTCCTGGTGGGAATATTTTTTACCACCGGGATGCCAACATTTTCAGAGTGTCGATGCCGAACCGAGTTCCCAGGGTCACTCCAGAGTATGTGAAATGGTGGAATGCTCACACGAGCTTCTATCGCAATGCCCGAATGACATGTTGGGATGTGGCTGAGCGCACATTTCTGAGCCAGCAGCCTGGGCCCGTTTTTGACATCGACGAAGCCCATTTGAAGAGATTATTTTCCCACCACCCGAAGGAGGCAGAGGCATATATAGCGAGCAGAAAAGCCATCAAGGAGGGAGTAACTGAACCACTGATACCCGTGCTTGCTGACATAAGTGAAGATGCTTTCACGCAGAATTTAGAACATCTATGCCAGATTGGTGGTTCACGCCTGGAGGTTCAGCAGTACCCGTTCCCTATCGAGGAGCCGCTCTCCAAAGCAGTTTCATGGAAGTGCGAAGTGGATCGCTTTTGCCCGTGTCAGGCGTTTGTTAATAGAGAGGATAGAACCCCGACATATTATCAACATACGTCTTGGCTGTTTGTCCTGATGAGCATCCATGGACTAACCCTTGAGAGTCCCGTAGCTAGTGTTCTGGACAAGCCCCTATTCGTATCTTTTCATTATGCCGATGTCTGGGGCTTTGACCACCTCGGCTTATATCATTGTATAGCTTCCCACGGGCATGCGGACTTGGCCGACCTGGTTGACAGGTGCAAAAAGATCGGTGACATATGCTGGCTTGTTCGGGAGGCTGCCTCCCGAAGTAAGGAGGTGGCTTATCAGTATTGGCCACTCTCATCTTTTTACAAGGGCCGGGCAGGTAAGTGCTCCTCCGTTGACATGTCGATTAGTTTGTTGCTCAGCTCCTTCATAATGGCATGTGCTTCATTTGACAGACCATCCGGACATCAAGCAGCAGGGACTTTATAGAAAAATTATCTCTCAGGGGCAGAAATCGGAATATTTTGAGGTTCCTGCACCAGCGCCGACTACTAATTCACTGCCGCCTGGCAAGAAGAGAGCGGCCTCCGCGATGAAGATTGCAATAAGCCGAGCAAAGAAAGCTCGGAAGACTTCTTCAAAGCGGCCTTCGACTGACGCGACTAAGACTCCCCTGCCCGAGGTGCCATCATTCGAGCAGTTTGCTGCTCAGAAAGAGGTCAGCCAGCAAGCAGATGAAGGTGACATCATTATCCCTTTGCGGTTCTAAAGGAATGCTCTTTTCACGACATTTTCATTCTTCTGACGTCTTCTTTGTATAACTTCAGCTCCCGGAGTGGTTGACACCACGGGTGTTGAGGAATCCTTCCTGGAAGCAGGAGAGATAGGGCCTTTCGTCACAGCCACAGCAGGGGCGACTGAGATAGCTGGAGCAGCAGGGAAGAGTCTCCTCGCTGTTGAGGAGGATGTCAGACTTCCATCTCCTACGCCTGCCGGCGCGGCTGAGGGTGACCGAACAACTATAGCCTTTTAGACTCCCATTTTTATTGAGCTTTCCGTCCTGCCTTATGCACTTGTTTTGTTGTGATGGTAGGAGTGGTCAGCACGGCGGTTAAGGTGCCTGTTGTGGAAGCTCCTTCACAGCCCGCGGGACATAAGACTATGCTGAAGAAGGGTGCTATCCCATTACGGCGTGTGCTCACCCGCTCAGCGTCCCGTCAGGCGACGGAGGAGGCGGGCCAACCCGAGATCAGCATAGATATTTCTTCGAGTAGCTCTGCCACCCCTTCTGATGAAGAGATTGACCATCATTCTTCAGAAGGTGATGAACAAGTGTCTGCAGTAGACAGCAAAGAGGCAACGGCTCCCTTCACACTGTCAAGCGATGCTTTGATTTTCAGTCCTCCGAGGCTGCCGAGGGCATCATCCGAGGGAGTGTTGCAGGAGGAATTTGCTGGATTGGACGTGGAGGTGGAGATAACCCCTCCTTTTGCTGCTTCATCTGCAGGGTTGGAATCTTCTATTCAGGGGCTTGAAGAGATGGATACTGTCATCATAGTAAATCCTGTCCGCCCCTTTACAAAGCCGCATATCCCCCTCTTTTTTTTTTTGCCACCTTGGTGTTTACATGAATTTTCATTCCAGGAACCCAAAGCCGCTATTCATTCCCCGGCCTCGACTTCTGGTACTACTATGGTTTCATCAGAGGCCTCGGATCTGCTACCGCTGGCCACCGCATCTCCTTCAGGGACAATCACCCTACTCCGCCCCGTGCCGGTGAGGATACATGCGGCTGCTGGGGGATTACCCTCGGAGCCGAGCCAGTCGGGGGAGAGTCTCGCTCTGGCGTCGACGATAGAATTGAGGACTGAGGCCGACCTGCAAAGGGGGTCTGCTTTTGTATCGGTGGCCATAATGACGATCGCGCCTGATTCTGCAGCTCCAGTTGTGCCGGAGACAGAGTTAGAACCTCCGTCCCTCCTAGGCTCTGTGGAAGGAAGCCCTGACAGGAGTCTGACGGAGTAGGAACATGCTGCTGTGGTATCTGCTTCTTCGGCTTTGGTGGCCGTTCCATCTTCCTCTTCCGAGCCGGATACCGGCTTATGGGCTTCTATAGACGGGGAAGTGACTTTCGAGGTGCCTCCGACAGCTTCCCTGGGCATTACCTCATCGGAGGAATTTGTTTGGCAGCATCTAGAGATGTTGCGTCAGGTTGTGGAATCTCAGCCGACACTATCTTACTCCCATTTGAAGGAGGTAGCTGTGCGACTGACGATCGGACTGCAGGCATTAGGCTGCCCTTTAGACATCTGGGCCCAGCGGGTGCTTTTCTTGCTGAAATTTGTGAACCGCCGGGATTTTCTTGAGAAGATGATGGGCGACCGGCTGGCGGCCCTCAAGCTGCAGAAAGCTGACTGTCAGGCGGAGCTGACGTCTCTGACCTCTGATCTTCAGGAGAGCAGGGCTCAGGTTGAGGCTTCCGCAACCCAGGCACATATTCTACGTGGCCGACGGGAAGACCTCCGTGCTGAATTGGCTACCGTAGAGGCTGAGATACCGCGGCTGGAGGCTGCGGAAATCCAAGGCATCGAGAGAACTTCTTTGCTGGAGGACCGAGTTGCGTCTTTGGAGACTGAGGTGACTCAGGTTCAGGAAGAGGAAATGCAGCTCCATGAACTGGGGGCGGCTCCTCATGTTGGGCTTATTGACTTTGCAGATATTTTTAGGCGATCTTAACTGATCCGCCTTTGTAATCTGTCCCCTCAGAAGGGCTCCTTTTGTATTCACTTCCCCTTTTTGTAATGGAATAGAAGTCTCCTTCACTATATATTTTTTGGTGTCCACGTTCACACTCACATTCTGTAGTGTCTTGTGGCAATTCTGGCGACCTGCTTGGAAGTACCTTCGTGTCCGTGTCGCAGGAGAGCGTCCACCCTTTCAAAGAAAGGATGGGGGCCTCGCTCCACTGCGGGACGGGGTTCCAGAGGTTGCCAGGTTGGCGCAGACGTAGGTCTTGTTGACAAGAGGCGTCGAAATCGTGACTACTGGTTGCTTGTGGTAATTCCATTATTGACCCTAATTGGGGGAGATGTTGACCAACCTTGTCGATGGTGACAAGGGTCGAAAAGGGTAGACGGTATTGCCGATGGTGACAAAAACTGGAAAGGGTAGCGACCGATCTTGCCGATGGTGACAAGGGTCGAAAAGGGTAGACGGTATTGTCGATGGTGACAAAAACCGAAAAGGGTAGCGATTGATCTTGCCGATGGTGACAAGGGTTGAAAAGGGTAGACGGTCTTGTCGATGGTGACAAAAACCGAAAAGGGTAGCGACCGATCTTGCCGATGGTGACAAGGGTCGAAAAGGGTAGACGGTCTTGTCGATGGTGACAAGGACCGGGAAGGGTAGCGACCGATCTTGCCGATGGTGACAAAGGTCGAAAAGGGTAGACGGTCTTGTCGATGGTGACAAGGACCGGGAAGGGTAGACGGTATTGTCGATGGTGACAAAAATCGAAAAGGGTAGCGACCGATCTTGCCGATGGTGACAAGGGTCGAAAATGGTAGACGGTATTGCCGATGGTGACAAAAATCGGAAAGGGTAGCGGCCGATCTTGCCGATGGTGACAAGGGTCGAAAAGGGTAGACGGTATTGTCGATGGTGACAAAAACTGGAAAGGGTAGCGACCGATCTTGCCGATGGTGACAAGGGTCGAAAAGGGTAGACAATAGATGTATGTAAGTGGGATATCGGATGAAGACTCCGCCTCGACCTTGTAAATGGCCTTCCGAACGGAGGATGGTTCATCACTATTTATCATTCATTTTTTTTATTCATATTACTGACCTAAGCGCCCTTTCGGGTTTTCGCCGAGGCCAGCCCCCTCTTGCTTTTGCCCGCGCACCCTTTCGGGTTTTCACGCGGCGGGGTAACCGATTTTACCTGCGACGCCCTTTCGGGTTTTCGCCACAGCTGGGTTATAGCCATTTTGCACTTGTCCTGATATAGGAACAAGTCTGGCGGGGTATCTCTATTTTTTAACCCCATTTTCTTTTCTTCTTTTTTTTTATTTGTATAGGATACAGAAGAACTGGACCGTGAAAATGTTGACAGACCTTGTCGATGATGACAAGGATTGAACCCGACTTCGGTTCGTTGACACCGGCTAGATGTCGAAGCAAAGGATATGGTCTATTAACAAGGATGTAAGATTCGAGTTAGGGGTAAAGTTCGACCGATCTCGCCGATGATGACGAGGGTCAAACACATGTTTATTAACCAGCATAGGTTATCGCCGAAACAAAGGTGGGTTCATTAGCAAGAACGGAAGGTCCAAGCTTAGGGGTAGGGATTGACCGATCTCGCCGATGATGACGACGGTCGACCATGGGCTTATTCATCAGCATGGGTCACATGCCGAAGCAAAGATGGGATTATCAACAGGGACGTAAGGTCCAAGTGATGGGTAGAGATCGCCCGATCTCGCCGATGATGACGAGGGTCGAACATGGGTTTATTCAAGGATTTCCGGTGGGACTTTTGAGGGTTGTCCCTTGTGGAGTTTCATCAGGTGGCGAACAGAAGGGAAATTTGGAAATTACCACTTTACTGACTTAAGCGCCCTTTCGAGTTTTCGCCGAAGCCAGCCCCCTCTTGCTTTTGCCCACGCGCCCTTTCGGGTTTTCACATGGCGGGGTACCCGATTTTGCCTGCGACGCCCTTTCGGGTTTTCGCCACAGCCGGGTTATAGCCATTTTTGCACTTGTCCTAATATAGGAGCAAGTCTGGCGGGGTATCTCTATTTTTAACCCCATTTTCTTTTCTTCTTTTTTTTATTGATATGTATAGGGTGGCAGGTCGAAGTGCGACGTTCGACCCCTGGTTGATAGTAGATGGCTGTCGGCCGGAGCACCAGACCTTGCGCCGAGCAGAACAGTTCATTCGTTAGCAAGGGCTGAATGCTAACGCAAAGGAGTGATCTCTCGCCGATTCGGGCGTAAGGCCTGTAACGGCAACAGCGTGCTGTATTCTTTCGGGAGCTTGGTCAGGGCAGAATGTCACTAACCAAGGAAGGGTAGCTCGGCTAAGGCAAAGTGCCATTAACCAAGGAGAAGGTAGCTCGATTAGGGCGGAATGCCACCGAACCGAGGGGAGGTAGCTTGATTAGGGCGGAATGCCACTAACCAAGGAGAGGGTAGCTTGATTAGGGCAGAATGCCGCTAACCAAGGAGAGGTAGCTCGATTAGGGCGGAATGCCGCTGACCAAGGAGAAAGTAGCTCGATTAGGGCGGAGTGCCACTAAACCAAGAAAAAGGTAGCGCGGTTAGGGCGTAGTGCCACTAAACCAAGGAGAAGGTAGCTTGGTTAGGGCGGAGTGCCACTAAACCAAGGAGAGGTAGCTTGACTAGGGTGAAATGCCACTAACCAAGGGAAAGGGTAACTTGATTAGGACAGAACGCCACCAACCAAGGAAGGGTAGTTGGGTTAGGGCGGAGTGCCACTAAACCAAGGAGAGGGTAGCTTGGTTAGGGCGGAGTGCCACTAAACCAAGAAAAAGGTAGCTTGGTTAGGGCGGAGTGCCACTAAACCAAGGAAAATGTAGCTTGATTAGGATAGAACGCCACCAACCAAGGAAGGGTATCTGGGTTAGGGCGGAGTGCCACAAGCCAAGGAAAAGGTAACTCGGTTAGGGCGGAGTGCCACTAAACCAAGAAAAAGGTAGCTCGGTTAGGGCGGAGTGCCACTAAACCAAGGAAAAGGTAGCTTGATCAGGACAGAACGCCACCAACCAAGGAAGGGTAGCTGGGTTAGGGCGGAGTGCCATAAACCAAGGAAAAGGTAGCTCGGTTAGGGCGGAGTGCCACTAAACCAATAAAAAGGTAGCTTGGTTAGGGCGGAGTGCCACTAAACCAAGAAAAAGGTAGCTCAGTTAGGGCGGAGTGCCGCTAAACCAAGGAGAGGAGTAGCTTCGACCGATCACTCGGGACATGTCGGCTGCGCTGCATGATACAGCTCAATGTGTTTTCCGTTGAGGGGAGAGAACTGAATGACTCCTTTATGGTCTACAAGGACGTAGGCACCCCCTTCATATACTCGGCGGACGATATACGGCCCGACCCAGTTTTTGACCAGCTTCCCTTTGGGGTTGGAGGCCATCACTTCTTTTCTTTTGACCATTACCAGGTCTCCTTTCTTGAATTCTCGACCCTTGACTAGCTTGTCAAAAGCACGGGCCATGCGAGCTTGGTAGAGCTGGATGTTTTGCTGCGCCCGGAGGCGTTTTCCTTCGAGCTCAACGAGCTCTTCCAATCTTCTTTCTGCATTGGTCTGCTCACCATTGACTAGTCCGTGCTGGATGGCAACTCGCAATGAAGGAACCTCAAGTTTAATTGGCACCACAACTTCTGACCCGTAGACGAGGGAGAAAGGTGAACAGCCGGTTGGGGTCTTGTAGACAGTACGATAGGCCCAAAGTGCTTCGTACATCCTTTCTTCCCAATCTTTTTTATTAGACTTAACAGTCTTTGCCAGCAGCGTGCACAGTGTCTTGTTAAAGGCTTCTGCGAGTCCATTGGCTTGAGGGTTGTAGGGGGACGATGTCCTCCAGTCGATTTTATATTTGTCGGCCAGCCGATAAACCTTCTGGTTCCTAAAGTGACTGCCATTATCAGAGATGATTCGGTTGGGGATCCCGAACCGAAATATTACATTCTGCCGAAGAATCTTGCAACTAGTTCTCCCGTCACATCTCTTAGTGCTACTGCCTCCGCCCATCTGGAGAAGTAGTCCGTAGCTGCTAAGATGTATCTGCACCCTGATGAAGATGCTGGTAGCGGCCCTACTACGTCCGTGCCCCACTGAGCAAACGGCCAGCTTGGTAGGGTGGGATGCAATGGCACTGGAGGTCTCCTTGCCACATTAGCATGTTCTTGACACTTCTGACAAGCTTTGGCAAACCTGCAGCAATCGTCAAATATAGTGGGCCAATAGTAACCCAGTTTCTTTATCTCAATTTTCATTTTCGGGCCAGCCTGGTGTGCTCCAGCTGATCCTGCATGGACCTCCTGCATCACCTGTCCTGCTTCTGCTGAAGACAAGCAACGGAGTAGGACTTTCCTTCGGGCATCTGCCATAATTCGGAACAAGGTCCCGCTTCTCATCTCGTAAGAATCCTTGATCCTCAGGAGTTTCATTCTCTGTTCCTTTTCTTTTGGAAGTTGCTGGTGTTGAAACCAGCGTAGGAGATGCTCTCGCCAATCGGGCTGCTGACCCCCTTCGATGACTGCTACTTCCATCTCTTGTTCGTCGGTCAGGACCTCTGTCACGCTGGGGACCTGTCGGCGGTTGATCACTGTTATATTCAGGCTTGTGTCTGGCGGGACCGCCAATGAACTGGCCAGCTTAGCGAGGGCGTCTGCCTGAGCATTCCGGCCTCGATTGATGTGCTTAATGCTGATGAAGTAAAATTTTGACATCAGGCGAGTTGCCAACTGGTGATAGGGGAGGAGCTCTTGCTTTCGTACATCGAACTCTCCTTCTAGCTGTTTTATAACTAGCATGGAGTCTCCGAATGCTTCCAGCATCTGAATTCCCATGGACAGAGCAATTTGCAACCCGATTATCAGGGCTTCATATTCCGCTTCATTGTTTGTGCATTGCTTGTTTATGGAACAGGATGTATGCACCACTTCTCCTTCTGGGGATTTCAGGACTATGCCTGCTCCTGCTCTGACCCTGGCTGACCCGGTGGCAGAGGTGTCAATTCTGGAAGCGCCATCAAAGTATAGTTGCCATAAGGAGGGCTGTACTTGCACGGCTTCTAGGGTTTCATCTTCAGGAAGCTCCGGCTCCAACGGGCAATCCCCGGGCACTGGGTGCTCAGCGAAGAAGTCTGCAATAGCTTGGCCCTTGACGGCCTTGCGCGGCACGTAGGAGATATCAAACTCCATAAGGATTACCGCCCATTTGCCCAGGCGGCCTTTGAGTGCCGGTTGAGACATAATGTACTTCAGGGGATCCTCTTTGGATACCAAGCTGATTTCATGCGACAACATATAGTGTCGGAGCTTTTTAACTGCGAAGACCAGCGCCAGACAGATCTTCTCAATATAAGTATATTTCTCTTCAGTTCTGACCAGTCTCCGACTGAGGTAATAGAGGGCTTGTTCTTTCCCTTCTTCATTATTCTGGGCCAGCATTGCCCCCAGAGAATTATGTGTAGCTGCTATATACAGTATCAATGGTCATCCTTTCACCGGTGCGCCCAACACTGGGGGAGTTTTCAGGTAGTCTTTTAGCTTGTCGAAGGCTGCCTGGCAATCTTCATCCCAATAAAAGGGGACATCTTTCATCATCAACTTGTGAAAAGGCTGGCATCGCCCTGACAAATTGGAAATGAAACGCCGGATATAAGCCAAACGGCCCTGTAGTGATCTCAGCTCGGAGATGTTCCTTGGCGGAGGTAACCCCTGAATCGCCTTGATCTTTGCGGGGTCTATCTCGATTCCCCGATATCGGACGATGAAGCCCAAGAATTTTCCGCTCGACACTCCGAACGCACATTTCATAGGGTTCATTTTCAGCTCATGCTGCCTCAGCCTCTGAAAAACAATCCGGAGGTCTTGCAGATGATCTTCTTTTCTTCTGGTTTTGACCACCAGGTCATCTATGTAGCACTCGACCTTGTGGTAGAGCAGTTCATCAAAGATTTTGGTCATTGCGCGCTGATAGGTTGCGCCAGCATTCTTTAGTCCGAACGGCATTCTCTTGTAATGATAAATGCCTTTAGGAGTTCGGAAAGCAGTATGGACTCGGTCATGCTCCGCAATCCAAATCTGATTGTAGCCGGAAGACCCGTCCATGAATGATAGGGCCTCATGGCCGGTTGTAGCATCAATCATGACCTCGGTTATCGGCACCGGGAAGTCATCTTTGGGGCAGGCTTTATTTAGATCCCGGAAGTCGACACATATCCGGATCTGTCCATTCTTCTTTTTCACGGGGATGATATTTGCCAGCCATGTGGTGTACTGATTTTCTTCAACAAATCCCACGTCAATGAGCTTGTCGACTTCAGCACAAATTTGGGTGATGAGCTCTGGCCTCATGCGCCGCGGTGGTTGCTTTACCGGCTCGGCGTCAGGGCTAATCGCCAACTCATGTTGCGAGACAGCGGGGCTTAGACCTGGCATCTCTTTGTAAGTCCAGGCGAAGCAATCCCGGTATTCTAGCAGTAGCTGAGTGTACAGCTCCCGTTCCTCTGGGGATAGTTGGGTGCTGAGGAAGGTAGGCCTAGGGTCCTTCTCATTTCCCAGGTTGACTTCTATTAGTTCATCGACTGTGGCTTGGCCTCCGTCTTCTATCTCCGGAGGTGCCGGTTGGAGGTCAACGAAGTCTGGAATGCCATCTTGAGGGTCGAGCACTTCGACTTCCTCGTCAGACACCGCCAGAGCTTCCTGAGGTTTCTTGATCTCTTGTGCCAGCGGCTGAGTGGATTGTTCTATTAGCAAATCCATTGCCGTCGCAGCTTCCAAGGATGAGAGAGCAGCCTTGGTGTTTGCAGATGAGATTGCAGCCATGACGGGCTGGTAACTGTTCACTGCCAGGCCCGGACAGCATGCTGATTTTGCAGCAGAAGTTGAGGATGTTTCGCCTTCTGGGACAGTTGTATCTTCTGCAGAAGTGGCTTTTTCTTTCCTGGTAGCTGGCTCCCCTTGATTGGAGTTGACTAAGGCTTCCCTGATTGGCAGAAAGGGTGTTGAAGTAGCCATTAGTAGGACCTCTATGGAGGGAGAGACTCCTGCTTCTTGACTGTCTTCGGCTTCGCTGCTGCTAGCCGTATCAAATTCGGCTTGAAGGGCCGCTTCTTCAGGATGAACCTGCTCCCAGCATCGGCGAGGGGCCGAGGTTTCTGCTTCTTGATTCCTGGACCGAGCCAGTTCAAAATATTCGGCTTCCACCGGATACTCATCAAAGGTTGCCCTCAAAGGGCCATCTTCAGTAGGATAGAAGGCGGAGATAGTATCCACCTCGTACCGCCCACTGTAATAATATTCTTCCAGGGTGAAGCCCAACCCTGGATGTTGAGAGACACGTCTCATTTCCTTATCCAGATTTGCAGGATGCCACATCTTCTGGAAAGCTTCTTTGCGCTTTTGAGACTGATCGGGAGGGATGTGTTGCTTCTGAAACATCTTAGCCATCCGATCAGTTGTAAATGCCAGACCTTGGACAGGAACCCGCGGGTTGCCTAGATCTTCAGGGAGGCTGCAATCTGTATCTTCCCGAGTGGGATGCTCCTCAGCTGTATAGAACAAGCTGCTGGGCCCATCTTCCTGTGTCACCTCCCAGGCTTTGAAAGGTTCGACAGTGGGATCATTGAGGCCGGGGACTGGCTTGGTGAGGCCGGCCGGGACTCCGATGCGGTCGTGCTGTCGATCGACCTGCACTTCCTTAGCCTTGGGGTATAATGCTGGGGGTGTCACCCTGCCGACATCTCCAGAAGCTGTGATGTGGGAGACCACCTTCGGCTTGACATATCCGCGCGGCGGTGGTGGATACCAACCGTAACCCGATCTATTCTTCGATGCCCCTATGGGGGCCTCAGCTTCAGAAACCTTCCGGGAAGGCCCTGTATATAGGTTGGCGTCTGCCAAGTGACATTCAAACACCTCGAATGGGTGGATATCAGCAAATATCCTCTCCTCCTTCCCCTGGAGGCTGTATTTGATGCATTGGTGGAGCGTGGAGGGCACCACCATATTTTCATGCAGCCATGGGCGGCCGAGCAGCGCTTTGTAGGAGGTGCGAGAGTCAATGACATGAAACTGCACCGTTGTAGTGAAATCTGCCAAGGTCAGCGTGAACTCTGCCACTCCCATAGATACTTCACATTTTTGGTTGAAGCCAGCGATACGCATATCCCTGACTTTCTCGAGATGCACATTAAAGTGGTACCTCTCGTATATTCTGTATGGCAGGATGTTGACTGCTGCACCAGGATCGACCAGGATCCGGTTCAGTTCTCTTCCATTCAGGTGCCCTTTCATATATAGCGGCCTGTTGTGGCTGGCAGTAGGTAGTAGCATGTCTTCTGGAGAGAAGGTCATACTGGCTTCTGGTATAGCCTCAGCTATGCAGGCTTCAAAATGAGCAGGCGTCTGCAGAGCAGTGATGATCGCCTGTCGAGTTTCTTCACTCAAAGAGAGAATTTCCCAGATCGTAAATCGAGCGGGGAGCTTTTTGAGCAACTTCATTATTCGGCTCCCAGCCCGGACATTGGAGAGCTTCATCTCTTCAGCCCATCTGGGCTTGGGGAAGTTCTGATTTGCGGGTCCAGACGGACCTGCTTCATCTTCCTCGGACCCGGCACCCTCTTGACTGGCACCGGCTGTCGGGTCTTCTTTATTAGTTGCCGTAGGGCAAGCTTCATCTGCATTCGCATCCTCAGTAGATTGCGCTGGCTGCGGGTGAATGGCCCCGGGTGTAGGGTTAGCATATTGGCAGGGCTGCTTCCCTTTTGACATCTTCATAAATTCAAGGAATGAAGGGACTGCCTTGCCCCCACTTTTGTTGTATAGGCCCGACGGAGGAGGGATTTGGACTCCCTTAACCTCCGACGGAGGTGTCTTGTAGGGTTGCTCCCCTCTGAACATGATGTTGTGATTGGGTGGTGGCTGACGCCCCCATTTTCGGCCCGACCGAGTGGCATGCGCAGCAGTTGCGGCCTCGGCTTTGCCTCCCCCAGCATGGGGTGTGAAGCAAATTTCTTCTTCTTCCTCTCCTCCGGGTAGGTTGAAGAGTGCTGACAGGGTATTGCAGGAGACAACCTGTGTTTTATTGGCCCCAGCGGCCTTTCTTTTCTTCTTCTTTTGCTTTCTCTTCTTTTTGGTTTCTGCGGGTGCCTGCCCCCAGAACAGGCTGCCCTCTTCAGGGGGTGCTGTTTGGGCTTCCTCCACCTGTTTGAGTGAAAGTTGTTCTAGTTCTTGCCATGGGACGTGGTCCCGTACCAGCAAAGGTTTCAATTCGGGCTGCACATATTCATCTAGCCCTTCAATCAGGTGCTGCAGTCGAAGGACTCCAGGATTGGTTTCCTTGATTACTGGCAGCGGAGTTTGTCTCCTCCTGTTAGGTGTATGTATTCTGACAGTCGTAGGTGGAGTGACCCACACGGGTGCTACCACTGGCGGAGCAGGCCGGGGTGTAATGCCACGGATATGTGCCCCCTCTTTTGGGCGGGGTGCCCTCTTCTTCTTGTGCTTCACAGGGATCTGCTGCCACCCCTGTTGTTCTTTCACGGGCTCCAGGAAATGGATTTCGTAGGTGCTCCGTGTGCTTGCTTCAGAGATCTCCTCAGGTAATGCCTGGTAGAGGGAGATCATGTTGACTGCTGCTCTCCTGAAAGGAGCTTCATGTGGCTGAGGAGGGTCTACTTTGTACTCTCCTAGCTCTATTTCATTCTTCTTTACCATTCCTTCGATGACGTCTTTGAAAACATAACAGTCTTCGATTGGATGTCCCAACATCTGGTGGTAGGGGCAGAATCTTGGACTGTCTTTTCTTTTCAGGTCCTCCGGTCTCCTTGGTTCAGGCAGAGTGACCATGCTGTATTCTGTTACCCAGTCGAACAGGACTCGGGTCTTGTCTTTTGGGAAGGAATAGGCTTTCTTCATTTTGTCCCTCAGCGAAGGACCTTCTTTATCATCTAGAGCTTTTGCAGGTTGCGGGGGAGCCGCCTTCTTGCCTTTCTCCTTCTGCTGTTCGAACGCCTTGATATCAAGCGCATTCGCTTCTTTAGGTGTGGGGCGCCGTTCCGCAGCCTTGCCTTTCTGGGCTGTGCTGGCAGCTGACGCGGGACAGGCTTGGCTAGGAAAGCCTCCACTTCGGCCACCACATTATTCAGCCGGTCGAACGACCGTATTTCCATTCCAATCATCTTCTCCAGGACTTCCCTCCTGAGGTTTTGTTTGCATATTTGTACCGCGTCCTCCTGATGCGGGGGCCGCTTGCATCTCATTCCGAGGTTCCTCCACCTCTTGATGTAATCAAGGGCTGTCTCATCTGCCCTTTGTTTAGTTGAGTAGAGTTCGGCCACTGTGACCTCCCTCTCTGTGACATGGAATCTTTCTCTGAACTTTCTCTGCATATCCGACCAGTCACTGATTGACCCGGCCGAGAGGCTAGAGTACCATTCAAATGCGAGCCCTGTCAGCGAGGACCCGAAGAATTTCAGCAAATATGACTCGTCGGTGGCCAGATCACCCATAACGGTCATATAATATGCAATATGCTCTTTAGGGGATCCTTTCCCGTTGAATTTGTCAAACTTAGGCGGCTTGTTGACCCCCGGGGGAAGTCGTTTAGCCGCATGGTGTTGCGGGTAGGGCACCCGATAGGCATCAAATGCGACGTAGTTGCCTTCACTTTTCTCTGCGAGCTTCAGCTCGATCATTCTCTCCACCATCATCCGGTTCACGACCGTGGGGTCGACCGGTTCTGGATAGAAGTGCGCTGGCTGCAAGTATGGGGTGACCAGGGTGGTCGCCTGTGGAGGACGCAGCAGCGGGGGTGTCGGGTGCACCTGAGGGAGCACCGGAGGTAGCAGCGGCTGAGACTGTGACGGCCGCTGTTGTGCCGTCGCCATGCTTGGCTCTGACGGCTGGGACAATGTATAGAGCGGTGGAGGGTCGTCATGACGAGCCGCTCCCCGGGATGACTCACCCTGGACTTCGGGTGGTTTAGAAGCCGATGAATGTTCAGTCTTTTCCATCAGCTGCTTCTTCAGAGAATCTATCTCCCGTTGATATTTTTGTAGTAGCATCAGAACTGATGGGTCTATAGTGGTGGGGATACCCTCTGTTGTCTCCCCAGACGTATCCTCATGAAGGATGTTGAGGAGGACGTCGTCTTCTTCTTCTGCCGTCACCACATTAGCGGTCAAGACGGGGGCCTTGTCATCCCAGTGGGGATAGACCTGGGGCTGTTTCCCTCTAACCATCATCAGAAGCTCTTTTGCCGCTTCTATTCTGCGGGTAGTTGGCCCTGGCCGTGCGGCCAATTGAGCCAATTCTTGGGGGTCTTCAGGAAGCTCCCCATATCGGCTGGATATGCCAGCCATGTTGCAGGTAAAAACCTGCATCCTTCTCCTTTGTTGATAGACCCTCCTTCTGGCTTGCTGCGGAAAGGTCAGCCTTTCGAACACAGAAACTCTTCTTCTTTCTTCCCGCTCGGGGAAGGCTTCATCGGCTTCGACCTCGAAGCCGTCATTATATCCATTGTCGTCGACTGACGACACCATCATTCTATCTTCCATATTTCCTTCTTCTGCCGCTGATGGGCAGTAACCTTCCTCAATGGCGACTGTCTGCATCAGTCGCTGTTGTCCGAGTGAGGGATTGCCTAAGCCTCGGAAATAATTTCTGACCAAGCAGGTCATCTCTTCTTGACCCCGCTCTTGATATAGGACGGGGGGTGATTGTCGACCTCCGGCAGGAGGGATATAGGCCAGCCGAGCTCTGTCGGCTGGCAGTTGGAATCTTCGTCCCGCAGCAGGGACATGGCTTGACGGGCCGCAGCCCGGAAACTTCTGTGGCGCGGAGGATCCGCAACCACCTCTTCTTCCTCCTTTGGGGGCAGGCCCCTTTCTCTTCTCACTTCCGCCTCGTCGTTCACAAGACGACGGCGGATAGGTGTTAGCTGGTAGGCAGGTCGGGTTCGCTTGGGAACCCACACTTGTTTGAACTTCTCCGGCCTGGGTGCCGGGCTTCCTTGGCCATAGTGGCCGGCTTCTTCTATTTCTGCCCTCCTTCCAGCGAGAGCTTGATAGGCATTGTGAATAGGAATGTTGGGGATGACTCGGTCCGGGATCACCCGTGCAGTGCGTCCGTTGAGGAAGACGCGCATGCCTCCAACTAGCATAGATTTCCCGGACTGAGATAGAGTTCCGGTAACTACAGCAGCATTCTTGCGGACCTGGCGACGCTGGCGTCCTCCAGGGTGTTTGTTGATGACATTGGGGTGGGTCCCACGTATGACGTGGTGCACCAGACAGCTAGCGGCCGGGGCCGGAGTTTCGGACGAGTCTTTGCAGCCGGGAACCTTCAGAGGCTCCACTTTCTCCACAGCTCCCTTGGCAGGCACTGGGGCTTCGACCTCCAGGATATCGACGAA
Source organism: Amorphophallus konjac (assembly GCA_022559845.1). Classification (NCBI taxonomy): domain Eukaryota; kingdom Viridiplantae; phylum Streptophyta; class Magnoliopsida; order Alismatales; family Araceae; genus Amorphophallus; species Amorphophallus konjac. The sequence continues at coordinate 81,076,350 of CM040123.1, read as the reverse complement.
GGCCAACCCCAAAAAGTTGGGGAAGCCTACAGCTAGAGGGAAGCTGCCGAAATCCATGGGTACCGCCAGATACCCTTGCGCGTGTCCAGCGACTATCGAAAGATCGAAGTCGACGCCAGTTATCCCGTTGATCGTCATTGGTTTGCCTGCAATGTCAAACAAGGCAATAATCAGCAGCCTTTGAGAGGGCTTCGAAGCCCGAATATCTCGGCAAAGAGATGAAAGGTGACACTGGTCCCACCGGGCGTGCCAGACTGTTTGCGATGGGTTTTATCCGACCATCTTATTGTTTTATTTCGTGTGTATATGTACATATGTACATGTATACATGTCTTATTTCACGCGTCGATCAACCAATTAACTAACTGGTAATTAACTGACTGATTGACGACGCGGGCGTGCCAGTCACATGAGTGACAATTTTATGATGCGCTCATTCTGACCCGTGTCGGGCGAATGTGAGGTTCGGTCGGGACCAGCAGTCCGCCATACCATAAAGGCTATGGCGTTAATTACATCCCCCACGAGGAGGGAACACCTTTGATTAATTGCCGAGATAGCGGGCTGTCGAAGCCGGATTAAAAAAAGAGCTACATGATGACCATGACGAAGGCGTACGGGATGCATTTATTTATCATACAAAGGATGCATAGTTCACAGAATTATGGACCCTTGGTACGTGGTGGAGGACATAGGCCCGAAGACCACCATCGCGCATAGCAGAGATTCCCAGTGGGGCATAACCCAACCTTCTGTCAACGCCATTTGATATACCCGAGGGTCAATGCAGACATGCATGAGGAACCGTGATATGCGGGGTGTGACGACGATGTTATGACATAAATTCGGCAGCATGTCCCCTTCCTTTGGACTATGCCAAATGGGAATATGGGACATCCATCCACGGAGAGTCGGAATGGAAACCAAAAGAAAATCGGGCGTAGCCCTGGGCCCGAAAAGGATCCACATATGACGGGACAGTGTCCACCATCGCATCATTTGTTAATATTCCCCTCGAAGGACCGTTGGAGGACATGCGGTGGCAGAACTCCGAGGGTCAGCGGGGTGACAGAAGAAATGTCGGATTCGGTGTAATGTAGGGATGAAAACCCCCCATTAATGTATCTCCCATGGACCTGGGTGAAGAACCATAATTCCCTCGTGAGACAATGGAGGTTAACCCGGAAGTTGGTAAGGAATGGACGCCTGAGTTTGGGCAGATTTTGGGTTTAATAGAATTGTTTGGCTTGAGGGTTTGAATAGCACCCGTTGATAAGGCGAAACGGCACAAATAGGAGTCGGCGCGCAGGCCAAACGGCACGGCGTGCTCCCGGCGCGAAGAAAAGTTGAGGGGTAATCGGCACGACGGGGTCCCGGCGTGCCATGGCAAGGGCATTCGGCGCCCCCCAAACCCGGCGCGGGTTTGGCGCCGGGAGGAGGTGGCGCCGGGAGGTGTTGGCGTCGGGAGAAGATTTTGTTGGTTCTGTTTGAGGTATTATGAGGGTTTCTTCATTCCCTGGGGACTTCAGGGTGATGGATGGATGAAAATAGAGGATGAGGGTGGCTCCATTCACGAAGGGGGGCCAGGGAGATCATGTGAATGTAAGGTGTATTCCCTGCAGTGGCCGAGACACCATGAGATGATATGTCTCAGACTCTTGCCACGCAATTAGGGGTTAAGTACAAAACTGCGATGAAGGTATCATGCTGGTCGATCGAGTAAAACTCTGAACGAATTTTGACAGCACCTCCCCTTACTTTGGGAGTGTGCCAAAAGTATATTATAGGCTATCTACTCACGAATGTCGGAGTAGAAACCAAAATGAGTGCCGGGCGTAGCCCGTGATCCAATGGGTTTAGATCGTACGAGATCTCATTCCTTTTGTTGTAATATGCCCGATGCAGCCAACGGAGAGCCTGCACTAGCAGGAATCCATGACCTAGTGGGCTCGTAGAATGTGGGGATTTGACCCCTTTGATATGGCTCTCGTGAGGACAGAGGAAAGGGTAATGCTTCTCCACAGGAAGACAAGACATTTCGAACAATGCTGGCATGGCCTGATGGCATCGACACAAACGTATCGAGGTGGCCGTCTTCGGCATGGAGGGTATGAAGGCATGGAGGGTATGAGGGTATCGGCGCGAAACGTGAGGTTCAACCGGCGCGGCCAGTCCTCGGCGTGAAACGTGCGCCGAGAGGGGCTCGCGCCGGGAGGCTTTTGAAGTGGGGTTTTAGGGGTTTTTAAAGCAGAGGCTTTGAACGTTCAGAACAAGGAGGTTTATTCAGCGATCTAAGCTGTTTTGGATGATCGTAGAGGGAAGACTTCGGGGGGAACACCTTTCCTCTGGGGGCCTCACTAGGAGCAGAACCACGGACAGGAACCCCTGAACATGTCCCTCTTCGTTTCACATACGAGGAGCCATGAGATAGACTGTCTCAGGCCCTCGAAATGTGGCTAGGGGGGGTGATAAAGGACGATGGCGAAGAAGCTTCAGCAGATAGAGGAAATTAAACATAAGACATTCGCGACTGGCTACCGCCATACATAGATTAAAACCTCGGATACAGAGGAAGACGGAAAAGAATGATCAGACATATTGGAACTCATCCCATTCTTTTATTAACTACTTCAGCCAAATGGCTTACACACATGCGATTTAAGAGAAAGAAATCTAACCCAAAAGGAAAAGAAATCCAAACTTCATCCCTGCAAACAGGGTTACATTAGCATTCGATGCTACTAGAGCAAAGATGCTCGAAAGCGAAAAACAAAAGAGGAATACTCAGACAGACGGAGAAGAGAAAGAGAGAGTAAAGAAGTTGCAGTTGCACGGCCCTCACACCTGGATTCTCTCCTCGAACCCCTCTCTCTTTCTTCAGCTTCTACGAAGGGCGCTCGAGCTCCCCCCCTTTCTTTTTGGTGGCTAAGCACCCTCTTCCTTTCTTCTCGAAGGGCTCTCTCTTTTTCTTCGAAGGCACCTCTTCCCTTCTCCTCTCTTCTTTCTTTTTTTCCTTCTCCTTTTCTTTTTTCAAAGGGCCGCCCTCTTATAGAGGCCAGTCCCTCACCCTTTCGGCCTGAGCTTCCCGGCGCGCCAACATCATCTTCCCAGCGTGGCGGACCTCGGCGCGTCCCATTTCACCTCTGGGTTTGGCCCACTTCCCTGTCATTCGGCCCATTCGACCCAGGATCCAGTCAGTGGACTCCCTTTTGACAGTGGGACTCTTGGCATGTATATATATTCAGACTCCATGGGACTGTTTACACCTTGCATTCACAAACATGTGCGAGGCACTGTACATCCCGCTTCAGGATCTGAACATCTGTTTCAGCAGGCAGATGGTTGCCTGAATGTTGGTATAGTTTTATCAGTCTGACTATCTGAATGACAGCAGTACTGGACAGTGACATGATAGGGGTAGTGAGTTTCTTCTATTCAGACTCTCAGATCTCCCAGGGATGGTACATGAGCTGTGCCCTCGACTGATCTTCAAGACTGTGAATCTGCTATGGTCTCTTTTGGTATATTTTAGGTGTCAACATATGCAGGGAGATGAAAGGATATGATATTATTTTGGGAGCTGACTGGTTATCTACATATGGTGTTAGTGTTAACTATAAATTGGGTACGCTAAACTTTAGTGGGTACTGTTGTGCCCCTGTGGTTATGATGATGGTTTCGATTTGATGATGGTTTTGATGTTAGCAACACTATAAGTCACACTGACTGTGATACATACATTGAATCTGATGATGGTTTGTATGTGGCATCCTGGTGATATTAATGTCTATGCATGCATGCATTGGCTAAGTTAGTGCAATTTAGTGGTTAAGTCATTATCTAAGGCTATGGTTCATGCATATATATCAGTCCTGATGCACAATAAACTCTGTGCATGTTATTATTCATGTGCATCCTGGTCTGTGCGTCCTAGTTAGTGCACGCTGCCTTGGTCTTGGTCGGTGCAATGCTTAGCTCGCAAATTTAAGTCTGTGCACTCCATTCATGCAAGGTCGATGCAGTCCTTGTGTTGGGCTAGCATCATGATTAGGTTGGTGCAGGACTGAGCTGTGGAGTTTAGAGTTAGTGCATTCTTAGCATGTGCAAGCTTGAACTCGGTGCAAGGTGCATTCATGCATTCGAGTCGGTGCAAACTTAGAACATTTGGGTCTGCAAGTTGGTGCATGGCTTGAACAGCAAGTCGGTGCAACACTTATCGTTGTACGTGATCAAGTCAGTGCAACGTTTGCTCCGTGCACTAAGTCTGTGCAACATTTATCTTCTGCACGGACTAAGTCTAAGCAAGGTTGCTCACGGCACGATTAAGTTGGTGCAAGTGCATGCATGCTGCATAATAAGTCTGTGCATATATCATTTGATGCATAACGGAGTCTGTGCAACCTTTTTCTCTCGCACAAACAAAGTCTGTGCTAGATAGGACTTGGCATTTTACGTCAGTACAGTGTGTGTATTTTGCACACACCAAGTCGGTGCATTTAGTGCTTATGCACACACGTAGTCTGTGCATCTCTTGACTCTTGCACCGAGCACATAAAGTCCGTGCACATTACTTTGGGTTGTTTGTGCTTATCTCGCATACTGCATATCAAAGTCTGTGCAACTCTTGATTCTTGCACGCGCAAAGTCTGTGCAATACTGCTCTCGGCATTCATAGCCTGTGCATCTTTTAGCTCTGCAGTTGAAACTAGTATGAGCACTTATTCCCTGTGTGAACACTGAGTCCGTGCATATGTGCACTTACAACATATTGAGTCCATGCATGTTTGGCTTAATGCCTCATCAAGTCTATAATATCTTCACAAATGTCTGACAATCCTATGTCTTGATGGACTAACAGGACAACTGCTTGCAACAGTTAAGAAGGGCACGTGATCTAAGGCAGATCGTCCCTGACAGATGACTGCCACGTGGAAGCTATAGTACCCAGATTTGTGACACATGGCCAAGACATTCCTGAAGCTTCCTGGCAGGAGTGTTATCTCCACACTCCTAGGGCGAGTGCTCGTGGGTCATAGACTAAACGAATATAAAAGACCTTCCTCCTGCGAACAAGAAGAAGAATTCCAGAGAAAAAGAAAAAGACTGGAATCATCTGAGAGAAGTAGCAGAGCAGAGAGAAAAGAAGAAGAGTTGCAGAGAAGACAAGAGCAGAAGTGAAAGAGCGAAAGCTCGTGAGATCAAGGCAGAAGAAGAGAAAGAAAGATAGAGAGAGTGAAGAGAGACTTCGAGGAGAAGAAAAGAAGCATCATCAGAAGATCTGTCCCTACTGGAATCTGAATCAAATCAAATCCAGTCAACTCCATGGGAGCCACATCTGTGTTGCTATCGTTTATAACTTTCAGTTGCTGTGTTTTCTTGTCTTTTGTTTTCTTTTGAACCTTATTTCAAGCTGTTAGTCAGCAGAGCAAGCTATGTTGCTCAGCGGTTGCAGAGGAGGATTCCTCTGGTCGGCTAAGCTGTATTGCCCAGCGGGTCAAGCTGTTAGGCAGCGGATGGCTAAGCTGTATTGCCCAGCGGAAGCAAGCTGTGATGCTCAGCGGTTGTAGGCAAGCTGTGAGGCCCAACAGTTAAGCTATGTATCAGAGGGAATCCACACTCTGGTTTGAGTGTGGGGTGGATGTAGGTCTGGTGGACCGAACCACCTAAAAATCTTCTATCCATTGTGGTATGATTGCTTGTCTTATTCCGTTAGATGAATGCTTAGGCACGATCTGTTTCTCTCTGCCTAGTAAGGTTTTTGATTGCACACTGTCTGTTTGATGACTGTATTGAGAGTCCTTTGACATTGATCCTAAGTCACTAATCCGTTCATCTGTAAGCATTTTAGTTGACTTAGTGAATCTGTTAATTTCACAACTGTTCATTGGCTTTCAGTTTTTATCAAGAAGTTTTAATTGGGCAAGAGTTTTATAAGGGGATTCATTCAACCCCCCTTTTGAATCCGAGCCTTGGCCCTTACTCTTGGTATCAGAACATACCATCTAGAACTCATTTGAACCTATCAGTTGGTATCAGAGCGGGTCTCTTTGCATCCAGATCCAACGATCTACAGAGGATCCTGCTGTATCTGGTGCTTTATTGGTTGTACTATCCTAAGTTCAGTGCATCACTATCCTTTGCATTCTGTTTAAAAATTTCTTATTGATCTGCATCCATGGATCATCCTTCTGTTTATAATGGGTCTAACCTCAGTAACTGGCTAGGCGGCCTATGTGTTCACCTGAATTCCATTGATCCAAATCTATGGAATCTTGTATCAAAAGGCCCACATGATTTGCCTCAAAATCAGACTAAGTGGTCCAATGAGGACAGATCAAAGAACCGTGATAATGTCACAGTTCTTAAAATTTTGAGAGATGCAGTGAATACTGACAAATTTCCCTTCGTTCTCAGGTGTGCGTCTGGAAAAGAAATTTTGGACAGAATCACTGCTGCAAACGGGGAGCAAGAGGATAAATGCTTGATGGCCAATCAGAGAGAGAATGATGATGATACAACTTCTCAGGTAAGCTCCGGATCAGAAGAACCTTCGTTTGATGAATTGGTTGTGATGTATGCAGAATTGTTAGAAGTGTCTAAGAAAATGAAATCTGAAAATAAAAGATTGAAGAAAAAGATCGAACAAAGTAAATCTGAATTGGTTGTTCATAATAGCAAGGAATAGATTTCGTCCTTGAAATATGAGAATCAAGAATGCTTAAATAAAATCTCTGAATTGGAAGATCAACTGAAGACTAAAAACGGTGAACATCAAATAAAATTACAGGAGTTGAACAAGATGAACTGTGAAATGGATAAACTGAAACTTGAAAACATAGAATTTCAGAAAAATAATGAAAATCTTGAAGCTAGAATAAATAAAATCAATGGGGAAGTTTTACATATTGCGTATGTAGAGTCAGATTGCAACAAATACTTTTTTCTAAGAGAACGCAACGAAGAACTCTATAGTGAAAATGAATGGCTGATGAAGTTGATTGTCTCTCTTAAAGAAGAAAACAAAGATTTATTGAATGAGAAAATTAAAGTCGAACAAAGAGAGGAGGAATTAAATGAAAGACTGGATTCTGTATCCAGTGGTGAAGAAATTGAGAAGCTGACCAAAGAAAACAAAGAACTGAAAGAACTAAACAAGAAACTCATGGTCCTAAATATTGTTATTTCAGAGAGGCTTCGGGCTATCGAGAGAGAAAGATCTGCTAATAAAGAAATTCAAGCTGAAAAACTTGAGGAGGAAAATATTGAATTGAAAGCTGAAATTGAAAAATTAAAACGGTTAAACATTGGTATGTCCGAAAAGCTTCTCACCTTAGAAAAAGGAAAAACTGTTTGTAATGAAGAATCTAAAAAATTGAGCAATCTGGAACAAGAAATTGAGAAATATAAAACTACAAACAAAGTACTAAGTGAATGTGTTAATTACAGTGAACAAGAGATTGCTAGTTATGAAATTCACATTGCCTCTTTGGAAAATAAAATTCATGATCTGGAAAACTCACCACCCAAGTCTGCTAAAAATAAAGGAAAAATGAAAGTTGTCATGAAAGGTGAGGATGATAATTCAAGAAAGGGGATAAGTTGTAGTTCTGATATTAAGAAAATGATTAGAAACTAACTATACACCACTTTTGTGTAAAGCTCTGATGTAGCTGGTACCACAAGTCAACCCCCAAAATAAAATAAAAATTTGAAAACAGCTTCATCATCAGTATTTCAATTTAAGGCTCAGAGAAATGAAAAACAAACAAATGCTCTGAAAAAGGGCAAACAACTGAAAAAGAATGCTTATTTGAATAAAGTCAAGGTTGTCCCTACTTGTGCTGTTAACTCTGCTAGCTCTGTGGAATCTGATGGATTAGTGCATGATGTTCATAAGTCTGTTACTCATTCGCATGCACATGAAAAGAATGATTATTGTCATTACTGTGGTAGGCATGGTCACTTCATGAATGAATGCTTTGTCATGGAACAAGATGATAGGATCCATGTTAAATCTTTTGTAAATCATCATGGCCCTCATAGAAACAAACCTGTATCAAACCAGCACATCACATGCTTTAACTGTAACAAGCCTAGTCACAAGACTATTGAATGCTGGTCAGGGTCTCATTGGGATAAAGTTGGCTCTAGTAGTAAGCACATTAGGTGCTTTGAGTGTGGGAGGCATGGCTATACAGTCAAGGACTGTTGGCATGGTAAGGGAAATTCAATAGAATCCAAATTTGCTAAATTTCTTGTAAAAAGACATGAGCCTGATAGGAACCTTAAAGGAATGAGCTTTTCATGTTTCAATTGTGGAAAGCCAGGTCATAAATCTACAAATTGCCGACTAAATAAAAATAAGAGACAAAATGTTCATGTAAACAACAGAAACTTTCATGCTCATGCACATAGAGTTCTTTCTTATGTTGATGTGCATAATAAGGTCAAAAACTCTGTTGGTACATGTAGATACTGTGGAAAATTTGGACATTCAATGGATGACTATTCTCTGATGAAATTTGATGATCATCTAGCTAAGAAACTGTTTAGAACACCTGCTGGGAGTAATATAGGACCCAAGGCTGCTTGGGTTCCTGTCGGATCGAAATAATTCAATTTTTGTAGGTGTGCCTTGGAAGTTGATGAATAAAGGGGTTAATAATCCAAGGCACTCAAGAATGAAACCCCCAAGATTGCACTATTCAGGTCAGTTCTGAAAATCTGTTCTAAATTTTATTATCAAAAATTATTTACTTTAGATGTTTGTATATCATATTAATCTGTCTGTGCTTAATTGAAATCTTTTGAAAATTTGCTTGCTTTCGCATGATGTTCATGCTGCTCATGACCAGTTTTGTTGCATAATGCATATATACAGTGTGATGCATTGCACATCATCTAAATTGAAAAATCCAAAAAGAAATAACTCATTACATCTAGACAGGGGGAGTATTTTAGACTCACTAGTCGTTCACCTCTTGAACCCTTCCTGTCTAGCAATTCGGCTCACTTTCATATTCATGTGTGTTGATTTCATTCTGATTTGAGAGTTGAATTGTTTGAAAAATTATCCTGTGTCAGCCTGTCATTGATTTCTGAATAAAGAATGTTCTGATGTTTAAATAATTATTTTACACAGCTGAGTGCCATATGCATGCCTTGCATAGTTGATGTTTCAAATTGATGTATGTACTGCACCGAGTTTAAATCAATGTATTTTTTGCACGTAGTCGATGCAGTGTGTAAGCACTTGCAGTCGATGCATGTATTGCACCAAGTATAGGTAGTTGCATGTCTTGCATATAGTCCGTGCATCTTGTGTTTAAATAGCATGTAGGTCGGTGCATCTTATGTCCACATTGCATGCAGGTCCGTGCACTTCGTGTCTTTCACATGTCAAGGTCGGTGCATTGTATGCTTCATGCATGATTCAAGTCGGTGCATCATAATGTCAGGGAGAGGGTAGTAATGTCTGAACTTGGTGTATCAAGTAGTCTCTCTCTCTCTGATTGCATTGCATGTCTGATCCATGAGCACAAATCATAAAACCATGTGTTAGGTTTTCATTGAATACTATGCATTTAGTCAGAGGGAGTAGATGGATGTCTTTCAGAAAATTCATTTCATAAGATGACCCATTGCATCCAGACAGGAGGAGCATTTTTGACCTATTAATCCGTTTCAATCCAGACTCTTCCTGTCCAAATATTTGAATTACTCTCTTTGATGCGGGACGGACCACGGACTCGACTTGAATTAGGAATGCGATCCTCGACTCTAGACGAGCTCGCGATTGTCCCTTAGCGCGGGAAACGTGGGACCGGGCACGGTTAAGAAACCGGCCGTGAGTCACGGGTATCGGCTTTCCGTGTAGACTCGGATCGAGTCACGGGACGGTACACTCAATCTCGCTCTCTCGCAGCGGTGATAATAGAATATCAAGCTAGAAACCTACTCTCGCAGCGGCATTCAAATCTATACAAGATAAGCAAATGCGATAAAGAGTGGGGAGCGAGTATACCTCCACGCTCCGGGCGTGGGGAAGACGTTCCCGGCCAGTTACGGTAACTCCCGGTTAACAACAGTAAAAGTTAATTACAACAGTTAAATTTTATTGCCCACTCCACGCAGGGAGGTAAAGGGCTACAAGTGGGCCCGGGAGGACCGACCCTGGGTTGACGAGCAGCAATCTGGAGGCAAACTCGGCACTAACTCGGCCTGCTGGTCCGACTTGGCACTATTCCAACTGGGTGCTGACTCAACTCGATAGCTAACTCGGTGGACAGCAAGCAATGGCTTCCAAAGGAACGTTGCCTTCCTGACGTCTTCTGGAGGCGCCGCTTGGCTGGGACGTTGGCGGGATGTCTCTGATCGACTCCCTGAAGGGGCGGCTCCTGAAGTTGACTTTTGACACTTGTTCTTGAATTTTTTTCAGACTGTAATTTCGGACCTGCACACAGGACAGATCTGCAGGCCTTGACGGTAAAAATGCTTGCACCCAGATCCGGAGGCCGATCGAGGCGTGGCTGGTACCGTTGGAAAGAAGACTCAAGGATCTACAACATACATTTTTTACAGCTTCATCCACCACACGGATTGAAAATGAAAATTTCTACAAACGGACTTTTTTCCTGACTCGGACTGACAGACACAAAGGGCAGCAAACAATCTAACTGAAACACACCTTTGACTGAGGGGTAAAAGATTTTTGTAGACTCCAAGAAAATTATGGTGGAAGGGTATATACGTGGGGAACACTCAGTATTGTTTTGGGATTTTCTAAAAATAGATAAGAGGGTGGAAAAAATAGAACAAGATGACTCTATACTGTAGATCTGCAGAATGACAGATTGACAGGGGTGGTATAGAAATTGCGGGAAAAATATCAAACAAGATCAGAATGAGGCATAAGATATATGGATGGAAAGCTATCAAAGAGAGGAACAAGCGCTCAAAATGTCAGCTCGATCAGACAACAGTATAAAAAGATAGATCCACGGAGGTGGGGTTCTGTCCTGATGGAGACAGAACTCCGGTGGCGGCGGCGCGACGGCGGTGCGACGGCGGCGGCGGCAGCTTCAGAAAGGGAACTCAGAGGATGAGAGGGGGAGGTAGAAAGGGTCTCCTACCTTAGATTTCTGGAGGAAGGGGAAGACAGCAAGGAGATAGGGGGAGAGGGGCGCACCCTCCAAGAGCTCTCTTGGGGCAAAATGCCATTTTTCCTTCATTAATCTAACTAAATCACAAAATACAAGCTATATATATGAAATGGCAAATGACTCCAATTTCCCTCAGACCTAGGGTTTAGATAATATTAAATGTTTCAAACAAAATAAAAAAATCCTAATTATATCTAATGGGGGGGGCGCCCCCTTGACCAAGGGGGGGGGGGTTGGTAAGGTAGGTGACCTACCTTTGAATTTTTAACCCCTTTGTCTCCCATGTGGTCAATTAGCATTCAAACCTTCTAGATGGCCACCTAGGATGGTTGACCAGCCCCACATAGCTTAGGTGGACCAATGGGAAAGGGCTGGGGGCCCCCTTGCTGGACCTACTGGCAAATTACATAGAAACCCACACAATCTTAGGGAATGACGCATTGGCTTACAAAGCCTTACAATTGCACATATACTTTCCTAATGATATAAAAGTAAATAAAATGACTCAAATGTAAAATAAAAAGTTAGTACTCGGCGTCGATTCCCATCAACTCTCCCCGGGTGGGAAGAACTCGACCCCGTCGAGTAAGGGGTGCGACTGCTCGAGTAGCTCCGGCGGGTCCGTCATCGTACCTGGAAGCACGGAGTACGCTTCACTCCAAGTAATCGACACCTGCTCACCCCGTATAGATTCAATATGAACACGCTGCCATGGGAATAAGGCTAGAGGTTGACACTCCGGGGTGGGGTCTCTCTCAAATGAGGGAAGGCGGCTCGAAGACTCACTAGGAATCACCGCTTGTCCCTTATGTGACTAGATCCGATATGAGGTAGAACCGATCCCAATAGTCCGACAAGTCTCGAACTTGAAAGGGCTAACAACGCGAGCATACAAACCGACTCGACTCGTTGGATGCACAGACACACAAGACCCTACACACACCTAATGTTAGTCCGACCCTTACATGGGTGATGGCAGACCAGGACACCCGAATATGTGCCATGCATGCACTAGTGGCAACCGATGGTTGGCGGAAAGTGGGACTCCTAGACACCCTACTTTGTCCCTAACATGCGACTGCCTATTGGATTTGGGAGACTCGAGAGGGCTAGGTGAGCCGAATGTAGGTGCATCGTGGACGGGCTTGGTGGGTATGGAGGATCCGGCCCGTAGGAAAGGGGTATGAAAGTGGACTTCCCCGACAAGGTAGAATGGAAGTGATGGATCACTAGGCCCACTAGAGAAGGGGTCGAATGGGTCCAAGAATGTGTGACCCTTTGATTTCTCCATTACATAGTCCCATGGGTGAAATTCATGAAGGTGATGATCACCTACATCCATCGTGGTAGATGGGACCGTGCATAGGAGATATGACTCCTCCCTCGGAAGAAAAGTAATGAAGTCGGGCTCGTCCGGTAGCGGGAGAAGTAGAAGAACCTCCGTGGTAACACAACCCACGGTGCATGCGGAGATAATGGACCCTAAGGCCAGATGGGTGAAGCTACGGCTAGTGGGTTGGTCGAAGCTTCGGGCCAATAAATGCGTCAACTTCCATTGCGCGTCTAATCCCATAATAAGGTCATCCAATGTATCAACATGATGACTAGACCGAAAGGTAGTGTGGAAGGAGTTGACGGGCACTATAGGTAAGGTGGGGTCCATTGATGGATATGGACGTGGGACCAAGCCATCCTTGAGCCAACTAAGAAGTGGCTCGGCTATGTATAGCGTTCCCGTAAGAAACACGGGTGGCTTCGGTTTTGGTGGCTCCAAATAAGATGGTTCCGAATAAAGTTCGGAAGTAGATGACAATGGAGCACTCACGGATGGTCTTTAGAAATTCCACTAAAATTCGTGGGTGGAGGGGTTGGTGGATATAACCTCCATTAAATTTTAGGGCTCCATAAAAAATCAAAAAGTGGTGTGGAGATGGGAAACTCAGGGTTGCTGTCACTGTAGACAGAAACTTGGCAGAATTGGAATGAAATGGTGGACGAAAATGAAAAAATAGAAATGAGAAACTAGAGGCCAAACCAATTTTTGGTGAACATGAGGAAAACCTCTAGAACACGTCCTAAAAATTTGAGTTCAAGAAGAATCCTTGACTGAGAGATAAAATTCATTGAAGAGTCTGCTGTCCTAGATGGACAGAACTTCAGAATCGACTTCACGGCAGCTCGATGGTGGCACGAACGGCGGCGGCACAGAATGAAACTAGAAGTGGAGGGGCTAAGATAGAAGGGCTACAACCCTGAAACACAGAGGGGGGAGATGGAATTCCAGAGGGAGAGAGGAGAGAGGGCACACCCTTCATGCTTCAAGCAATTTTCACATAATTTCTTCATTAATCTCTAATGACACTATACATAGGCTTATATAGAGAATGGCAAGGGGTGGGGGGCTGGAAATTTCATGGGAAGGAGGCCATTTTCTTCCCCCATGTGGTCAAAAATCTAAAATAAATAAATTACATATGGAGGGGACACTCCTTTGACTAGGTAGGTAAGGTAGGTGGCCTCCCTTTGACATTTTCAACCACTTGTCTCCCATGTGTCCAATTGACCTTCTAGATGCCACCTAAGACTTTGACCAGCCCCACATGGACCCATATGGCTTATGTGGACCAATGGGGAAGGAGTGAGGGCCCCCTTGTTGGACCTACTGATATTTTGCACAAAAACCCAAATAATCCAAGGGAATGACACATTAGCTTATAAAGCCTTACAATTACACATATACTTTCCCAAGGATATAAAAGTAAATAAAAGGACTCAAATGTAAAATAAAAAGTCATTACTCGACGTCGATTCCCATCACTCTTGCTCTTGTGTATTTCACTCGAATTCTTAACTATCATTATATGACAAGCTGATCTGTCTGTACTCTAGACTCAGCTACCATATTTTGATATGCATAACTTTGATGCTTTCTTCTTGGTTGCTGTTATTTGGACGGCCAGCTTTTCCCACTCACTCACATTCCTTCAAGCTGGTCTGACTGGTTTGGTTCTATGCTGTGAATATCATAGAATTCTTCTCTCTTTATTAATCATCGGTTGAAATCCTTTGAAAATATGTTCAAATTCTTTCATATCAGAATTCTGTGCTCTAGTGTAGATAAGTTGTTCAGTTACATTGATTGGACTGATTTGAGAAATCTAAGTTGTGTATCATGTTTATATGTCTGAAACCTTAGAAGAAACTCCAATCATACAGAGTTAAGAATGTCCACTGATTCAAATTGGTATAAGTCTAATGTATCCTCAGATTTGAATTTGAATGTTTGAAAGTATCTGAATCATAAGTTTTAATAATTCTTAACCATCCATGTCATAAAATATCTAGACTCATTCATCTGAATTCTGAAAATATGAGATCAAGGCTACTTTGGTAGAGATACATAGAGGTAGTATTGTTTTTAAACATCATGTTGAAAAAGGTTATCTAAGAAGAAAAATAATTATCAGAGCAATGACCTTGGTCACTGAGAAACTAGGTCCTCTATCAAAGAAATAGAGTAAACCTAAGTCATGAAGTGCCATAGTTATCTCTGGTGGAAAAATGATTGAAAATCTGATAGAGCAATGGCATGACCGTGTTGAGTAACTGGAGATTCTGGCCTCTAATCAAGGTGTCTCCTCATGTAAAAAGATACTTCATTTGCTAACGCTGTGCTCACATCTAAGAGGCAATGCCAGTTATCACACTGAGTAACCGGGACACTTCACCTGAGACGTGTTGTGCCTCATGTAAAAATGTGTTGATCAACTAAAATTGCTCAAGAAAAATAATGTGCTGATCAAAAGTAAATATCTTGCAAGTTCAGTCAACCTCACATTCTAGCAAAGGTGGTTAATCTCAATACTACCTTATGTAACTCTCAAAGGTGTCATTGAGAGTATTTGAGTAAGTTGGAAGATGATTGATCTGGAGCATTACTTGATTAGCTGGTTAATCTTTATTAAAATTTAGTTTCAGATATGAGTAATGAATTTAATTAACAGATTCAGTATACATCATGCTTAAACTAGGTGGGTAATGTAGGTTAATTCATAACCCCTTATGATAGGAGAGTCTATCCTTGCATGGACTTATAACTGTGGTACCTGCTATATAGTAATTTCTTCTGATCAGGTTCACCTCTGACAACTTGATCATCCACCTATTGGTCACTTCCTGCTCTGTGACTGTCATATCCTGCTCAATCTCTGCTGAATGATTCTTGAAAAATCCTGTGCTACTCTTCCAGTGATATCACTCTAACTTTGGCTACACTTACTTCATTTACATCACCAGTCTCATTTTACACACTGTTGGAATCTTTCATCTTGTTTCTATATCCCTAATGAAATATTCTTGGAACCGATTCTGGTTCTGTGGGCTTTCCACATGCATTTTTCTGACCATACAAATGTGAGTTGCCACGCCCAATATTACCTTGTTCACTTGCAGCCTTCTGAACTTCAGAATTCTTTGAACTTCAGAATTCTTATGGTGGTGGATTCCAAATTGATTCATTGGATAACCAGAGTTCATCCCTGTAGGTACACCCTGTGTCTTGATATCACAAGCAATAACAGGTTTCAAGCTATTTTGTCTACATTTTCTGCTTCTCACTGTCCTTGTGATATCTGATTCCACTCATATCTTCAGGGGGAGGTTTGATATTTTGGGGGGAGAATAGCTCTCATGTGCTTTCCTGCTGTCAACGGGGTAGAGTTTATTGCATTTCATTCATTCCTGCTCATTCACTCTCTCAAACTATTTTCTTTTTGATGAAGTCAAAGGGGGAGAATAGTTTGAGTCAGTGTGACTCATGGTGTTGCCATCATCAAAAAGGGGGAGATTGTTGTGCCCCTTTGGTTATGATGATGGTTTCGATTTGATGATGGTTTTGATGTTAGCAACACTATAAGTCACACTGACTGTGATACATACATTGAATCTGATGATGGTTTGTATGTGGCATCCTGATGATATTAATGTCTATGCACGCATGCATTGGCTAAGTCAGTGTACTTTAGCGGTTAAGTCATTATCTAAGGCTAAGTCTGAGCAGTTATTCCCTGTGTGAACACTGAGTCCGTGCATATGTGCACTTACAACATATTGAGTCCATGCATGTTTGGCTTAATGCCTCATCAAGTCTATAATATCTTCATAAATGTCTGACGATCCTATGTCTTGATGGACTAACAAGACAACTGCTCACAACAGTTAAGAAGGGCACGTGATCCAAGGTGGATCGTCCCTGACAGATGACTGCCACGTGGAAGCTATAGTACCCAAATTTGTGACACGTGGTCAAGACATTCCTGAAGCTTCCTGGCGGGAGTGTTATCTCCACACTCCTAGGGTGAGTGCTCGTGGGTCACAGACTAAACGAATATAAAAGACCTTCCTCCTGCGAACAAGAAGAAGAATTCCAGAGAAAAAGAAAAAGATTGGAATCACTTGAGAGAAGTAGCAGAGCAGAGAGAAAAGAAGAAGAGTTGTAGAGAAGACAAGAGCAGAAGTGAAAGAGCAAAAGCTCGTGAGATCAGGGTAGAAGAAGTGAAAGAAAGATAGAGAGAGTTCGAGGAGAGGAAAAGAAGCATCATCAGAAGATATGTCCCTATTGGAATCTGGATCAAATCTAATTCAGTCAGCTCCATGGGAGCCACATCTGTGTTGCTATCGTTTACATCTTTCAGTTGCTGTGTTTTCTTGTCTTTTGTTTTCTTTTGAACCTTATTTCAAGCTGTTAGTCAGCGGAGCAAGCTGTGTTGCTCAGTGGTTGCAGAGGAGGATTCCTGTAGTCGACTAAGCTGTATTGCCCAATGGGTCAAGCTGTTAGGCAACGGATGGCTAAGCTGTATTGCCTAGCGGAAGCAAGCTGTGATGCTCAGCGGTTGTAGGCAAGCTGTGAGGCCCAGCAGTTAAGCTATGTATCAGCGAGAATCCACACTCTGGTTTGAGTGTGGGGTGGACGTAGGTTTGGAGGATCGAACCACCTAAAAATCTTCTATCCATTGTGGTGTGATTGCTTGTCTTATTCCGTTAGATGAATGCTTAGGCACGATCTGTTTCTCTCTGTCTAGTAAAGTTGTTGATTGCGCACTGTCTGTTCGATGACTATATTGAGAGTCCTTTGACATTGATCCTAAGTCACTAATCCGTTCATTTGTAAGCATTTTAGTTGACTTAGTGAATCTGTTAATTCCGCAACTGTTCATTGGCTTTCAATTTTTATCAGGAAGTTTTAATTGGGCAAGAGTTTTATAAGGGAATTCATTCAACCCCCCTTCTGAATCCGAGCCTTGGCCCTTAATCTTGGTATCAGAACATACCGTCTAGGACTCATTTGACCCTATCAGGTACCCCAACCTCTTATTTTCTGGTGTCAGGTATTCTAGACACCTATCCCTTATTTCGGTCCTTAAAGACGATAAATTATTGAAGAAGGGTTGTGCGGCTTTCTTAGTTTCTATGAATATAGCCAAGCATAAGTGGTGGGGACACCGGCACTACCGGACCCACTACTCAGAGCCGACGCCGCACCGCCCTGACCGCACCGAGCTTATGGCTCGGAGACTCAGCTTCCTAAAGACTCGGCGTCTTGAGTACGTATTTGTGTGTATTGCGTATGTATTTTTATTTGTGTGTATTTTATTGTGGTGGTATTTGTATTATTAAAATCACCTAGTTAAAGTATTTTATTTTATTGGGTCAAAGTCAAGTGTTGGTAGTTGGCTTTTATTTTATTAGGCTAGGATATGGAAGTCTTTAGTTGAAAAGGCTAGGGGCATTCTTGTCCTAGTGGGATTTGACCTTTCCTATATAAAGGGGGCAAGTGTAATGGTTTAAGGTATTAAAAGTTTTTGAAAGAAATCATGTAAGGTGCCTTGCCCCTTTGTTCCTTCCCTTCCCTCTTAGCTCCATTGTGAGATTTGAGCGTCGCCCGGTGAGAGGCCGTTTGATGTGAGGCCGAGCTGCGCGAGACAGTGGTTATCCTGTCCTGTTCGCGTCACCGAAGTGCCGTCGATCCTTCCTTCGACGCCGCCGCGTCAAATTTAGTATCAGAGCCCAACAACGGCGCCTCCGTCAACCCCGACGTCCGCGTCATCTCTCCTTCCCCACTTCTGTACGTGAAAAAAAAAAGGAGGAGAGAAGGTTTGCTTCTCTCGGCTGAGAGAAGGAAAAAAAAATGTGTTCGCGGGCCGGGCATCGTTGCCCGTGCCCGCATTAGAATTTTCCCTTCGCCGCAACGGCCAGCCCCAGTAGCCCTAACCTCCGCGAGCCACCATGCGGTCACTCGCGCCTGCTCCCTTCGCACACCCGGCCAGCGCCAGCGCTCCCGCACCCCGCGCTCACCCTGCCAGCCCTCGCCGCCTGTGCCCTGCACCCAGCCAGCACGCACGCCCGCACCGCGTGAACCCCACCCGCGCACGCGCCGCCGCACCACGGCCTCCTGTGCCCGCTCACCGCAGGCACTGGTCACCCACAGCTGTGATTGCGCATGCGCCCGCGCCCACGCACCCATGCGCTAGCCCGGCCGCGCAGCACCAGCGCCCGCGGGCGCTCGCCTGCGTACGTCCGCCAGCGCCCGCAGGCTGCCCCGAGTCGTCGTCGCCCGTAGTCGCGCCCGCCCTCGCGGCCACCCGCCCGCGCGCACCTGCCACGCCCGCCCGCGCTACTATCCGCGCCCGCGCCACGCGCCCGCCACCATGCGCCTGCTGACCGCCCACCTCCCCTGACCACCCAGCGCATGGCCGTCGGCCTTCTTGACCTGCCAACCGCGTGAGACACGCGCAGGACAGGTTTGAAAAAAAGTTATATATATATATATATATATATATATATATATATAAAATTAAAAAAATGGAGTTGTTGGAAGAATTAAATATATATATATTATATATTAGGGATATATAATATTATAGATATACATATCTATTGATTGAATTAGTGGCACCCGAGTCCACTTCGGCGGCCTGAGCAACGCCCGGGTCGCTTGGTCGTCGACAGACGATTCGAAATCTATGGAGTGTGAGCGACCGTGAGTCTCCTTGCGCGGAGAAAGTTTGAATTAATTTGTTCCCCTGCGCGAGAAAAATTTTAAATTACGTGGTTTTGTAATAATTGCACCCTCCCTGCGTGGAGTGAATTTTGTAACCGCTCAAGCTTCATCGACGCCTTGCGGACAAGCACATCCCCACTCGCCTTCGTCTCCGGTCGGAGCTAGACTTTTGAGTCTAGCTGTGCTTCAATCATTTGCTCATTTAGTATCTTTATCAGTTGTCGCGCGACGAAGTGAGAGAGAGCCCTATTCATGCAGCCTGTCTCCTGAGTGCATCGCTGTGGACGGAGAGAGAGGGCTTGTATACGCCCTTCCTTTAAGCCCTCGAACTACCGCACTAGGGCACCATAATTGTCAGGAGGTAGTTCCACAACTACTTCACCTACGGGCGAGCAACCCTCCCTGACCGGTCCCTTCACAAAAGGAATTGACCCTTTGCAATATTAGCCAACAAATTGGGTCTACACCTTGCTAATTTTTGGTCCCAGGATTGCATCATTTAGGTCCAAGTCCGTGCATGTCACGTTGGTTTAGGAATTCATCAGGCCGTCTAGAGCGCACTTCAACGCTACAATCACCCATGGATCAGGATAGCATGGATGCCATGCTAGCCCAGCTCGAACAACATCTTATGGCCCAAATTGAAAGATCTATAGGCCAATTGCGAGCAGAGCTAGGTGAGAGGATCCGAGCCTTAGAGGATCACGTGAAGAAAGGAAGGGAGGTTAAATGGCCGCGGAGATCCCATAGCCAACCCTAGGGAAGAGAGAGACCAAGCCCGTCAGAATCAGGCTCCTTAAGGTAGAAAGCAAGAGGATCATGCGTCTCGAGGGAGAGACCACGACGATGAGGAGATTATCCTACGGAACGTCAAAATAGACGCGCCTAGTTTTGATAGGTCCCTCAATCCCGCCACATATCTTGATTGGGAGACTGGGATGGATTAATATTTTGATTGGCATCGCCACATGACCCCTGCTATAAGGGTGAGGTTTGTCAAAATGAAGCTCCTAGGTCAAGCCAAGACCTATTGGTGCAACGTCGAGAATCCCCTAGCAAGGAGACGAGAGGAGCCCATAAACACGTGAGAAGAAATGAAGGAGAAACTAAGGGAGAAGTACCTTCCACCCTCCTACCATCAGCGTCTTTTAGACCAATGGCAGAAACTCACCCAAGATGAAAAGTCCATGGACGAGTACATAGCCAAATTTGATGAATTCTTCCTTCGGAGTCGAGTCGTGGAGGATGCCTCTGTCACCCTCTCGCGATTTAGAGCTGGCCTACACGAGAGTATCCAGCGGGAACTATTTCTACGAGAGGTTAACACTCTCGAGCACGCCTACCAGGTTGCTCGAGATGTCGAGTGGTTTCAAAGGGTGGTTCCACTTCAGGTCCCCACCTACCACCAACCTGAAGCCCGAAACCCCATGGTCCGCTACTTTGAGAGGCCTTGCCCCTCCACTTTCTATGTCCCTACTGCTACCCCACTCTGGGTGGTTGCCCCTACTGTTCCTTTCATAAGGAACCCCTTACCCGCACCCGCTGCTGTGCCCAGGCTGGAGTACACTCCGCTAATTGATAGGAGGGATGACAAGGGAAATGGAGTCATCCCTAGCACCTCCCAACCAGTCCCTGTCTCAGGAATTCGCTGCTTTAGGTGCCATAACCTAGGGCATGTTGCCACCAATTGCCCCACCCGAGCCATGGTCATCACCGACCCCCAACCTATGGAGCCTCCACCATAGGAAGAAGAAACCATTAAGAGGTATGAGGCCGATCCTAACCTCATCACCCAGTTTGAGGAAATAGACGTAGGATTTGATGGCACGTATGTCGAGTACTTGCAAGTTGGCGATATTACCGAGAGTTCTAGCCATGGATGATTAGGTGTAGTTTGCTGCATCCTAACACACCCCTAGGAGGACGACTGGCGTCGAACCTCCATCTTCCAAACCTACATCATGGTGAAGTCTCAACCCTGCAAGGTGATCTTTGACAACGGAAGCTGTATCAACGCAGTCTCTTCAGACTTTGTCTCTCGTCTAGATCTACCTACCCACCCTCATCCTAGGCCATACAACGTGGCTTGGGTTGACGACACTTCTATCCCAGTCACCACTATATGTGTCATTCCCATCCAATTCTGGTCCTACCAAGGATAGATCTTATGCGATGTAGTGCCAATGAAGGTCAGTAGCATCATCCTAGGAAGACTATGGATCTATGATGTAGACCTCACTACATTTGGTCGATCCAATAAGTGTTTCTTCTCACACGATGGGAAGAAGATACAATTGTACCCGGCAACCCCAAAGGTGACCCCGAGAAAGAGTTCCACCTCCATTCCCACTGGAACCCCTAAGGTTCAGGAGAGTCCCCGAACTCCTAATGAGGGGAAACTTCCCATCCCATCCTCTCCTACATCTATCACACCCGTTCCCAAGGCCCCTAAGGTTGGTCATGACCTAGTTAGGCGCCTTAACTTCATCAGTGTCTGAGAGCTAAACAGAGAGGTTGCTGAGGGTGCCCTTGTTTGGGCTGTTGTCGTCACTATCACACTCGAGAAGTCCCAAGTCTCAGTCCCACCTAAAGTCCAGGCAATCTTGCAGGACTTCCAAGATATCTTCCCTGAGGACTTACCCTCTAGACTCCCTCCCATGCGTGATGTACAACACGCCATTGACCTTGTCCCCGGGTCCACCCTACCCAACCTTCCTCATTACCGACTGAACCCCAAGGAGCATGCTGAGCTCCAAAGAATTGTCGAGGACTTTATTGAAAAGGGTTTCCACAGGGTGAGCAAGACCCCATGTGCTGTTCCTACCTTGCTCACACCAAAGAAAGATGGCACCTGGCGGATGTGTGTTGACAGTCGCGCCATCAACAAAATCACTGTCAAGTATAGATTTCTCATTCTCTGTCTTGATGACATGCTTGACATGATGCGTGGATCCACCATCTTTTCCAAGATTGACTTGAAAAGTGGCTACCACCAGGTCGAATCCGACCAAGGGATGAGTGGAAGACCGCCTTCAAAATAAAAGAAGGTATGTATGAATGGCTCGTCATGCCATTTGGGCTATCTAATCCCCCCAACACTTTTATGAGACTTATGACGGAAGTCCTTCACCCTCTTATTGGTCGATTTGTTGTTGTCTACTTTGACGACATTCTCATCTATAGCCACAACCCTTAGGACCACATCCGGCATTTGAGAGAAGTCTGCGAGACTTTGAGGAGAGAAACCCTGTATGCCAATCTTAAGAAGTGTGAATTCATGACAGACCGGGTCACTTTCCTCGGCTTTGTGGTTTCGAGTCAAGGAGTGTCTGTAGACCAATCCAAGGTCCAAGCCTTAGTAGACTGGCCCGAGCCCCAGAACGTCTATGACGTTCACAGTTTCCATGGGCTAGCCACTTTCTATAGACGCTTCATAATGCATTTTAGCGCCATTATGGCACCCATTACGGATTACATATGTAAAGGGAATTTTGAGTGGACCAAATTCGCCTCCCAGGCTTTTTCTGTCATAAAGGAGCTCATGACCAAAGCCCCTGTCCTCCGCCTGCCAGACTTTTTCAAAGTCTTTGAATATCCTGTGTTGCATCTGCCGTAGGTATAGGAGGAGTGCTTTGTCAAGAAAGCCACCCTGTGGCTTATTTCAGCGAGATGCTTTCTGATGCAAAGCTTCGTTACTCCACCTACGATAAGGAGTTCTATGCCATGGTCCAAGCTCTCAAACACTGGAGACATTATCTCTTACCTCAAGAGTTTGTCTTATATTCGCACCACGAGACTCTGAAATTCTTTAGCTCTCAGAAGGGCTTAAACCCAAGGCATGGTCGGTGGGTAGATGTCACGCCCCGAACCGATAGCAACGGGAAGCGATGCTCGGAACGTGGCAGCGAAACAGTCATGATAATTAGAGCAGAAATAAATAAACACAATAAATAATATTAAACACATGGAGGCCATTAATTTGAGAAAAAAATGTGATTTTAGTGATATTTATAAATTTAAATACAATGTGGACTCAATAAAAGAAATAAAGAAGGGAAAATAGCAAGAACCACAATACTATCTAGACTCAAGAAAATAAAAGACTCTGGTCTCTAAGCTCCAGGTTCACTCAATCACGCTATCTCGATCCCAATTGCAAGCGTTCCATCTACCTCATTACTTGAAAGGGATGGAAATAAGGGGGGGTGAATGAGAGCTCAGTAGGAATTATACTCTATCATCAGGCAAGATTTAAGTAATTAATCATTTTCATGAATGCATAAATAAACCGAGAATTTAATAAAACAAGCTGGTAACCAACAAGATCAGAAGATAATTGATAGATAAATGGAAAGGAACATTTCAAATCGAGATAGCAGAACAAATAACCAGAATTTCACGTGAGTGGCAACATGCCAAGTCAAGTCAAGTCAATACATCATGCACGATAGTAAGTGAATGGCCTTTTATTGAGTCAAGACAAGTTGAGTCATGCAAGCAAGCACTTTCCTACTTTCAAGCAAGTATAGCAAGTATCACAAGAGTGTGGAATGTCGTAGACCCAACATGCTAGATAGTACCGGTGCCAAATGTCACACCTAGTCATTCACCTCCCCGGGGATCAAGTACTTTTCGGGTGCGCCTCCCAGGACCAGACTTGGCCCTTTAATGTGTTTACCTTGGCATTGATTTAGTTGGATCATAGATTCCACGAGTCTAGACATCTGCATTAATAATGGCCAAGAGTTCCAAGATCAAGCTCATGTAATCAAGGTAAAATGCATAAGAATATTGATTTTCTCGAATTCCAAACAATAAGCTCATTTATCGGAAGGAAATAGTCATTAAAGAAATGACTTCAAGAAATCCAGGTTTTAAAAGAGTACAAGCCATCCATGGCTTGGCTACCGAAGTACACAAGAAACAACGAGAAATCAAGAACCTGGAGGATACACGGTCACATTTGGGCCGCTTATAATAAAACGGTCTAACACTGGACCGCGGAAGATGAACTGGGCCAAGGACAACCCAGCTCGGTGCCAAAAATATAGACGGTCCTATAATGGGCCGTGCAATCATTGAACGGTCTAGCAAGGGCCGCTGAAAGCAATACTGGGCAAGAAAGAACGTGGCCCAGAGTTGGGGGATGTACACGGTCCAAGATGGGCCGTTCAAATAAAAGAACGGTCAATAATGGGCCGTGTACCAACTGAGGTCGGTGCACAACCCAAGCAGGTCGGTGCTTGGCCAGGAAGGTCGGTGCACCTTGCTAAGGTACACGGTCTCAGGAGGGCCGTTCAAAGATGCAAACGGTTCAGGTCCAATCGTGTACGGCTCAGACGGTCCAAAGTGGGCCATGCCAAAGAACAGGGCCAAACGAGCTATCCGATCGAGAGAATCAGGTGCCGGATTTATGGTACAACCTGCCCGGCATCCTAGTGGGAATTCCAGGCTCGCGGGGGCTTACGGAGGCCTCGGAACATGAACACGTAGTCCGGCGGAAGGAATATCCGACGGAGAGGGATTTGATGCCCAAGAATTCAATGGCTCGCAATTAACGGAAAACAAGATATTCGGTCCAGTCACCACCACCGGAGTGACATGACCTTAAAACAGAACTAATAAGATAGCAAGAACAATGAAACTAACATTTATTTTCTCTACTCATTTTCAATTATAAGATATCAAGAATGATGATGATCATGGAGGAATAGTCATGGAGAAGATTAACTTAGATCATTAAATTTCCTTTTCCTTGTTAACATTGTAATATTTAACATAAAAGTCCTACCAGCAAGTTATGAAGCATGGGTTAACATTGCACACACGCCTTAATCGGAAGAACTAAATTATAGAACAACACCGAGTAGCGGTCTTGCAGATGGCCATCACTATTCCCAGACGGTCTGTCCAGGGCCTCTTACAGAAACAAAAATGGTCTAAAGGTGGACTGCTCAGCATCTCAGATGGTCAGAGGATGACCGCTAAGAACCCGCGCAAATCCCCTTTCTCTATTTAAAACCCACCGCCATAAAGCGGTCTATCGAGCGACCGCTAGACTCATAAGCGGTCTATTTGGAGACCGTTAAGCCCAGCGTAGCCCTAAAAAGAAGAAGAAACGGTCGGTCGTTGGGCCGCTTGACCATGAAAACGGTCTATCGCACGACCGCTAGAAGCTAGGCAGTCTCTGAAAGGACGTTTCATCCAATCTGAGCTCAAAAACGTGAAAAACAAGACATCGGTCCAATGAAAGCATGATTACACCATGAATATAACCTGAAAATTAGGCTATTTACCATCAAAAGAGAGGTAACTCAAAAATGTACATGATAGAATGGTCAATTTTAGGATTTCACTACAATTAGCCTATGTAAATCGATCGGGAATGAAGAGAGCATAAACCTTAATCACATGCTTATAATGAAATAAGCAATACGCAAGATATACTTGATAAAATTTAGGCAAAACAGATTCAAATGGAAGCTAAGAACGAGATATATAAGATCTTGTTAATTAATTAGGTTGGGTCGGAGAGAAACCTACCTTAATTGAGGAAGAAAGGGGGAGACACGCTCGCTGAAACCCTAACTCGCACCGTCCTAGAACGCCCAAATTCGCTCGACTCTGACCACGAAAGTCCGCGCCACCTGTTGGAAAAATAAAAGGAGGTCTAGGGCTGCTAAAGCCTTCTATTTATAGGGTCTATGGAGAGTTCTAGCGATCGAATTGGCTTAGAGAGTCCAAGGGAGAAGAATCAGCGAAAATCTCGGTATGCCTACCTAATCCATGCCGCCGCCGTCGAGAGAGGCATCTAGAGGCTAGGGTTTCAGAGGCAAAATGATCTACTAGAGCTTATTTATCAAATGGGCCTGGTTTGGGCTCGAATGGCTGAGAAATGGGCTCGAATTAGATCGATTAAGGTCGGGCTATTAAGAACAACGATTTTAGACTAAACCTCCTTAATTCAACCTAATTAAATTTTTATTAGGGGTCGGCCCAGTTAACAATATTGTTAAACGTTTTGTTCTCTATAAGAAGATAATTTTGCCATATTTTTATAAATTGAACAAAACTTTAACGAACGGGCGAAAAATTAATTAATTGCAATATATATATCTATAAAATTCAGATTATCGTGAAAAATTCAATTGCGTCTCAAAAATATGAAATTTCTTTTATGGTCATGATAGAAAATAATTATTTCTTTTTCATTTATATAGTTTGGTCAAAATCAATTAATTATTTTAAGGAATATTATTGGAATCGTTAATTAAGAAAATGTCTATTTTACCCCTTTACTAACTCGACCTCACTCTCACACGATAATTAATCGCACATTTTTCATTTATAACTATTTGTCACGTTTATTTCAATACATACTTCAAAATTTAAAATTTTATATTTTATTATTTAACCGGGGTGTTACATCCTCCCCCACTTCGAGGAATTTGGTCCCCAAATTCGTCAATCGCCATAAGCTATTCGCAAAATAACATGGTAATCATATAATTAATGAAATGCAAAAGAATTTTATTAGAGTTAAGGATGAGGGAGAGCGATACCTTATATAATTCTTCATTTGATAGAAATATGTTCTAATTTACTTGTGGAATAGCTTAGGGCAATTAGACATTACATGATCTTTATTTCCGCAACGAAGACACGCTCCGCTCCTTCGCCAGCACTCCTTGATTAGATGACCAATTTTGTGACAGTGAAAACATTTCATTTGTCAAAGGTTATGCCTTTTCTTCTTATTACTTCGAACCTTTTTACGATGGACTCGCCACCTTCTAGCGAAACCGAACCTCAGCTTACTCGTAGACCCTCTTACTTTCATTTCAAAAAGGAGCTTAGATACCTGCAAAAACAATTATAAAGTTGGAAATTTATTACTATTACACGTCGTGCTACATAATCTTATACATATTTTATTACTTAACCCAAAGCGCTACCCAATCTCACCAGGTGATGAGAAGGAATGACAAGAATTACACGACCTATTACTTAGGGTAACCTATACTCAAGGACAAGAACCTAGGACTTAAACAACCGAGGCTCTGATACCACTTCTTTCACGCCCCGAACCGATAGCAGCGGGAAGCGGTGCTCGGAACGTGGCAGTGAAACAGTCATGATAATTGGAGCATAAATAAATAAACACAATAAATAATATTCAACACATGAAGGCCATTAATTTGAGAAAAAAATATGATTTTATTGATTTTTGGAAATTTAAATACAATGTGGACTGAATAAAAGAAATAAAGAAGAGAAAATAGCAAGAACAACAATACTATCTAGACTCAAGAAAATAAAAGACTCTGGTCTCTAAGCTCCAGGTTCACTCAATCACGCTGTCCCGATCCCAATTGCAAGCATTCCATCTACCGCGTTACCTGAAAGGGATGAAAATAAGGGGGGGTGAGCGAGAGCTCAGTATGAATTATACTCTATCATCAGGCAAGATTTAAGTAATTAATCATTTTCATGAATGCATAAATAATGCGAGAATTTTAAAAAAACAAGCTGGTAACCAACAAGATCAGAAGATAATTGATAGATAAATGAAAAGTAACATTTCAAATCGAGATAGCAGAACAAATAACCAGAATTTCACGTGAGAGGCCACATGCTAAGTCAAGTCAAGCCAATACATCATGCACGATAATAAGTGAATGACCATTTATCGAGTCAAGACAAGTCGAGTCATGCAAGCAAGCACTTTCCTGCTTTCAAGCAAGTATAGCAAGTATCACAAGAGTGTGGAATGTTGCAGACCCAACACACTAGATAGTACCGGTGCCAAATGCCACACCTAGTCATTCACCTCCCCAGGGATCAAGTACTTTTCGGGTGTGCCTCCCAGGATCAGACTGGGCCCTTTAATGCGTTCACCTTGGCATTGATTTGGTTGGATCATAGATCCCACGAGTCTAGACATCCGCAATAATAATGGCCAAGTGTTCCAAGATCAAGCTCATGTAATCAAGGTAAAATGCATAAGAATATTGATTTTCTCAAATTCCAAAGAATAAGCTCATTTATCGGGAGGAAATAGTCATTAAAGAAATGACTTCAGGAAATCGAGGTTTTAAAAGAGTACAAGCCATCCATGGCCTGGCTACCGAAGTACACAAGAAACCACGAGAAATCAAGAAGCTGGAGGATACACGGTCACATTTGGGCCGCTTATAATAAAACGGTCTAATACTGGACCGGGAAGATGAAATGGGCCAAGGACAACCCAGCTCAGTGCCAAAAATATAGACGGTCCTATAATGGGCCGTGCAATCATTGAACGGTCTAGCAAGGGCCGCTGAAAGCAATACTAGGCAAGAAAGAACGAGGCCCAGAGTTGGGGCATGTACACGGTCCAAGATGGGCCGTTCAAATAACAAAACGGTCAATAATGGGCTGTGTACCAACCGAGGTCGATGCACAACCCAAGCAAGTCGGTGCACAACCCAAGCAGGTCGGTGCATGACCAGGAAGGTCGGTGCACCTGGCTAAGGTACATGGCCTCAGGAGGGCCGTTCAAAGATTCAAACGGTCCAGGTCCAACAGTGTACGGCTCAGACGGTCCAAAGTGGGCCGTGCCAAAGAACAGGGCCAAACGAGCGATCCGATCGAGAGAATCAGGTGCCGGATTTGTGGTACAACCTGCCCGACATCCTAGTGGGAATCCCAGGCTCGCGGGGGCTTACGGAGGCCTCGGAATATGAACACCTAGTCCGGTGGAAGGAATATCCGACGGAGAGGGATTCGATGCCCAAGAATTCAATGGCTCACAATTAACGGAAAACAAGATATTCGGTCCAGTCACCACCCCCGGAGTGACATGACCTTAAAACAGAACTAATAAGATAGCAAGAACAATGAAACTAACATTTATTTTCTCTACTCATTTTCAATGCTAAGATATCAAGAATGATGATGATCATGGAGGAATAGTCATGGAGAAGATTAACTTAGATCATTAAATTTCCTTTTCCTAGTTAACAGTGTGATATTTAACATAAAAGTCCTACCATCAAGTTATGAAGCATGGGTTAACATTGCACACACGCCTTAATCGGAAGAACTAAATTACAAAACAACATAGAGTAGCGGTCTTACAGATGGCCGTCACTGTTCCCAAACGGTCTGTCCAGGGCCTCTTTCAGAAACAAAAATGGTCTAAAGGTGGACTACCCAGTATCTCAGACGGTCAGAGGATGACCGCTAAGAACCTGCACAAATCCCCTTTCTCTATTTAAAACACACCGCCATAAAGCGTTCTATCGAGCGACCGCTAGACTCATAAGCAGTCTATTTGGAGACCGTTAAGCCCAGCGTTGCCCTAAAAAAAAGAAGAAACGGTCGGTCGTTGGGCCGCTAGACCATGAAAATGGTATATCGCGCGACCGCTAGAAGCCAGGCGGTCTCTGAAAGGACATGTCATCCAATCCGAGCTCAAAAACGTGATAAACAAGACATCGGTCCAATGAAAGCATGATTACACCATGAATATAACATGAAAATTAGGCTATTTACTATCAAAAGAGAGGTAACTCAAAAACGTACATGATAAAATGGTCAATTTTAGGATTTCACTACAATTAGCCTATGTAAATCGATCGGGAATGAAGAGAGCATAAACCTTAATCACATGCTCATAATGAAATATGCAATACACAATATATACTTGATAAAATTTAGGCAAAATGGATTCAAATGGAAGCTAAGAACGAGATATATACGATCCTGTTAATTAATTAGGTTGGGCCTGAGAGAAACCTACCTTAATTGAGGAAGAAAGGGGGAGACGCGCTCGCCGAAACACTAACTCGCGTCATCCTAGAACGCCCAAATTCGCTCGACTCCGGCCACGAAAGTCCATGCCACCTATTGGAAAAATAAAAGGAGGCCTAGGGCTGCTAAAGCCCTCTATTTATAGGGTCTATGGAGAGTTCTAGCGATCGAATTGGCTTAGAGTGTCCAAGGGAGAAGAATCAGCGAAAATCTCGGTATGCCTACCTAATCCACACCGTCGCCGTCGAGAGAGGCATCTAGAGGCTAGGGTTTCACGGGCAAAATGATCTACTAGGGCTTATCTATCAAATGGGCCTAGTTTGGGCTCGAATGGCTGAGAAATGGGCTCGAATTAGATCAATTAAGGTCGGGCTATTAAGAACAACGATTTTGGACTAAACCTCCTTAATTCGACCTAATGAAATTTTTATTAGGGGTCGGCCTAGTTAACAATATTGTTAAATGTTATGTTCTCTATAAGAATAGAATTTTGCCATATTTTTATAAATTGATCAAAACTTTAGCGAACGGGCGAAAAATCAATTAATTGCAATATATATATCTATAAAATTCAGATTATGGTGAAAAATTCAATTACGTCTCAAAAATATGAAATTTCTTTGATGGTCATGATAGAAAATAATTATTTCTTTTTCATTTATATAGTTTGGTGAAAATCAATTAATTATTTTAAGGAACATTATTGGAATCGTTAATTAAGAAAATGTCTATTTTACCCCTTTACTAACTCGACCTCACTCTCACACAATAATTAATCGCACATTTTTCATTTATAACCATTTGTCACGTTTATTTCAATACATACTTCAAAATTTAAAATTTTAAATTTTTTTATTTAACCGGGGTGTTACATCCTCCCCCACTTCAAGGAATTTGGTCCCCAAATTCGTCAATCGCCATAAGCTATTCGTAAAATAACATGGTAATCATATAATTAATGAAATGCAAAAGAATTTAACTAGAGTTAAAAATGAGGGAGAGCGATACCTTATATAATTCTTCATTTGATAGAAATCAGTTCCAATTTGCTTGTGGAAGTAGCTTAGGGCAATTAGACATTACATGATCTTTATTTCCGCAACGAAGACATACTCCGCTCCTTCGCCAGCACTCCTTGATTAGATGACCAATTTTGTGATAGTGAAAATATTTCCTTTTCCAAAGGTTATGCATTTTCTTGTTATTACTTCGAACCTTTTTACGATGGACTCGCCACCTTCTAACGAAACCGAATCTCAGCTTACTCGTAGACTCTCTTACTTTCATTTCAAAAAGGAGCTTACATACCTGTAAAAATAATTATAAAGTTAGAAATTTATTACCCTTACACATCGTGCTACGCAATCTTATACATATTTTATTACTTAACCCGAAGCGCTACCCAATCTCACCAAGTGACGAGAAGGGATGACAAGAATTACACGACCTATTACTTAGGGTAACCTATACTCAAGGACAAGAACCTAGGACTTAAACAACCGAGGCTCTGATACCACTTCTTTCACGCCCCGAACCGATAGCAGCGGGAAGCGATGCTCAGAACGTGACAGCGAAACAGTCATGATAATTGGAGTAAAAATAAATAAACACAATAAATATTATTCAACACATGGAGGCCATTAATTTGAGAAAAATGTGATTTTATTGATATTTATAAATTTAAATACAATGTGGACTTAGTAAAAGAAATAAAGAAGGGAAAATAGCAAGAACCACAATACTATCTAGACTCAAGAAAATAAAAGACTATGGTCTCTAAGCTCTAGGTTCACTCAATCACGCTGTCCCGATCCCAATTGCAAGTGTTCCATCTACCACGTTACCTGAAAAGGATGGAAATAAGGGGGGGTGAGTGAGAGCTCAGTAGGAATTATACTCTATCATTAGGCAAGATTTATGTAATTAATCATTTTCATGAATGCATAAATAAAGCGAGAATTTAATAAAACAAACTAGTAACCAACAAGATCAGAAGATAATTGATAGATAAATGAAAAGGAACATTTCAAATCGAGATAGCAGAACAAATAACCAGAATTTCACGTGAGTGGCCACATGCTAAGTCAAGTCAAGCCAATACATCATGCACGATAATAAGTGAATGACCATTTATCGAAGTCAAGACAAGTCGAGTCATGCAAGCAAGCACTTTCCTGCTTTCAAGCAAGTATAGCAAGTATCACAAGAGTGTGGAATGTCATAAAACCAACACGCTAGATAGTACCGGTGCTAAATGCCACACCTAGTCATTCACCTCCCCGGGGATCAAGTACTTTTCGGGTGCGCCTCCCAGGACCAGACTAGACCCTTTAATGTGTTTGCCTTGGCATTGATTTGGTTGGATCATAGATCCCACGAGTCTAGACATCCGTAATAATAATGGCCAAGTGTTCCAAGATCAAGCTCATGTAATCAAGGTAAAATGCATAAGAATATTGATTTTCTCGAATTCCAAACAATAAGCTCATTTCTCGGGAGGAAATAGTCATTAAAGAAATGACTTCAAGAAATCCGGGTTTTAAAAGAGTACAAGCCATCCATGGCCTGGCTACCGAAGTACACAAGAAACCACGAGAAATCAAGAAGTTGGATGATACGCGGTCACATTTGGGCCGCTTATAATAAAACGGTCTAATACTAGACCGCGGAAGATGAACTGGGCCAAGGACAACCCAGCTCGGTGCCAAAAATATAGACTGTCCTATAATGGGCCGTGCAATCATTGAACGGTCTAGCAAGGGCCACTGAAAGCAATACTGGGCAAGAAAGAACGAGGCCCAGAGTTGGGGGATGTACACGGTCCAAGATGGGCCGTTCAAATAACAAAACGGTCAATAATGGGCCGTGTACCAACTGAGGTCGGTGCACAACCCAAGCAGGTCGGTGCACAACCCAAGTAGGTCGGTGCATGACCAGGAAGGTCGGTGCACCTGGCTATGGGACACGGTCTCAAGAGGGCCGTTCAAAGATTCAAACGGTCCAGGTCCAACCGTGTACGGCTCAGACGGTCCAAAGTGGGCCGTGCCAAAGAATTGGGCCAAACGAGCGATCCGATCGAGAGAATCAGGTGCCGGATTTGTGGTACAACCTGCCCGGCATCCTAGTGGGAATCCCAGGCTTGAGGGGGCTTACGGAGGCCTCGGAACATGAACACTAGTCCGGCGAAAGGAATATCCGACGGAGAGGGATTCGATGCCCAAGAATTCAATGTCTCGCAATTAACGGAAAACAAGATATTCGGTCCAGTCACCACCGCCGGAGTGGCATGACCTTAAAACAGAACTAATAAGATAGCAAGAACAATGAAAGTAACATTTATTTTCTCTACTCATTTTCAATGCTAAGATATCAAGAATGATGATGATCATGGAGGAATAGTGATGTGACACAGCCCAAAGACCACTAAACATGATGAGATGACCCTAGGACTTAGACCCGCAAGCATACAAGCGCTCAATGATTCTCACAATGACGATTTTTGCTCACCCGATTCACACGTTCACCCGGTGGGTCCGGGAGATAATGATGAGGGTCCGGGGCGGGACCCAATTGTTCTAATGGACTTACAATGCTAGGGCTGACCCCAAATGAGTCTAGGATACCCAACTTTGTGAGCGGCTGGCCCGCAAGGCGGGGGCTTGGTGGCACTCACTCACGGTCCGCGGTGGACACTAACAAACTAGCATGCAAGTTCGAGCCCTCTTCTCACCGCCGACGAGCAATCAAAGCAATACTAAACTAGCAAGAATAAGGCTACTAAGGATAGTATCAGAAGCTCACCTGATCAGTGTGAAGACACCGATCCCGATCGGAGACGAGGGCGCGCCGGGAGGCGAGGGTATGCACCCGATCGCCGCGGCGATGTAGCTTGACCTGAAATTGCAAACGGTACAGCACTACTCCTCACGTAGGAGGGGTGATCTTGGGGTGGGGGTTATGCTTAATACATTCAAAACTACCTCCACGCAGGGAGGGGCCTTCAGCCGGCCAAGCGGGGTGGGGAGAGATGCAAAGGAAACCGAGTTTCCGAGCTTCGCCGATTCTGTCTAGCTTCTGTAATTCTGGATAGGGAGTCGATGTTGATGCAGCCAATAAATCCACCGAGCTCAGAATCTGATGAGACTTGCGCCAAAAGATTGCTAACCGGAGAGGGGTTCAGCCTGAATTTTTGGACGACGTTCTGATCTGGGGGCTGACTGCTCCGGCGACTGGAAGATGGATGCAGCTCTGGTCTCTGGCCGAGCTCAGTCTGAAACAGCAGGTTGGAGAAGCGGCCGCGGTCGCTCCTGAGCTCCAAATCTGGCACCGCTGGACTCGTTGAAATCGTGGACGAGTCTACTTTGCATAAAAACAAACGGGGAAGTCTTCTAATGTCGGAGATGAGCTGGGTGTCCAGAGAAGTGGACGGTGGTCGGGGCAGACTGTGAGGAGGCAGACCGGCGTGGTTGTGGTATAAAATTGATATCTCTGGTTGTAGTATGCCGAACGGAGCTCCGCCTTCTGTTCCTGGATGCTGACAGGGGGAGGAAGATCTTTGTCGAAGACCCTGAAGGCTGATTCCTTCAAGGTTCGTCGTGGGAGAGTCTTCTCTGCCGCTCTGGCTTTTGGTCTGAGAGGTTCTGCGTAGTCGGGGAAGAACAGCCTTCACGGACGGCCACGAACTCGGAATGGAGTGATTCTACCTCGCCTGCGAAGAGCACAGGGAGGACTTTCCATAAAGTTAGTCCATGTCACCAGCAGAACCAGGATGCAGTCGTGGACGTCGCTGCAACAGAGTGCTAATCTGCAGGTCGGCCTGCACACAAAGCTGGAGTGGAGAAGAGAGGAGGGGGCGAACTTGGCTTGAGGGGAGAGGAGGGGTGCGACCTAGGGAGCAAGGAGGGAAGGGGAGATTCGAATTTGGGCTTTGGAATGAGTTAATTCAGCCTTGGGAAGGTGGAGATATGCTTAGGGAAGTGAAAGGGGTAGGTGGTGGTTGGAGGGTGGGGTTTTGAGTGGTGGAACTTCCTTGGGACTAGGTGAGGATTAAAGAGGGGTTGTGGGAAGTTGTGGGGAGTTAATGGAGGTAGGTGGGGGTTGGAAGTGGTTGAGAGGGGGAGGAGAGAGAGTGAATTTCAAAATTTAGAGAGAGGAGGAGAGAGAATGGAGAGATAACGAGAGAGAGAGAGATATTGAGAGAGTTTGAAAGGGTTTTCTTCAATATTCATCAAAAGTTGAATACAAGAGGAGAGATGGGGCCTATATATAGGCAACCATTCTTTACATGACCAAAATACCCTTGACAATAAGATAAAAGACCGAGCATATCCTAGACTCAATCCTATGGGCCCATAACTAAAGTAATAAGGCCCAATTAAACATAACAAGGGAAATGGACTAAAACTATATGACTCAATAAAGGAAAATACATAAGATAGGACTCAATAAAAAGAAAATACATAAAATGAAACTTGGGAAATGAAGATAACAAGTGTAGACCATGATCAATCCATATCAAGAGTGTGCAGGCGATCAAAGCTAGAGGGGTGTCGGGAGATGCCCTCATCAAATCCCTCGGGGTGGGGAGAGCTCGACCCTGTCGAGTATGGGTCTGCCTGGCTGTCGTACTGCTCCATCATGTCGGGATCCAAGCATATCAAATCCTCCCGACTCACCCATGTATCCTCGATCGGGGGACGGCTCTTCCACCTGACCAGATAGCCCTGATACACCCTGTGCCTCGTAATGATACTCTGCTCATCCAGTATTGCCTCTACCTGCTCTCGTCGGTCTCTCAAGCTAGAAAGTGGAGTCCCTCCGGGAGTGTCTCTCATAAGGGGGGGTAAAGGCTCAAGCTCCTCACTAGGTTCCACCGCGGGGCCTTTGTGGGGTACCAGGTCCGCCACACTGAAGGTAGGGTGCACCCCATAGCTTTCTGGTAGGTCAAGCTCATAAGCATTGCTGCCAAGTCGTCGTAGAACTCGAAAGGGTCCCGAACCCCGTGCCCTCAACTTGGAGGCAGGTCCCGGAAGGAGCTGCTCCGTCCTCACCATCACCGAGTCTCCCACTTGGAACTCGTAGTGGCGCCGATGAGCATCTGCCCGCCTTTTGTAAGTCTCATTGATCCTTCCTATATGCTTGCGAGAATGCGTATGCCATGCATGATGATGCGATGTTAGTGCGAAACGAATGGTATGCCAAGGTGGACCTGGGCAGCCAAATGTAGACCGATCACACTTTGATGCTATGAAGACTGTGGTAGTCTTAGGAGGGCCGGGACATCCATAGATGAACCTTTTATGCATGGGTGTGATAAATGTCGGGGGACCCGGACATCCATGTATGCTCCTATCATGCTTAAGACTCATGATGAATGAAGGTGGGCCAATACATCCGAATATGGTCCACTTATGCTGCCTACTTGACATGTGGGTGATGTGGATGAATGTACCCGACTTATGAATCATGTCAAATGGTGTGGTAGGCCTGGACACATGCATGTTTATCCCAAAGGTGACTTCCATGTGCATAGATGTGGGATGACTTTTGAACGTCCACGTGAATGGGTCGAAGGGATCTACGAACGTGGTTATGGGGTGGGGCACTTCATCAATCCCAAGGTGTTTGTTGCCTAAGGTCAAGGCTCTCATGTTGTAACCCGATTCTAGGAAGGGAGGAGTTTGGGTCGACATGGGCGATGTGGGTAAGGTGAGGTGGGTGGTGAATAGGGAAAGTGGGTCACATGGAGATTTAGGCTCCCATAGAAAAGGGTCAAAGGGATTATGGTAAGGGTCACCTAGGTAGGGGTACTCCATGTTCTCAAGGTCCTCAAATGGCGAATCATCTCTCTCTAAGATAATTGGGCCAAGGTTGCTAATGGGTTGGCCAATCAAAGTACTTTGGATCTCAATGGTTGGGGAGTAGACTAGGATGGGTTCCTCCTCCATGGGAAGAAGGAGTATGATCTCACTTGTAAATTGGCCATTGGTGTAGATGGAAGTGATGGAGCCAATGGTGGGGTAAGCTAGGCTAATGGTGCTAGACTCTGATGGCCTCATGGCTAGCATATCGGTCAAGTGGACTTGCCAATGTAGGTAGGCCACTAAGTCTCCCAAATCTTCTACACAATAGGAGGTTTGATAAGTGACATGAGGCTGAGTGGGAATGAGTTGGGATTGATGTCCCATGAGTAGGTGGCTTGGTTGTAAACTAGGAATGGTGAGGCCTCGCTTGAGCCATAGGAATATGGACTTATCTATGGTGATGGTGTCATGGGGAAGGGTGTATAGCTCTTGAGGAACTAGGTTAGGAGGGGTGGGTGAGTTGTATGGCCCTTGGATTTCCTTGATTTTGGGAGGTGGATCCGAATTGGTATCCCTCTCCACTTGGGTAGGTGTGTGGGTTGCAACTCCTAAGGACAATGGGGTAGGAAGGTCTATGGTGGGTGGGTTGGTGTTAGTCGAGGCATGGCGCACTCGAGGAGGTGAGCAAGGTCGGACATGGGTTGGACTTGGGAGTGGAAGTAGTGGAGGCCTAATTTGGGGTAAGATTGGTGTAGGAAGCGGGAGGTGGGTTGGGTGAGGGGTTTTGGGTTTTGGGGTGGTGGCCATTATGGGCCTTGGTGGAGGGGTGGACATGGTGTCCACATGGTTTTTAATGGTGAGAGTTGGATGAGTGGTGGTCACCATGGAGGGAATTGGGTTGGTTAGGGGTCTCTTGCCCTTGGGATCACTTGGGGTGGAAGTGGGGGCTAAAGGGGCTTGACTAGTGTAGGTTAGGGAAGGGGGTTTTGGTTGGGATGTGGGGGACCTCATGGGGTTAGGTGGGGAGGTGGAGGTCTTAGGTACTTGGGTTTTAGTGATAAGGGTTTGGACGGGTGGGGTGGGAGGAGTGGGAGTGCTCCTTGGGTTTTGGTGATCCGAGTGGGAAGGGGACACATACCTAGCCCTTAGTTGATCCTTCATGTCCTCCCATGTGGTGATGGGAGCTTCCCGTCTAATTATCCTTAAGCCCTCAATTTTACACCAATGAGTTTGAGCCCTTTTGGTTAGTTGTATTTTGGCAACCCATGCCTTTTCATCCTCGGAAATATGATACCAATTGAAGTATTGGTCCATTGTAGCTTCCCAATCTAAATATTTGCTAGGAGAGGTCCCATCAAAGGTGGGAAGTGGGAAAGGGGCCATCCTATCGTCCGTCCTTAGGGCGGGCCTATTTTTTCCAAGTTGGTTGAGTCGGCCCGATATGTTATCAAGCCGCTCATTGGCATAGGTCAAGGCTTTCATGAAGTAGTTGAAGTCATGAGTGTTAGTGGTAGGCATCCCTTGGGGTTTTGGATTCATTGTGGGATTGGAAGATGTAGTATTGGGTTGAAAGCGAGTACCACTACGAGTGGTCATGCAAGGTTGGGTGGGCTATGCAAGGGTGTGCGGATGCACCTATGAAAGACTTAGTGTGACCCAAGACTAGACTTGTAAGGACAAGCCTATGACCGCTCTGATACCACTTGATGTGACACAGCCCAAAGACCACTAAATATGATGAGATGACCCTAGGACTTAGACCCGCAAGCATACAAGCGCTCAATGATTCTCACAATGACGATTTTTGCTCACCCGATTCACACGTTCACCCGGTGGGTCCGGGAGATAATGATGAGGGTCCAGGGCAGGACCCAATTGTTCTAATGGACTTACAATGCTAGGGCTGACCCCAAATGAGTCTAGGATACCCAACTTTGTGAGCGGCTGGCCCGCAAGGCGGGGGCTTGGTGGCACTCACTCACGGTCCGCGGTGGACACTAACAAACTAGCATGCAAGTTCGAGCCCTCTTCTCACCGCCGACGAGCAATCAAAGCAATACTAAACTAGCAAGAATAAGGCTACTAAGGATAGTATCAGAAGCTCACCTGATCGGTGTGAAGACACCGATCCCGATCGGAGACGAGGGCGCGCCGGGAGGCGAGGGTATGCACCCGATCGCCGCGGCGATGTAGCTTGACCTGAAATTGCAAACGGTACAGCACTACTCCTCACGCAGGAGGGGTGATCTTGGGGTGGGGGTTATGCTTAATACATTCAAAACTACCTCCACGCAGGGAGGGGCCTTCAGCCGGCCAAGCGGGGTGGGAAGAGATGCAAAGGAAACCGAGTTTCCGAGCTTCGCCGATTCTGTCTAGCTTCTGTAATTCTGGACAGGGAGTCGATGTTGATGCAGCCAATAAATCCACCGAGCTCAGAATCTGATGAGACTTGCGCCAAAAGATTGCTAACCGGAGAGGGGTGCAGCCTGAATTTTTGGACGACGTTCTGATCTGGGGGCTGACTGCTCCGGCGACTGGAAGATGGATGCAGCTCTGGTCTCTGGCCGAGCTCAGTCTGAAACAGCAGGTTGGAGAAGCGGCCGCGGTCGCTCCTGAGCTCCAAATCTGACACCGCTAGACTCGTTGGAATCGTGGACGAGTCTACTTTGCATAAAAACAAACGGGGAAGTCTTCTGATGTCGGAGATGAGCTGGGTGTCCAGAGAAGTGGATGGTGGTCGGGGCAGACTGTGAGGAGGCAGACCGGCGTGGTTGTGGTATAAAATTGATATCTCTAGTTGTAGGATGCCGAACGGAGCTCCGCCTTCTGTTCCTGGATGCTGACAGGGGGAGGAAGATCTTTGTAGAAGATCCTGAAGGCTGATTCCTTCAAGGTTCGTCGTGGGAGAGTCTTCTCTGCCGCTCTGGCTTTTGGTCTGAGAGGTTCTGCGTAGTCGGGGAAGAACAGCCTTCACGGACGGCCACGAACTCGGAATGGAGTGATTCCACCTCGC
Source organism: Amorphophallus konjac (assembly GCA_022559845.1). NCBI lineage: Eukaryota > Viridiplantae > Streptophyta > Magnoliopsida > Alismatales > Araceae > Amorphophallus > Amorphophallus konjac. Next base: position 81,036,519 of record CM040123.1, on the reverse strand, counting down.
CTGCGAAGAGCACAGGGAGGACTTTCCATAAAGTTAGGCAATGCCACCAGCAGAACCAGGATGCAGTCGTGGACGTCGCTGCAACAGAGTGCTAATCTGCAGGTCGGCCTGCACACAAAGCTGGAGTGGAGAAGAGAGGAGGGGGCGAACTTGGCTTGAGGGGAGAGGAGGGGTGCGACCTAGGGAGCAAGGAGGGAAGGGGAGATTCGAATTTGGGCTTTGGAATGAGTTAATTCAGCCTTGGGAAGGTGGAGATATGCTTAGGGAAGTGAAAGGGGTAGGTGGTGGTTGGAGGGTGGGGTTTTGAGTGGTGGAACTTCCTTGGGACTAGGTGAGGATTAAAGAGGGGTTGTGGGAAGTTGTGGGGAGTTAATGGAGGTAGGTGGGGGTTGGAAGTGGTTGAGAGGGGGAGGAGAGAGAGTGAATTTCAAAATTTAGAGAGAGGAGGAGAGAGAATGGAGAGATAATGAGAGAGAGAGAGATATTGAGAGAGTTTGAAAGGGTTTTCTTCAATATTCATCAAAAGTTGAATACAAGAGGAGAGATGGGGCCTATATATAGGCAACCATTCTTTACATGACCAAAATATCCTTGACAATAAGATAAAAGACCGAGCATATCCTAGACTCAATCCTATGGGCCCATAACTAAAGTAATAAGGCCCAATTAAACATAACAAGGGAAATGGACTAAAACCATATGACTCAATAAAGGAAAATACATAAGATAGGACTCAATAAAAAGAAAATACATAAAATGAAACTTGGGAAATGAAGATAACAAGTGTAGACCATGATCAATCCATATCAAGAGTGTGCAGGCGATCAAAGCTAGAGGGGTGTCGGGAGATGCCCTCATCAAATAGTCATGGAGAAGATTAACTTAGATCATTAAATTTCCTTTTCCTAGTTAACAGTGTGATATTTAACATAAAAGTCTTACCGGCAAGTTATGAAGCATGGGTTAACATTGCACACATGCCTTAATCGGAAGAACTAAATTACAGAACAACACAGGGTAGCGGTCTTGCAGATGGCCATCACTGTTCCCAGACGGTCTGTCCAGGGCCTCTTACAGAAACAAAAATGGTCTAAAGGTGGACTGCCCAGTATCTCAGACGGTCAGAGGATGACCGCTAAGAACCCACGCAAATCCCCTTTCTCTATTTAAAATTGACCGCCATAAAGTGGTCTATCGGGCGACCGCTAGACTCATAAGCGGTCTATTTGGAGACCATTAAGCCCAGCGTGGCCCTAAAAAGAAGAATAAACGGTCCGTCGTTGGGCCACTAGACCATGAAAATGGTCTATCGCGCGACCGCTAGAAGCCAGGCAGTCTCTGAAAGGACGTTTCATCCAATCCGAGCTCAAAAACGTGAAAAACAAGACATCCGTCCAAAGAAAGCATGATTACACCATGAATATAACATGAAAATTAGGCTATTTACTATCAAAAGAGAGGTAACTCAAAACGTACATGATAGAATGGTCAATTTTAGGATTTCACTACAATTAGCCTATGTAAATCGATCGGGAATGAAGAGAGCATAAACCTTAATCACATGCTCATAATGAAACAAGCAATACGCAAGATATACTTGATAAAATTTTGGCAAAATAGATTCAAATGGAAGCTAAGAACAAGATATATACGATCCTGTTAATTAATTAGGTTGAGCCTGAGATAAACCTACCTTAATTGAGGAAGAAAGGGGGAGACGCACTCGCCGAAACCCTAACTCACGCCGTCCTAGAACGCCCAAATTCGCTCGACTCCGGCCACGAAAGTTCGCGCCACCTGTTGAAAAAACAAAAGGAGGCCTGGGGCTGCTAAAGCCCTCTATTTATAGGGTCTATGGAGAGTTCTAACGATCGAATTGGATTAGAGAGTCCAAGGGAGAAGAATCAGCGAAAATCTCTATATGCCTACCTAATCCACGCCGTCGCCGCCGAGAGAGGCATCTAAGGGCTAGGGTTTCAGGGGAAAAATGATATACTAGGGCTTATCTATCAAATGGGCCTGGTTTGGGCTCGAATGGCTGAGAAATAGGCTCGAATTAGATCGATTAAGGTCGGGCTATTAAGAACAACGATTTTGGACTAAACCTCCTTAATTCGACCTAATTAAATTTTTATTTGGGGTTGACCCAGTTAACAATATTGTTAAATGCTTTGTTCTCTATAGGAATATAATTTTTTCATATTTTTATAAATTGGTCAAAACTTTAGCGAACGGGCGAAAAATCAATTAATTGTAATATATATATATCTATAAAATTCAGATTATTGTGAAAAATTCAATTGCGTCTCAAAAATATGAAATTTATTTTATGGTCATGATAGAAAATAATTATTTCTTTTTTATTTATATAGTTTGGTCAAAACCAATTAATTATTTTAAGGAACATTATTGAAATCGTTAATTAAGAAAATATCTATTTTACCCCTTTACTAACTCGACCTCACTCTCAGATGATAATTAATCACACATTTTTCATTTATAACCATTTGTCACGTTTATTTCAATACATACTTTAAAATTTAAAATTTTATATTTTATTATTTAACCGGGGTGTTACAGTAGAATTCCTCCAGTCTTTCACATTTGTCCTAAAACATAAGGCTGGAAAAGAAAATAAGGTGGTCGACGCCTTGAGTCGTAGGGTCTCCCTTCTTTCCACTGTTCGGGTAGAGGTCACTGGATTTGACCGCATGAAGGAACTCTATGGGGAGTGTCCCGACTTTGGCCCTGCCTACTCAGCCCTGTCTGCTGGAACCTCGACAACATTTGCTGACTATATACTCCAAGATGGTTTTATTTTTCGAGGACAGCAACTCTGTGTCCCGAGGACTTCTGTATGGGACTTCCTGATTTGAAAAATGTATGCTGGAGGTCTTGCTGGTCACTTTGGACGAAACAAGACCATCCATTTTGTGGAGGCGCATTTTTATTAGCCTTGCCTGAAGTAAGATGTGGCCAAAATTGTAGCCCAGTGTAGGATATGCACAATGGCCAAACAGGTCAAACAAAACACCTGTCTCTACACTCCTCTCCCCATTCCTAATAGACCATGGGTAGATGTGAGCATGGATTTCATCCTTGGATTACCTCGCACTGCTCACAAACATGATTCCATCTTCGTGGTAGTTGATCGGTTCTCCAAGATGGCCCACTTCATTGCATGTTCCAAAACGTCTGATGCATCTAGAGTAGCCCATCTGTTCTTTGATGAAGTTGTGCATCTACATGGTCTCCCTCAAACCACAGTGTCTGACCGAGATGTCCGATTCACTAGCTACTTTTGGAAGACACTTTGGCACCTAGTTGGCACTAAGATCAAATTCTCCACTACCTATCACCCCCAAACTGATGGGCAAACAGAGGTCGTCAATAGGAGTTTAGGGAATCTATTGAGGTATCTTGTAGGAGATCATTCTGGCACTTGGGATCTTCTCTTGCCCAAAGCCGAATTTGTATATAACAGCTCTATCAATAGGTCCATAGGTATGAGTCCATTTGAGGTCGTGCATGGATACAAACCTCGGAAATCTGTGGATCTCATTTCTCTTCCCCTTGAGTCTAGAACGTCCAAGTCAGCTGAGGAGTTTGCACAGCATGTCAAAAGTCTACATGTGTCAATTAGCAAGCAAATAAATCTCAGTAATGAGACCTATAAACGATTGGTTGATTTGCATAGGCGTCACCATGAATTTCAAGAAGGTGACATGGTTATGGTACGAGTTCGACCCGAACGACTCCCCTCGGGAGCCGTTAAAAAGTTACAAGCCCGTAGTGATGGTGTAAGACCCCAGAATTTATGTAAATAAATTTTAAATTTATAAATAATTTTATAGAATTTATAAAGGCCTAAATGTATTAATAAATGGGTTATTAGATTAATAAGTCATTATAAGGCCCATTTGTGTTAAATAATTAACCAAATCCATTTAAATAAAGTCCAAAAGGTTTAAGGACCAAGCCCATTAAGTTTGGCCCATATTCTAGAAGGTTATTAAGTCTATTCACATATTTTAAGGATAAATACTAATTATCTAAGATAATTATATGGATAAATGAATAAAAGAGTTTTATTAAATAGAAACTCTATACACGTTGACTGTAACGGTCCATCGGGCGACCGCCACAGTCTTGTGACGCGTATACCCTAGACCGTCACAGCCTGCGAGTTCGTAAGTTAAAGAACTCGTGAAAAGATTGAAACTTTGGATTCTTATCTACAAGAGACCTAATTAGAACGATATGTGAAAATCACTAGGGACTCTTAGAAGTCAGGTTTTAGCAGAATAAGGATAGATACCAATTATATAAATAATTATATAGGATAATTAGCAAAGGAGTTTGATTAATGTTGAACTATGGGAACATTGAATGTAACGGTCTATCGTGAGACCGTCACATGCTTCTAACACAGGGGTCTACAACCGTTACACCCTGTTAGTTCCGTGAAGGAAAGAACGAGTAGAAAGATCAGAACCTTGAGATCTTATCTACTAGGGATCGACTTGGGAGAGTTCACAACACTACTAAGGACTCTTAGGGATTAGATTCTGGCAGATTAAGGACTCTAGAATCGATCTAATCCTTAAACCCTAGCTAGAACTCTATAAATAGGACATAGTTTTGAACTGTGCGACCCTTACTTATTGCTCGCGTGGAATCAAGGTAAGGAGTCATAATCTTGGTAAGTTCTTTAGAGGAATTTATTTACAATACTTTAGACTAACTCCTCTCCAAATTTCACGTCCTTAGGTCAAGAGGTCGTGGAGTTAGAGCCCAAGGAAGTTGCTGAAAAGTCACAGGAAGAGGAGAACTAGGGCCGGCTTTTCAGACCCAAATTGGGAGTTTGAAGCCTAGTTAAGAGGTAGGTCATCTCATCAACGGCAAAAATAGCTTGATAGGAATAAAAGTCCTCTGGTTTGATTGAATTCCATGCATGATAGATCATGAATTTCATGTTTTAATAGTTCTATGCATTCATACATCTCTTAGCCCTAAGTAGGAAAATTAAAAAATGTTATCTGTCTATTCACTGATACCTATGCATGTAGTTGGCCTACACTTCATTAGCATGTCTAGGACTACATGATGTTTGATTTACAGACATGATGTGAGTTGATCTCTTGGATTTCATACTGTTTTCTGTTAGCAGACTCTCTGACGCATCAGCATATGTCCGCCACACTCATATAACAGCCTTGCGATAAGCCGTCACAGTCTTGCTGTCTACTGCTCTACTCTGTTATCTCCGACGCATCTATGCAGGAGCGTTACATTTATGTAACAGCTGTTCTATAGACCGTCACAATCACTGTGACGCACCATCTATAGACCGTCAGAGCCCTATCTTCTGACAATGCTAGATGGAATAAGACTTGCCAGATTTGCTTATTATTATGCCTAGTTATCTAAGTTGTAACCTATAATGTGACCCTTAAGTTATTTGATTACTCATGATAGGTATTGCATGATTTTGATACTTTAATGTTATTTTAAGTTAAGATAATTTCATTGCCAAAGTTCTATAGTTTTGTATTCTAAATCATGATTTTTAAATGATGTATTGACGGAGTTTTATCTTGATTTCCACATTGATACATGTTTCCTCTCTCTGTATATAGAGTCATTTCTTTAAGTACATGGCACATACTCCGGTATGTTGTCCATTAGTTCACTTTGCACTATAGGAACATTATTCTTGGACATGAGGACCTCTCTATTGGATATTCCTTCCAATGGACTAGGAAATCTTGTTTCAAGGCCTCCGTAATTCTCCTCGAGCCTGGGATTCTCACTAGGACGCCGAGTTGGTTGTACCATTAAAGCCCATTGATTAGACTACACTATCGATGTTTTCTGATTATCAGTAATGTAACGGCTCTGTGTTGGACCGTCAGGCACATGTAACGGCCCAATATAAGACCGTCACATTCATCTGAGTTTAAATTCTTGATTCGGGATCCAGACTAATGTAACGATCTAATCCTGGACCGTCACATAATGTAACGGCCCAATGCATGACCATCACCTTTCTCTGAGTCTATTTTTATTGTTCGGGACTCGAATCATTGTAAAGGCCCACTACTGGAGCGTTACATGATGTAACGGCCCAGTAAACGACCGTTACATTGCTTAAGTACTTAACCCAAGGTTTGACCCAAGGGTTGATATTCCAAAGGTTCTAGATGAACTAATGATAGTCTAAAACTTATAATATTGATCAAGAAACTTAATATAATGATTGGGAAGAGAAAAGAATGTACCGTTTTGCTATCGATTTATTTCCGTGAGCATGACATTGTTTAAATCTTTTTCTTGATCTCTCATACTCTAAATTGAAGCATTCATTCATTGATTGTTGTTATCATGAGTTATCGACCTTATTACATTCTTGGCCATACTTTATTGTTACACTCATGGAAGTAGCTTGATTTATATGTGAAGATGCAGTTCGGGCGCTGATTGTGTCCAAGGGCTCTATGCTAGTCCCCACGGCTGATTGCTGGAAACATACTATTTTATAAACCATGGGGTATGATGCTACTGGCGTCGTATTGCGCTGGGAGTACTTTCTTTATAAATAAGTGAAATCCATGAGCACTCGTGAAAATCTAGTGAATTGCTACATGATTGACATTCTCGTGCGTAACCTTTATGGTTATGAAAGTGAAAGTGAAAGTGCATTCTCGATACATTCTTGTTCATGAAAGGCCAAATATCATGTTCTTGTTACATTCATCATTGTTCATTCTTGTTCACTCTATCTTACATGATTATCGTGTTACTTTGGTTTAATCGCATGATATTCGCATTCGTATGATTTTACCTTACTTCTTTAGAGCTAAATTGTTAATTACTTTAATAGTGCCTTCATGTTGATGCAAAGATATCTTCTGGGCAAGTGTGCTTATTACCTATTTCCAATCTTTTCAGGAGATGGAAGTGATTCGGGTTTGGATTCAGAAGGTTCATGTAGCGGATCCGAGAGTGAATAAAGAATGAGCGAAGACTTAGGAAGTCTACATTGTTTAGATAGAGTCAATGTAATTTCGTATTTCTTGAGTCTAGTGCATAATGGAAATTGAATTAGTGAATGTATTTGAATATTTGATTATCAATGAAATAAAGTGGGAGTTTGAATATATATATTGTGCAATTGCATCTTTATGTGTGATTGTCTTGCGCTCTGATCGTTCTTACTTGCAAGAGGCTTACCATGCCGACTGTTCGCGCTTCCTGAGTTAGTCTTCCACTGTAATAAAGGCTCGGGACGTGACAGATGGTCCCTTCCCAAAACTGTGGAAGATTGGCTCCAACGCTTATGTTGTGGACTTACCTCCTGAATATGGGATTAGCTCTACCTTTAATGTGGCAGACCTAGTGGCCTACAAGGAGCCCACAATGATTCTTAGTGACCCTTTCGAGCCTTCTCCTCCCATTGAGAGTGAGCCCACCCCTGTGCGTCCCACAGCTTCGAGAGCACCGCGCAAGTAAATTGAGAGGATACTGGATGAGCAGGTGACAGCTACACGGAGCCAGGTGTACCAGCGCTACCTTGTCCGCTGGCGGGACCGTCCACCTTCTAATGATTCTTAGATCAGTCGGGAAGATCTCCAGCGCCTCGATCCAGACCTGCTGGAGCACTACCAGAGCAGTGTGCCCCCTTACTCGACAGAGTCGAGTTCCAGCCATCCCCGAGAGGGTTGGTGGGGACACTGGCACTACCGGACCCACTACTCGGAGCTGACACCGCACCACCCCGACCCCACCGAGCTTATGGCTTGGAGAATTAGCTTCTTGAAGACTCGGCGTCCTGAGTACGTATTTGTGTGTATTGCGTATGTATTTTTATTTGTGTGTATTTACTATGATGGTATTTGTATTATTAAAACCACCTGGTCAAAGTATTTTATTTTATTGGGTCAAAGTCAAGTGTTGGTAGTTGGCTTTTATTTTATTAGGCTAGGATATGGAAGTCTTTAGTTGAAAAGGCTAGGGGCATTCTTGTCCTAGTGGGATTTGGCCTTTCCTATATAAAGGGGGCAAGTGTAATGGTTTAAGGCATTGAAAGCTTTTGAAAGAAATCACGTAAGGTGCCTTGCTCCTTTGTTCCTTCCCTTCCCTCTTAGCTCGTGAGATTTGAGCATCACCCGATGAGAGATTGTCCAGTGTGAGGCCGAGCTGCGCGAGGCAGTGGTTATCCTGTCCTGTTCGCGTCACCAGAGTGCCGTCGATCCTTCCTCCGACGCCGCCGCGTCAATAAGGAACCCAATTTGAGGAATATTCCTATTGTTCTGGATTATTCTGATGTATTCCCAGATGATTTGCCCGGTATTCCTCCGGAGAGAGAAGTGGTCTTCTCTATTGATTTGATTCTAGGAGCTGCACCGGTATCTAAGACTCCTTATCGGATGTCCCCTGTCGAAATGAAGGAATTGAAAGAACAACTGATAGAGTTATTGGAGAAGGGATTCATCCGACCGAGTACTTCACCATGGGGAGCCCCTGTCTTATTTGTCAAAAAGAAGGATAGGTCAATGAGATTATGTGTTGACTACCGGCAATTGAACCAACTCACAATCAAGAATAAATATTCATTGCCGAGGATTGATGAACTATTCGACCAGATTTCAGGAGCTCGATATTTTTTAAAATTTTATCTCAGATCTGGTTATCATCAATTGAAGATCAAGGAAGGGGATATTCATAAAATGGCATTCAGGAGCAGGTATGGACTTCACTGTTATGCCTTTTGGCCTAACCAATGATCCTGTCGCATTTATGCAATTAATGAATAGTGTATTCAGACCATACCTTGATCAATTTATGGTGGTCTTTATTGACGACATTTTGATCTACTCCAAGTCCAAGATGGAGCATGAAGAACATCTCAAGAAAGCCCTCCAATTGTTAAGAGATCACAAGCTTTATGCTAAGCTTAGTAAGTGTGATTTCTGGCTAGAAGAAGTTTCTTTTCTGTGTCACATAATTTCCCAGGAGGGTATTGCGGTCGATCCTTCAAAGGTCAAGGCAGTAAAGAACTGGGAGAGACCTACTAGCATGACCAAAATTTAAAGTTTTTTGGGATTAGCAGGATATTATAGAAGATTTATTAAGGATTTCTCCAAGATCACTTTATCTTTGACAAGATTGACGAGAAAGGAGATTCCTTATATATGGTCCGAAGAATATGAGAAAAGCTTCCAGACTTTGAAAGATTGTTTGACTATTGCCCCTATACTCACATTGCCTACTGAAGGAGGAGCATTCGAAGTTTATGCTGCTGCATCTGGAATTGGCCTAGGCTGTGTATTAACGCAATGTGGCAAGGTGATCGCCTATTCCTCAAGGCAATTGAAAAAGCACGAGGAGAATTATCCCGTGCATGACTTAGAGCTAGCGGTTGTAGTCTTTGCCCTGAAGATTTGGCGGCATTATCTCTATGGTGAGGCATTTATTGTATATTCTGACCACAAGAGTCTCAAGTACTTATTCTCTCAAAAAGAACTCAATATGAGACAAAGACGGTGGCTGGAATACTTGAAGGATTTTGATTTCTCTATACAATATCATTCCGAAAAAGATAATGCCGTAGCTGATGCTCTTAGCCGAAAGCCGATGGTAGTATTATCAAGCTTAATGATTAAAGAGTGACATTTATTAGAGCAAATGGCAAGCTTACACCTCAATGTGGAGGAGAAGGGGGAGAAAGTCTTAATTGCAAATATTAGTCTCTAATCCAAGCTACTCTTAGAAATTAAAAAGCTGTAAGGTGATGATCCATTGGTTGTTGAAATTAAAGAGAAATTAGATCAACGACTGGATTTCCTTTTGGCAGATGATGGAAGGCTGCTCTTCCGAGGAAGAACCTGTGTGCCCGATTGTTCTACCATCAAGGATAAAATCATGGAGGAGGCACATCGATTGAGGTACACTATTCATCCTAGTGCTACAAAAATATATCAAGATCTCAAAAGAACCTTTTGGTGGCCTAACATGAAAAGAGAGGTAGCCGAGTTCGTGAGCCGAAGCTTGGTTTGCCAACAAGTTAAAGTCGAACATTTCAAGCCGATTGGTAAGCTAAAACCTCTCGAAATATCAGAATGGAAATGTGATAGTATTGGCACGGATTTTATTATTGGATTGCCAAGGACCTGAAGTGGATTTAATGATATATGGGTGATTGTGGACCGGCTAACTAAGTCCGCTCACTTCTTACCCATCTAAACCAAATGGACCGTGGATGTTCTAGCTGCCCTATATATTAAGGAGGTTGTAAGGCTGCACGGTATTCCAACTTCTATTATTTTGGATAGAGATCCGAGATTCACCTCTCACTTCTGGAAAGGTTTGCAATCATCTTTGGGTACTAGGCTAAATTTTAGCACGGCTTTCCACCCTCAGATAGATAGACAAACTGAGAGGACGAATCAGATTATCGAAGATATGTTGAGAGCTTGTATGATAGATTTTGGCGGAAGTTGGCATGAACACTTGCCATTGATTGAATTTGCATATGACAATAGTTATCAGTCTAGCATTCAGATGGCACCTTTTGAAGCACTGTATTGTAGGAGTTGTAGATCACCTCTATGCTGGAGTGAGGTTGGAGAGAAGGGATTGATGGGTCCCGATATTATTCAAGATACAACTCACAATATTCAGTTGATCCGTGAAAGGTTGAAAATTGCTCAATCACAGCAAAAGAGTTAAGCCAATAATCGAAGAAGAGACCTTGAATTTTAAGTGGGGGAGCATGTATTCTTAAAATTTTCACCCACGTAAGGAATTAAAAGGTTTGGTATCAAAGGAAAATTGAGTCCAAGATTTATTGGCCCTTTTGAGATTCTGGAAAGAATCGGGGAAGTGGCATACAAGCTGGCTTTGCCTCCACAATTGGCTAGTGTCCATGATGTATTTCATGTATCCACGCTAAAAAAATATGTGTATGATCCTTCGTATGTGATTCAATTCGATGACTTGACGCTATAGAAGGATTTATCTTATGAAGAAAGACCGATCAAGATCTTAGATCGGAAATTATACCAGCTAAGGAATAGGGCTATACCGATGGTAAAAGTCCAATGGAGTAAGCATGGATTTGAGGAGGCTACTAAGGAATTAGAAGAGTCAATCAAGAAGAAGTATCCAGATTTGATCTCAGGTTAGAATTTTGAACCCCCCATTTGAATTTTTAAATTACTATTATGTGATGTGAATTTGGAGAACCAAATTCTTTTAAGTGGAGGAGGATGTAGCAACTCAAAATTTTATATGCATTTATATGTGAAAAATAATAATAATGAAAGATGAAAATAAAATAAATGATAAATATTTTTCGTAGAATATATAAACGTGAATCCTATCCCACGCGCTAACACGAATGGCGAGATTCGCATCATGATTCGGAGAAGGCGAAGAAGTAAGTACTGTAGTAGTACTGTAGCATCCGATTTAAGAGAGAATTATTAACTCTAATTAAATATTAATTTGTGGATGCTGTTATTTCTTACATCATTGAATAAATGAGGTCATTGGTTATGTCATAAAAGGGATTTATTTCAATATTCTTATGTTAGAATTTATTAGCCACATAAGTGGGTGTAATAGTAACATGGGTTGGTGAAATAGAAAAATTAGGTAGAAAATTGACTTAGAATTAAATTACCAATAAAACATCATTGAATAAATGAGGTAATTGATTTTGTCATAAAGGGAGATTATTTCAACATCCACATGTTGGAAATTATTACCAACATAAGTTGGTGTAATAGTAACATGGGTGGGTGACATAGGAAATTGGGTGGAAGATGAAATTAAATTGGTAATAAAATAATTATGGGACTTGGCCTATAAATAGGGCTAGGATCTTCCATTCTCAAAGCACAAATCTATTGGGGAAGTGCTGGTTGGAGAAAATCTTGAAGTTTGGAGGAGTATTGGAAGTGTTCTTCGTTCTTATTCTTCTTCCTATTCGATCTTTCACTAGGTAGGTATTCTCTCAGGCTAAACTCAAATTGATGCATGAATTAGATGTAGATGTATGTCTACTTTGATTCTATATCATTTTCCCCAATTTGTATTGAGTATTAAGCATGCTATCCATATAATTGGACATAAGATTTTAACCGACGGAAGATCCGTCTCGGATCACGGTGTCTTTCTAAAACCGTGTTCTGGATGGGTGACCTCCGCCCCAATCGTGATGTCTTCAGGTTCTAATTGAACCAATATATCACCTAGTGTGTTAACTATGTCATGTTAAGTTACATATCATTCAAATTCACACGCGATTAAGTTAAGGATATGGAAGATAATAATTCTATTCCATGAGCTTATATTTCCGTCCTAGTTCTTGTTACCTTCATGATATCTTTGATCTCCATGACTATATTATCTTCTAGCATGTTAAATGGAATAGATATTATCTGTTAAAATTACATGGGCTTAGTTGCATGATCGTGATCAATACGAGTTTAACGATATCCATGTTATCAGGTTACCGTGTTTTCGACAAGTCGCGTAGTTCGCTAGATTTCTAAAGAAGAACGGTGTCTAAGGAAAGAGGTCCACGGGCAAACGATTTAAGTGGATAAGTGATTATTTAGTTAGGTCCTCGTGAATATGAGGGGAGCCTCCCACTGTCCCACCTCTTACCTAGCCGTGATTCTTCGATTTTCTAGTTAAGCTCCGTGTACGAAAAACTGGATAGAATTTTCGCTAGAATGGTTCCTCATTTCCAACAAGTCGTGTAATTAGCAAGATTCCCTAGGAAAAATGGTGTTTAACGAAAGAGGTCCATGGGCAAATGCTTTAAGTGGATAAGTGATTTATTAATTAGGACCTCGCGCATGCGAGGGGAGCCTCCCATTGTCCCACCTCTTACGTGGCCGTAATTCCTCGATTTTCTAACTAAACACCTGACTATGAAAAACTTGATCTAAACCCGTTTTATGAGATTTTTCGCATGAGATGATTATGCCTTGTCTGGCAATCTAATCGTTTATCGACTTAATGTCGTTAAACATGATGCCTTAAATCCTTTTTTGAACTTCTCTTTCAACTACTTGTAATCTTGTACTACTCATACCTCGAATGATAATTTTGCTAGATCTATACTTTATTTTGTAAGCTTTACCTTGAAATTCTTTGGCCATACATATTATGTGGATGTCTAAATATACTTGGGATCTATGATCTATAACCCCAATGCTTGGTGTTAATGGGGCCCAGTCTAGTCCTGGGGGGAGCGCCCGTAAGTACTTGTGCCCATGGGAGTTGAATGACCTAGTGTGGCATTGCACCGAAGTGCTTGACTTACTAGATTGATTTATGACATTCCACAGTTCATGAATTACTTGACTTTCTTGAATACATGAAGTACTTGAATTACGTGAAATACTTGACTTGTACATACTTGCGTGAAATGGCCAATTCCATGATAACACTTGCTACATGATCATTATCTACTTGAACTTTACTCTTGATATCTTGTCTACTTATGATTCTAATTACTTGCATTACTTTACTCTCTCCTATTCTTGTTCCATGTTTTATTTACGTTTCTCACCATATCACATACCTTTATCCAATAATGCTAATTACTTTAAGTTGTCTAGTATAGAGATATAAGTCCTACTGAGCGTTTCGCTCACCCTACGTTTTCGGTTAACATTGAAGGTAGTTCCGACGATGAACCCCAAACACATAGAGATGGGTAAGAGTGAAACGAGGGATCAAGCTTATCTTAGTTACCTAGGTTTATGAGTATTACTCTTGTTAGAATCATGTACTTGGAAGTTGTATTATGCCACTTGAAGAGGGGTAATCTCGCGCTGCTCCTGAGTCTTGAGATCCCGGAGGGGTCTTTGGTCATGGTGACCACGCGTATATAATCTGCAAGAGGGGAATCAGGTTAGAGGTGCCCAGGGATTGGACCCCAGGGAAAATCCTTCGATGCGTAAGTCAGCAAAGGTGATAGAGCACGGATGCGAAGAGAGACGGTAGGAAAGAAAGGGCGCGAGATTATTCTCCAGCAAGAGATGTGGTGGTTTTCTCTCAGGATGATCAGTTTTCTTCCCCCTCCTGGGGTTTATATAGCTGTCTGTTTTAGCGTAAGAGTCCAGGGAGCCGAGGGGATTCCGAGGAGGATACGTCCTTGTGGTGGGCTCTTAATAGCACGAGGACTCCTACTCTCCCTTATCCCTTGGAGTTCCTACTCCCGGGAGGTGCGTAACGGATGATTTAGATGTGCTTACTACGGTCGGTTCAAGGTCGGGGCGCCCGTTGAGATTCCCTCCGAGCGATGGAGGCATAGCTCGGACACGGCGCGCTGGGCCCTTGTAGGGGCTTTCCCGATCGACCTGTCGCTTGGACTTCTAGACCCGGGGGTCGCCTAGGAAGTGCTGGTCCAAGTGGATTTTTGGGCTGGGAGTAAGTCGGCCTAGCATGGGGCTGTCACTTTAGGGAGCTGGGTTTGGTTGGGTCAAATTAGACCTAGTTGGGCCGTGCTCTTAGGCGATAGATTTTTCCCCTCTCCACTTGTCCCCCCTACTCTCGAGCCAAAATTTGGGCTCGAACGTGTAACTCGTGTCGTGGTGGTATTGGTGGTGCAAATTGGGTGGGGGTTTCCCTCCAGCAGGGGCCATTTAATGTGGCTGTGCTGGGAGCATGCCCATGATGATGATGACTCTGTCGAGTCGATGTGAGGAGTCCCTTCTTAGAGTGTGGAACATCGCGTCGCCTCCCGCTACACTGTTGGGAGTATATATATTGCACGATTTTACGTCCATGGCCTCCTTTAAGTAGGGTTTTGTTTCTCTATCATCTTGTATTCAAAAAAGCTCATGTGCCGCGAGGGGGGTCAGGAGGAGCAGAGAATCACGGAGGGTTTTGCGGAGGTGATAGAGGCCGCGGTAGTGGCAATTCGCCAGCTTCCATCTCCCCTCGAGTCACCCGAGCCGGCGTCTTCTCCCTCTTCCCCTTGCTCTTCTTGTTCGGCAATGGCAGAGCAGTATTTCGCTACTGAGGAGTAGGAAGTTGGCTAGCGCATGGGGATTCTTGGGCCGTGACCCGAACATCCGATGCGCAGTGAGTTGGGTGAGGATGAAGTGAAGGCGATGGAGGGGCGCTTCGGGTTGCCGAGGCAGTACTATTTTTCCCCTTCTCAACCTCACGAGTCCAGTCTGGATACTCGTTCAGGTCTGTTCTACACTTTTCTCTTGGCTTGGAAGTGCGGGTTCCGTTTGCCTCTCCACCACTTTGTCATCAAGCTGCTTCAATCTTACTAACTGGCTCCTGTCCAGTTGGTTTCCAACTCATATACCTTCATCTTCTCCTTCCTTTTTCTCTGTCGTGCGTGCGGGCTCAGCCCTTCATTGGACCTCTTTCACTATTTTTTTGAGTTGAAGGAGCACCTCATGCGGGCAAGGGCTTCTTTTATCTTCAAGCGAAGAGGGGAAGGAGTTGCGTGACACTTTCCGCCAAAGATTCTTCCCCTAAAGGGTGGAAGACCCAATTCTTCTGGGTGGGCTCGTTGAAGGGAGGCACCCCATGGGGTTTTCCGGTGAATCCCAACTTCCATCTGTCGATCCCCCCGAAGCAGGTGGCGGTTCCTCCGGAGCTGGAGGAGGAGATCATGATTCTCCAGGAGAATCATCTATCGACCGCCGAGCTGATGATGGAGGCGAACATCGAGGAATGTCCCTCCCGGACATTGTCCCAGCGAGGTAAGGACCTTAGTGTCTCTCATTATGCTTCTAAGTTGGGTAGTAGATGCGAGATGAACCTTTTTGGTGTCCCCTAGAGGTATTATCCCCGCCACATCTGAGAGCAGCTAGGTTTTGATGGGCTGACCTCTACCTTTTTTAGATTCGAGGTGGACGGATGACGGGGGAGGGCGACTGTTAGAGCAGGAAGTCACCGATCTGGAGGGGGTGCCTATTTTGACTGAACCCCAAACTCTGGGGTTCCTTTTGGCGCCTGAGATAAGGGCAAGCGGATTTCTCGAGGTGACGTCCTTGAGCGCCGCGGGGCCAAGCACAAGGACCTTGGGGGGCGGTTGTTGCTGTCTTCTTTGAGGGCCCTAGCCGTTGAGAAGAAACGACAGAGGAAGGCAGGGGCCACCCAACAAGTGGAAGGGTAGGCTCCCATTGCTCCGGTCGGGGAACCTACAGTCGAGGATGCTGGCCGTCCCGATCCCCCGTCCACCGAGCTAGGAGCGGCTGCTAATGTCGGGGGAGTCATCGCTGAGCCTGCGGCACCGCTGGTAGGGACGATCGATTCCAGGGCTTCGGCCAGAGTCGAGGGGCAGCGGGGAAGGGCCGCAGCCCAGTCTAAGCAAAGCACTGCTGTCCCGGTGGAGGGGATGCACAGGGAAATGGCTCCGGTCCCGGCTCCTCTAGAAGGGGCTCTTCCTCCCCCGGCTGATGTTGCCGGTGTTCGGGCCTCTCTGTACCAGAGGTGCTGGTCCCTGGCGTCTTTGTCTGTCGGGGAGGAGTTAAGACGTAGCCCTCCCTCCCTTCTTCTTGAGAGGGTCATGGAGGGCGGCATGATCATGGCCCAGTTGGGGGCCGAGCTAACTGATTTCTTCGTGCAGATAAGAGTTGAGGAGAGATCTCTTTATAAGGTCTGTGCTGAATCTGATCAGAAGATCAGCCAGTTGATTGTCGAGCTCAGACTCTGTCGCCGGGAGGCTGCCTTGCTTCGGGCCCAAGCTGGGTCGAGCCAGGAGGAGGCTCGGACGCTGGTTGAGTAGCTGGCCCAAGCTCGTTATACGACCGACCTGAAGAGAATGCTCCTAGAGGAAGAGCGCTAGGCTCAGGTCGAGCATTCCGAGTGATGGGGGGCCGAGCAGGAGGAGCTCAACTACCAGGTCCGAGAGGCCGAGCGAGCACGTGGGGAGGTCGAAGTATTCCAGGTCTAGGCTGAGGTGGCACGGGCCGAGGTGAAGCTGTCCGAGGTTGAGCAGAGGTTGAGCGTGTTCGAGCAGAAGGTGGCCGAGCTCGAGCGGGGTGCAGAGCAAGCCGGGGCAGAGGTGATCGATCGATACTTGGACTCAGAGGGCTACCACATAACTCTCTAGAAGGCCGCCTTCTCGTATTATGAGCCAAGTTATCGACGGGGGCTGCGGAAGGGGTTCGCCCAAGGCTTCGATTGAGCGGCCACCATGGCCCAGGAGCAGGTGCTCGAAGGGCTCGAATTTCCTTCTGGACAGCGGCATGATTCGGACGAGGACATCACAGATTCTTCCTTTCAAACGTCAAGTGAAGGGGGGAGCCGGGAGGCTACTGCTTCATCAGAGGACTCGCCAACTCCGATTACCTTGGGGGGGGGGGGCGCACCACCGAGGCAGTTCCCACACAAGTGGGGTCAGTGTCTGGGTTGGCCGCCGCCGAGGATGTCGGGGGCAGGTCTCCGGGTATTGAGGGTTCCTCGCTCGCCGAGCTCTATGATGCCGCACCTCAAGAAAGGCCGCGAGCTTCTCAAAGTCTCTTAATCTCTATAGACTAGGAGGGGTATGATCTGGATGTATATATTTTTGTTTCATGTTGCCATATAAAAAGTTTTTCTTTCTATGTAAGATGGCAGCGGTTTCCTTCATATGGGTTGTCAATGTCTTACCGCCTTTAGCATGACTTGATTACCGTATCGACAGTTGCCAGAAGAATGGAGATTTGATACGTTTCGCAGGCCTCTTGCATTCTGATTGGTCAGGTGACCGACGTGGCACTGACGCCTTTCCGTGTTTCTACTTTCCATGCTTTGACTGATTTTTCTATTTCACGCGTCCCTATGGGAGAGGCGATTGGAGGGAAATGGAGTAACTGCCCCTTAGGGAAGGGTTGCCACCTTTCGCGTGTTTTCGAGGGGAGGATCAATTAAGGCGAGTGTCCCCCCAGCCTATAAAAAGGGGCCTGGAGGGCGTCTCCACCTCTCATCACCGCTTAAGGCTTCTTATGCAGTCTCTCCTCTTTCTCCCTTCTCGCGTAGCGTCTGCCTTCCACGCTGGGAAGTTGTCAGCGAGGCATGGAGGGTGACTCGGAAGACGATGACCCTGGCGGCCGCCGAGGCGTTCCTGCTACTTCGGCGTTGAAGAAGGGACAACGATGGGTGGCAGCGTGCAAAAAGGGACAGCGCGTAGCAGCGCGCCCGTTCCTGACCGCTGGACCGCCGCCACCATCTTACGAGGAAGGTAGAAGTGGAAGGAAGCTTGAGGAAGCAGGGCATTCGGCACGGCGGCCTCATCCTGCTCCTTCCTCACCATTGCCCGCTTCTCCCTCCTCTTCCATCCCTGCCGCCCTTCTCGTCTCTTCGGGGGTGTTCGGTCTTTCTCCCTCTTCTGCTCTTCAACCAACATCCTCCCTCTTCTTTCACTCTTTGGAGGATATCTTTGCTCGCACCATTTGGAGGTGTTTGCTCTCTGTTCCTTCCAAAGAGTTGGCAGAGGAGGCCTTCACTTGTATTACTTCCTCTTTTTCCTCTTATACCATTCCTCTGAGTCTCCCGAGCAAGCATGGTCAGCTACCCCTGTTGTGTCCCTGTGATTTTGATGATAGCAAACACTATAAGTCATCATCTGTTGTGTCTGCAGATGAATCTGTTTGTGTTGCATATGTGAATGTTTTAATGAACATCTTATTTGAGTATCATTACATCGAACAGGCTGTGTGCATTGGTGCATTTCATAACTGTCATAAGTCAATGAATGTCTGCATTTCATAACCTTGTTTCTATGAATGTCTAGACTTAGACTCATGCATTTCATATCTACTCAGGTTAAGTCTGTACAACGGATGTTGTCTGCACAGCCAGTGTATCACTCTCTCTACACAGTCTATACATCCTTAGACAGCCTGCCTGAAGCTTGATAGCTGAAGTCTATACACTCATCTGCTATTAATCGATCAAGTCTGTACAGCCAATGCATTTCATGCATCTTATGCATCATGTCAAAGTCTGTACATTGTTCTGGTCGCTCTCAAGTCCATACAGTGTCTTCTCTGCACGTTACATAGTCTACACAATGCTGCAAGCTAAGTCTGAACACTCTTCAGTAAAGCCTGTACACACTTCAGATAGCAAGTCTGTACACTCAGCGTCTCATGCTGTGTCTTAACAGAATCAGCAAGTCTGTACATTCGAGCGTCTCACGTTGCATCTCACTTTCATAGCAAGTCTGTACAGCCTTCAGTTGCATAACTCAAGTCTATTCATTCGTCTGGATGCATAATGTGAAGTCTATACATCGCACAGCATGCAAGCCACTAAGTCTGTACATTGCTGAATTGCAAGAGTTCAAGTCTGTACATTGCATAATGCATGTGTTCAAGTCTATACACTGCTGAATGTAAGTCTGTACATTCTCACCTTTACCTACGTTGTGTGAACGCAAGTCTATACATTGCGGTCTTCACCTACGTTCAAGTCTGTACAGCATTCGCTTAAAGTCTATATAGCCAGTGTCTATACATTGCCTTGCCTCTCATGCATTTGCTAGTCTATATAGCCACACTAAGTCTATACACTCTTTTAAGCTCGAAATTTGACGCCCACCAAAAGTGGCGTCACTTCTGAAATTAAAGCCTAGGAAAGAGGCGTCTCTTTTCATTGTGCATACTTTGATAGACGCAGAGTCTATACATCCCCCACAGCAAGCATAGCATGTCTGAACATAGTTTGCACAGCACAACTAAGTCTATACACTGTATTGCATCACATGCACTACCTAAAGTCTATACATCAGTTTGCTTTTTATCATGCATGCATTATAGCAAGTCTAAACATTGTTCTGTCATGCACGCAATCAAAGTATGTACATCCTTATGGTTGCATACATCAACTCTATACATTGTCTTCTAGCATGCACACTAAGTCCATACAATCATGCTACATCATGTTTGTACACGCTTCAGTCTTGCATGTATGAAGTCTGTACATGGGTCTAGCTCTGCATTCATATAGTCTGTACAGTCAGTGTGTTGCTCGAACCAAGTCTACACATTGTCTCAGCACACACATGCAAAGTATGTACACTGCATCTGGCAGTCTGCACAGTAAGTCTATACAACGTCCCACGGCAGCACTGCAATGTCTATACATCGCTGGCAGCCATCACTGCAATGTCTATACATTGCGTCCCACAGCCTGCACAGCATGTCTATACAACGTCCAGCTGCCTGCCGCAAAGTCTGTACATTGCGTCCCACAGCATGCAGCAAAGTCTATACATTGTTCCAGCCTGCATGCAGCAAGTCTATACATCGATGGCAGCCTACACGCAAAGTCTGTACATTGCATGCACACTGCATTGTTAAGACTATACATTGCTGCTTGATTGAACTATGTACAACCTGTGTTGATTCTGTTGATCGACTGAACTCTTCATTAAACCTGCAGAGTCTGGGCATGTGATCCCTGGCACCAGGCACGTGATCCAAGATGCTGAGAAGCCGCCACGTGGACTGAAGTTAGGGCGGGAATCGAAGAGAGCATTAGCCCTTTCCTCTGCTGCTATAAAATGAAGCCTTCTTCCACTGAAGAAGACGGATGAAGTGGATGAAAGATAGAAAAAAAAGAGTGATTGAAAGAAGAAGAGCTGAAGCAGAAAGGGCAGAGAAGTAGCAGAAGAAAAAGAGAAAAAGAGAGAGCATGAGTTGAGAAGAAGAAAGAGAAAGACAGATAGAGAGAGGAAGAGGAGCTTACCTGAAGATCGTTCCTACTGGAAGTTGGATCAGATCCACTCCAGTCAGCTCTTTTGAGAGCCACATTGTGCTTTATCATTTCCAGCTTTCAGTCGTTGTTGTTCTTACTTTTGTTTTCTTTTATACCCTTTCTTCAAGCTGTTTGTCAGCGGAGCAAGCTATGTTGCTCAGCATTTGCAGTGGAGGATTCCACTGGACGGCTAAGCTGTATTGCCCAGCGATTTGCAGAGGTGGACTCCTCTGGACAGCAAGCTGTGATGCTCAGCGGGATAGCAAGCTGTGAGGCTCAACGGTTGTAGGCAAGCTGTGATGTCCAGCGGTTCAAGCTGTGAGTCAGCAGTAATCCACACTCGGGTTGAGTATGGGGTGGACGTAGGTTTGGAGGATCGAACCACCTAAAAACCTGTCTTGCATTGTGGTTTGATTTGTCTAATTGTGCTTCTGCTAGTTGAATGCTCAGGTGCGCTTTACATGTTTGATTACTGGTTGAATAGAAGTTTGATTAGCTTTCAAATTGTCTGAATCTGTCTTGTTAGCATTCTAGATTTTATTTGAGGGAAATTTTTAAAGGGTTGATTCATTCACCCCCCCTCTGAATCGAACGCATCGAACCCAACACTTGGTATCAGAGCGGGTGTCTGCATAGAGGGTCCAACGACCTGCAGATCCGATCCTACTGTATTCGGTGCTATTTCGCTTCTGATATATTTCTTGTCGATTGTTTTGTGCGCTGTTGTTTGCTATTTGTTGAAATGGCTCATCCGCCAATTTTCAAAGGTAATGATCTTGATCTATGGCTGAAGAACTTACATTGGTATGTTAGATCGACTGATCCTGAACTTTGGAAGGTAATGGTCCACGGTCAACACAAATTATCAAAAGATAAATCTAGATGGATCGATAAGGATAAATTGAAAGACTCTGTCAACTCTAGATCATTAGAGTTAATGAAAGCATCACTTGACAGAGGTCTAATCTCATGTGTTTCTTCTTGCAGGTTTGCCAAAGAGATTTTAGAGAAACTGAAGCTAGCCAGGAATCGCAACACATGTCTGATGGTGGACGATCATGGACAGCAAGAAGAAAATGAAGTTGAGGTACCTTCTGAATTTGATAATTATGATATGGATGATTGGATTGTAGCATATAATGATTTACTTGATTATTGCCAAAAGTTGAAAAAATGAAATAAATCTCTAAAAAGGAAGTTGAATGTTAATTCTGGAGGTGAGGATATGGTAATTCTGAAGACAGAAAATGAGATATTCAGAAGACAACTAAAAGAGTTTGACTCTGCTACTTCAGATCTAGATCATTTGAAATCTGAGAAAGAAATGCTTATCAAACAAATTGGTTTACACAAAAAGGAAAATCAAGAGCTTGCTTGTGAAATTGTTGAACTAAAAGAAAAACTTAGCTTAATTGATGATGATCAGGCTCATGACAATAATGTAGTTCAGAATGAAAAATTGCTAAAAGATTTAGAGTGTGTTAGCTCTGAATTGAATGTCTTAAAATCTAAGAATGAATGTCTTAGGAAACAGAGTTCAAAAGTCAATGCTGAAATCACATGTGAATCTGTTTGCAAGGATTGCTCATGTCTAAAAGAAGTTAACGAGAGTCTTCAATTTGATCTTGAATGGTATAAGGATCTAGTTGCCTCACTAAGAAATGAGAATAATGAATTGCTCAATAAAAGTTTGAAAGATGAACAGAGAGAAGAAGCTCTAATAGAACAGCTAAGTTACATTACTAATGACGAAAATTCTGCTGAACAAATCCAAAATTTGAAATCTGAGAACAAAAGGCTAAAGAAAAGGATTTTTTTTTCTCAAAAAGCCTTACCTAGTGATGAATGAGAGAGTGCATACTCCATCGTTCATCACCTAGGAGGTGAATTTTATTAGAAGATCAAAGATTACAATTACATCATACGAATACTGGGCATACCCAGTTTGTCCAAATGAGCAATTCCCTTTATAGTTGTAGGGAGCTCATCAAAAGAAAAAAAGGAATTACATTTGGATGAGCAAGCTAAGGAAGCTAGAGAATCAGCAACTTTGTTTCCTTCCCTGTAGACATGGGCAATAGAGTCCTTCTCAGATAGATGAGTCCAAATTTCTCTAGCGTAAGAAAGAATAGACCAGGGGCATTGAATTTCCTTTTTGATAATGCGAACTAAAGAATTGGAATCACATTCAATAAGAGCAGGGTTGGTATCAATAGTGTGAAGATACTTGATACCATCAAGCAAAGCCCGAGCTTCAGCAATTATACTATTAGCAATGCCATAGGAATGAGAATAGGCAAGGATGATGTTGCCGTTACTATCTCTGATAACACCCCCTCCCCCAGATTCACCGTTGCTTTTGCATGCACCATCTGTGTTGAGTTTGAGAGAGGGCCAGGGGGGCCAAATCCACTTGATGATCTTTAGTTGAGGGTTGGACATTGCCCGAGTGCAAATTCCGAATCCCTCCAGGCATTTCTTCTTAATACTGTCAGATTCCTTTAAATTTGCAACAGCACACAGAGTCTTGACTTTAAAGATAATGTGATGTGGTTAATACTCACCAAAAATCTGCTCATGGATTATTTATTCTGGCAGTTATTGGTTATGGTCATTGGGAGATATGGAAAGCAAGGAACGCTGCAAAATATGATGGCAAATCCATTTCTTATGATATTTGTCCAATGCAAATCTGAAGTCACTTGTGATATTTGTCCTACACTGAAACAGTCTTATGAGACATGCTTAATAGATGTTCAGAATTTTGAGGAACAAAATGGTTCTCTAAAATCTGAAATTGTTAAAGTTCAAAAGGATAATGAAGATCTCAAGGCTAGTCTGAATAAAATCAACAAGGAAGCAATGCATATTTCTTCTGTAGAGTCAAGCTGTAACATGTGCTCAGTTCTGCGTGAACGCAATGAGGAACTCTATAGTGAAAATGAACGGCTCAATAAACAAATTGCTTCGTTCAAAGAGGATCACAAAAATCTGATTGCTGAGAAAATTAAAGTGGAAGAAAGACAAAAGGAACTGGTTGAGGAATTGAAACTGTTGTCTAGAAATGAAGAATGTGATGAAGAAATAAAGAATTTGCATGAGAAAATTAAAGAGCTAAATGAACAAAATAAGAAACTCATGGGCTTAAACACTGTTGCATCTGAAAAATGGCTAATCCTTGAGAAAGAGAATGCAGCTAAGAAAGAAATCAAATTTGAGAAGGAAAAAAATTGAAACAGGAATTAGAAGTGGTCAAAAACCCGAATGATGCTATGCAGAGACAGATTCTCTTATGTGAAGAAGATTTGATAAATTCTGAACTCAAAATCTCCTCTGTGCAATCTGAAGTAAATGAACTTGTTCTCTCCATGCCTAAATCTGTCGAGGGAAAAGAGAAAATGAATGCTCCTTTATGTGATAAAGTCACTAAATCTAATGGAGAGGAAGGATGCAATTCTCAAGTTGAAAAATTTGTTAAGAAAAACCTATACACCACCTTTGTTCGCAGCTCTGACATTGCAAGCTGCTCTGAGCCTCCTAAAATATCTACATCTTCAATTTTTCAATTCAAGGCTCAGAAAAATGTAAAACAAACAAAAGTTGTGAACAAGGGTACACAATTGAACAAGAAAGGGAAGAAAAATAAGGTCAAAAATGTCCCTTCTTGTGCCCTAAAATCTGACAACTCTGTGGTATCTGATGGATCAATGCATACTGCTCATAACTCACCCACTAATTCGTATGCATCTGATAAGAGTGTCTGATGCCATTACTGTGGCAAGGTAGGCCATGGAATGGATGATTGCAGAATATTGGCAAATGATGAGCATGCAAGTAAAGCAATGCACTCTAAGAATTCATCCATTAGAAACCATGCCCCTAGGAAATCTGATGCTTCATGCTATTACTGTGGTAGGTATGGTCACTTAATGAACGAGTGCTATGCTATGAAATCTGATGACAAGATGCATGCTAGATACACTGCAAATCATCATGGGCACAAAAGAAACAAACTCACGTCTAACCAGCACATCACTTGTTTCAATTGCAACAAGTCAGGTCATAAGACTGTTGAGTGTTGGTCAGGGAATTATAAGAATAATTTTGGATCTAGAAGCAAGCATGTTAGGTGCTTTGAATGTGGAAAGTATGGCCATACAGTCAAGGACTGTTGGCATGTTCAGAAGAATTATGTTAACCCCCATGCTGTCAAATTCCCTGCAAAACAATTTGCGAAATTTGCATGTTTTGAATGTGGTAAGCTAGGCCACAAAACTGCCAACTGTTGGCTGGCTGATCATGGAAAGGAAAATTTTCATGTTAATGAAAGAAACAATCAGGCTCATACACATAATTTTCATACTCATGCGCATGAACATGGGCATCATGTTTACGCTAATATGAATAATAAAAATAAAAATTCTGTGGCTTCATGTTATTATTGTGGAAAACTTGGACATTCTATGTTTGATTGTCTTCTGATGGAATATGATGACCATGTTGCTAAGAAATTGTTTAGAACACATGTCAGGACTAACGTAGGGCCCAAAGCTAGTTGGGTCCCTGCAGGATCAAGTTGATTAACATGCTACAGGTGTGCCTTGGTATGAAAAAGAGGGGTAAATAAACCAAGGCACTCTAAAAGGTAAACCCCAGGATTCTACTCTTCAGGTCAGTTCTGAACACTGTTTAAATTCCATCATCTGAAAATTGCTTGTTTGAGATGGTTGAGCATCCTATTGATCTGATTTGTGTTTAATTGAAACTTTCTGAAAATTTGAAATGAACTTGATGCATTTGATAGTTTCTCTCTCTGATTGAACAAGCATGAATTCTCCTTGAGCATAAATTTTAAAATCATGTGCAGTGCCTTAATTGCATATCATGCACCTTGTCAGGAGAAGTTTGACTATTACTTGCATTTGAAGAGTAGTGCATGTCATAAAATTTGAAAAACCTAAAAGATTTTTTCCATTGCATCTAGACAGGGAAAGCATTCCTATTTGATTACTTCTTCACCTCTTGAACTCCTTCTATCAAGCAATCTGATCCATTCTCTTGGTAAATATGAATTCACTGTTGTTTCCACTTGTGTAGCTGTTCTTTCTGTACTCCAGACTCAGCTATTGATTTCTAATGTTCAACCCTCGTCTCATCATGATTGATTTCTGCTATTCTCTCAATAAAAATGCTTTGTTGACTCCACTGATTTGCTGCAATGTCAATGTTGATTCATCATGAATGAGGAAAGATTTTAGTCACTGCACCCTAATCAAAAATCAGACATATTCTGAAAAGAAGAATCTTCTATTATACTGGCTTAAGAATGTCTGATATATCAAATTGATTTAAGACTAATGTATTCATTAAGCTTTGATCTAAAAGACATGAAAGTATCTGAATCATTTTCTTAATAAATCTTAACCAATTATCTCATATAACTTCATGCAAAACTTTCTGAAATCTGAAATTTTAAAGGACATGGCTATCTTTGGTTAAGATACATGTAGAAAGTATTGTTCTTAAACAATTCTGTGTACTGAGCTTTGTTTGAAAATTCAGAAAACATTTAAAAAATTTTAAAATAAGAGCAATGATTTTGGTCACAGAGAAACTGGGGTGTCCATCAAAGAAATAGAGTAACCCCATGTCATGAAGTGCCATAATTATCTCTCTTATAAAAATGATTGAAAAGCTGACAGAGCAATGGCATGGTTGCGTTGAGTAACTGGGGATTCTGGCCTCTGATCAAGGTGTCTCCTCATGTAAAAAGACACTCCTCATTGCTAGCTCTATTCTCCTTGAGAGGCAATATGGTTGTCACACTGAGTAATTGGGTCACTTCACCTAAGACGTGTTGTGCCTCACGTAAAAAGGTGTTGACTGAACCAAACTTGCTCAGGAAGAATAAGTGCTGATAAATAGAAAATTCTAAAAAACTAAAGGCAAATTCAGACACATTTTTTTCTTGTTTAATCTCAATATTATCTTGTGTAACTTCCATAGGTGACATTGAATTTAAATGAGTAAGATGGAAGGAGGTTAAACATGAATTTCATATGAGTCTTCGGTTCACTACTATTAAAAGGTGTTTCAGATATGAGTATTGTATTTTCTTGATAAACTTTGAATACATCACTCTTAAATCATGAAAGTAAGTTTCAACTCATTCATAATCTATTATAATTGAAGAGTCTGAAATTCGGTCATCAAGATTTATGAATTTTGTGTGTTAACGAAAATCTTCTTCCTCATTTATTCACTGTGATTATAGACTATGGTAATCCTTGAGTACCCATGTGTTTTGCTGATATATGCTCATCACCTCTTTCACTCCGTCTAATCAGGGGGAGCTTTCCTGTCATGCTGAGTGTCTTTCATAAAGGGGGAGATCTAGTCAGCATTCTTGAGTGTCCCTGTGCTTTTGTTGATATTCTCCCTTCATCTCAATTGGTTTCAACCTTCAAAACATTTATGATCATTATTCTATTCAGGGGGAGCTAATTGCCATTAAGGGGGAGCTTAGTCAAAGGGGGAGCTTTTAATTCACTCATCTTATGCAGTCTTATTCTTCTCTCTTCAACTAATGTCTTTTTGCTGAAGTCAAAGGGGGAGAAATATTTGATCAAGTCAGTATGACTCATAGTGTTGCCATCATCAAAAAGGGGGAGATTGTTGTGTCCCTGTGATTTTGATGATAGCAAACACTATAAGTCATCATCTGTTGTGTCTGCAGATGAATCTGTTTGTGTTGCATATGTGAATGTTTCAATGAACATCTTATTTGAGTATCATTACATCGAACAGGTTGTGTGCATTGGTGCATTTCATAACTGTCATAAGTCAATGAATGTCTGCATTTTATAACCTTGTTTCTATGAATGTCTAGACTTAGACTCATGCATTTCATATCTACTCAGGTTAAGTCTATACAACGGATGTTGTCTGCACAGCCAGTGTATCACTCTCTCTGCACAGTCTATACATCCTTAGACAGCCTGCCTGAAGCTTGATAGCTGAAGTCTATACACTCATCTGCTGTTAATCGATCAAGTCTGTACAGCCAATGCATTTCATGCATCTTATGCATCATGTCAAAGTCTGTACATTGTTCTGGTCGCTCTCAAGTCCATACAGTGTCTTCTCTGCACGTTACATAGTCTACACAATGCTACAGGCTAAGTCTGAACACTCTTCAGTAAAGCCTGTACACACTTCAGATAGCAAGTCTGTACACTCAGCGTCTCATGCTGTGTCTTAACAGAATCAGCAAGTATGTACATTCGAGCGTCTCACGTTGCATCTCACTTTCATAGCAAGTCTGTACAGCCTTCAGTTGCATAACTCAAGTCTGCACATTCGTCTGATGCATAATGTGAAGTCTATACATCGCACAGCATGCAAGCCACTAAGTCTGTACATTGCTGAATTGTAAGAGTTCAAGTCTGTACATTGCATAATGCATGTGTTCAAGTCTATACACTGCTGAATGTAAGTCTGTACATTCTCACCTTTACCTACGTTGTGTGAACGCAAGTCTATACATTGCGGTCTTCACCTACGTTCAAGTATGTACATCGTTCGCTTAAAGTTTATACAGCCAGTGTCTATACATTGCCTTGCCTCTCATGCATTTGCTAGTCTATACAGCCACACTAAGTCTATACACTCTTTTAAGCTCAAAATTTGACGCCCACCAAAAGTGGCGTCACTTCTGAAATTAACGCCTAGGAAAGAGGCGTCTCTTTTCATTGTGCATACTTTGATAGACGCAGAGTCTATACATCCCCCACAGCAAGCATAGCATGTCTGAACATAGTTTGCACAGCACAACTAAGTCTATACATTGTGTTGCATCACATGCACTACCTCAAGTCTATACATCAGTTTGCTTTTTATCATGCATGCATTATAGCAAGTCTAAACATTGTTCTGTCATGCACGCAATCAAAGTATGTACATCCTTATGGCTGCATACATCAACTCTATACATCGTCTTCTAGCGTGCACACTAAGTCCATACAATCATGCTGCATCATGTCTGTACACGCTTCAGTCTTGCATGTATGAAGTCTATACATGGGTCTAGCTCTGCATTCATATAGTCTGTACAGTCAGTG
This sequence comes from Amorphophallus konjac, assembly GCA_022559845.1. Classification (NCBI taxonomy): domain Eukaryota; kingdom Viridiplantae; phylum Streptophyta; class Magnoliopsida; order Alismatales; family Araceae; genus Amorphophallus; species Amorphophallus konjac. Next base: position 81,007,669 of record CM040123.1, on the reverse strand, counting down.
TATTGCTCGAACCAAGTCTACATATTGTCTCAGCACACACACGCAAAGTCTGTACACTGTATCTGGCAGTCTGCACAGTAAGTCTATACAACGTCCCACGGTAGCACTGCAATGTTTATACATCGCTGGCAGCCAGCACTACAATGTCTATACATTGCGTCCCACAGCCTGCACAGCATGTCTATACAACGTCCAGCTGCCTACCGCAAAGTCTTTACATTGCGTCCCACAGCATGCAGCAAAGTCTATACATTGTTGCCAGCCTGCACGTAGCAAGTCTATACATCGATGGCAGCCTGCACTCAAAGTCTGTACATTGCATGCACACTGCATTGTTAAGACTATACATTGCTGCTTGATTGAACTATGTACAGCCTGTGTTGATTCTGCTAATCGACTGAACTCTTCATTAAACCTGCAGAGTCTGGGCACGTGATCCCTGGCACTTGGCACGTGATCCAAGATGCTGAGAAGCCGCCACGTGGACTGAAGCTAGGGCAGGAATCGAAGAGAGCATTAGCCCTTTCCTCTGCTGCTATAAAAGGAAGCCTTCTTCCACTGAAGAAGACGGATGAAGTGGATGAAAGACAGAAGAAAAAGAGTGATCGAAAGAAGAAGAGCTGAAGCAGAAAGGGCAGAGAAGTAGCAGAAGAAAAAGAGAAAAAGAGAGAGCGTGAGTTAAGAAGAAGAAAGAGAAAGACAGATAGAGAGAGGAAGAGGAGCTTACCTGAAGATCGTTCCTACTGGAAGTTGGATCAGATCCACTCCAGTCAGCTCTTTTGAGAGCCACATTGTGCTTTATCATTTCCAGCTTTCAGTCGCTGTTGTTCTTGCTTTTATTTTCTTTTATACCCTTTCTTAAAGCTGTTTGTCAGTGGAGCAAGCTGTGTTGCTCAGCATTTGCAGTGGAGAATTCCACTAGACGGCTAAGCTGTATTGCCCAGCGGTTTGCAGAGGTGGTCTCCTCTGGACAGCAAGCTGTGATGCTCAGCGGGATAGCAAGCTGTGAGGCTCAGCGGTTGTAGGCAAGCTGTGATGCCCAGCGGTTCAAACTGTGAGTCAGCAGTAATCCACACTCGGGTTGAGTGTGGGGTGGACGTAGGTCTGGAGGACCGAACCACCTAAAAACCCCTCTTGCATTATGGTTTGCTTTGTCTAATTGTGCTTCCGCTAGTTGAATGCTCAGGTGCGCTTTACATGTTTGATTACTGGTTGAAGAGAAGTTTGATTAGCTTTCAAATTGTCTGAATCTGTCTTGTTAGCATTCTAGATTTTATTTGAGCAAAATTTTTAAAGGGTTGATTCATTCACCCCCCCTCTGAATCGAACGCACCGAACCCAACAACCCCATGACCCAAGCTAGTTTCCACACCAGGTGGAGTTAGTGGCTCGGTTTGGGGGTGCTAGCCCCGTCCGCGTCGAGTAATCAGCTCGCGTTGTAGTACCAGTGGATGTAGTTCTTTTGTTTTTAATATGTATTATATTGTCTGTGGCCTATCTGATGTACGAAGAGTAAATGAAATGAAAAGGAAAGTTGTTATTGCCATCTGTCGCTTGTTCGTTGAGAAAAAAAAGCTCAAAAATAGAACTTTCGTAATGTTGTTGCGTTCCACGTCTGAGGGATGGGTGCTCCTTTCCTGGTGGACAGCCGGTACGCCCCTTTCTCGAGCGTCTCGACCACTCGGTAGGGGCCTTCCCAGTTAGGGGCCAGCTTTCCCACCGCCTCCAGTGGTCGAGAGGCTTCGACTTTTCTGAGGACAAAGTCTCCTACGTGGAAATGTCTATCTCGGACTTTGGAGTTGTAATAGCGAGTGAGGCATCGTTGATATTCCGTGGCTCGGATGCTTGCTATCTTCCGTGTTTCGCTTACCAAATCGAGGTTCTCAAACAACTTTTGCTCGTTCGCCTCGGGCTAGAAGTGGATGACTCGGAGGGATGGGCTGCCGAGCTCCAATGGAATCACGGTGTCAGTGCCGTATACCAGTTGAAAGGGGGTCTCACTGGTGGCCGTTCTTGGAGTGGTTCGGTGCGACCATAATATGCTTGGTAATTCCTCGAGCCAGCTGCCCTTGGCTTTTTCGAGCCTAGTCTTAATGCCTTTTAGAATGGTTTTGTTGGCATTTTTGACCAGCCCATTGGCCTGAGGGTGGGCTACCAAAGTGAAGTGATTACGAATGTGTAGGTCAGCACATTTGTCTCGAAAGTAACGAGAGTCAAATTGTCGACCGTTATCGCTCACAATCACTCGGGGGATACCGAAGCGACAGATAATCGACTTCCAAACGAAGTTGCATACCACCGACTCGGTGATCCGGGAGGTAGCTTCAGCTTCGATCCACTTGGTAAAATTGTCGATGGTGACTATGATGAACTTTTTCTAGGCCTGGGCCATTGGGAATGGTCCCAGGATGTCGATCCCCCACCGAGCGAAGGGGTACGGCTCGGTGAGCGTGACGAGTTCTGAGGCAGGCTGATGGACCAGATGGTCAAAGCGTTGGCACCGGTCACACTTTTGTATGTAGGTCGAGCAATCGCACTGGAGAGTGGGCCACCAATAGCCTTGTCGTAGCAAGATCCTGGCTAGCGACCTTCCCCCTTGGTGGGCACCGCAGACACCTTCGTGGACCTCTTGGATTGCTTGTCGAGCCTCATTGGTACCGAGGCATTTGAGGAGGGGGCCAGAAAAAGACCTTCGGTACAAGGCTTCGTCCCAGATGACGAAGCGCCGAGCTTGATACTTCAGTCTCCGAGCTTCTCGAGGGTTGGGGGGCTCCTGAGAATCACGGAGCCAGGAGATATATGGGGTCCGCCAGTCGATTGACGATGCTTGATCAATAGTCATGAGCTCCGCTTCTATACTCGGACGTTCTAGCTCCTCGAGGAAGACCGATCGGGTACCTTCGGGGCTTATCGAGGAGGCCAATCGAGAGAGGCCGTCCGCCCGAGAGTTTCTTATCGAGCTATCTAGACGACTTGAAATCTCTCGAATAGTGGGGCTATCTCCTTTACCAGTTGGAGGTACTTGATCATCGGTGCCTCTCGAGCTTCATAATCACCGCTGACCTGGCTAGCGACTAGCTGGGAGTCAGTGTGGATCTTGACTCGTTCGGCTCCCAATCGCCTGTGCCATCTTGGCTCCCGAGATGAGAGCCTCGTACTCGGAGACGTTGTTGGATGCCGGGAAGTTGAACTTCAAGGCATATTGCAGTTCTGCTCCTTCTGGGGATCAGAGAAGAACATAGGCGCCACTGCCTGCCGAGTTTGAGGATCCGTCGACGAAAAGATCCCAGGTGGGCCCGGGCGTCAGCGGATGGACTTCCTCAGTCGGGACAGTGCTTTCCATGATGAAGTCCGCGAGTGCCTACCCTTTGATGGCTGAGCGGGGCCGATAGGAGATATCGTAAGCCCCGAGCATTATGGCCCACTTGACGAGGCGACCCGAAGCTTCAGGTTGAGCAAGGATCCTCTTTAGGGGCTTATTGGTCAGTACGACGATGGAGTGCCCTTGGAAGTAGGGCCGGAGGCGCTTGGCCGAGATTACCAACGCTAGCACGAGTTTCTCGGTTACGGGGTACCGCCGTTCGGCATCGCTGAGCACCTTGCTGGTGTAATACACTGGCCTCTACACTCCTACGTCGTCTCGAACCAGGACAGAGCTCACCGAGGAAGGGGTCGACAAGAGGTAAAGGTGCAATGGTTCGCCCGGGATCGATTTTGATAGCACCGAGGGCGAAGCCAGGAACTCCTTTAGTTCTGCAAAAGCCTTCTGACATTCCTCATCCTAGGCGAACGTGGAGGATGTCATTTTAGGCCCTATTAATAATTTGAAGAAGGGCAGACATCGTTTGGCCGCGCGAGACAAGAAACGGTTGAGCGCAGTGATTCGTCTAGTCAGGCACTGGACATCTTTGACGCAGGCGGGTGGCCGCATTGTAACACACCGGTTAAATAATAAAATATAAAAGTAAAATTTTGAAATATGTATTGAAATTAAAGCTATTTCCTTGTTATTTAACGACTTCAATGATTTTCTTAATTAAAGAATATTGTTTATTTGTGTAAGCGGCCAAATTATGTCAATCAAAAGAAATAATTATTTTCCTACAATGACCACAAAAAGAATTTCATATTTCACAATGCAATTGAATTTTCCACAATAATCTGAATTTAATATGTATATAGATTAAATTAATGCGATTTCACCCGTAGGCTAAAGTTTTGACTAATTTCTAAAAATATAAAAAAAATCAAATTCATATAGAGAGTGAATTGTTTAACAATATTGTCAACTGGGCCAACCCCTCATAAAAATTTAATTAGGCTGAATTAAGGAGTTTTTAGCCAAAATCGTTGCTTTTCATAGACCAACTTTAATCGACCAAATTAGAGCCCAATTCTCAACCAATCGAGCCCAAACTGGTCCCAAATGATAGGTTAACCCTAGTAGATCGTTTCCCCTCTAAACCCTAGCCTCTAGATGCTTCTCTCGATGGCGGCGGCGCGGATTTGGTCAAGGTGCGAGATTTTCACCGATTTTTCTTCCTTGGACTCCTGAGTCCAATCCAACCTCTAGAAGCCACCTTGGATGCTATTAGTAGAGTGCTTTGGCAGCCCTAAAACCCCATTTGCATCTCCAATAGATGGCGTGACCTATGGTGGCCGATCGACGTCGTATTAGGGCGAGGATCATCGGGTGTTCTCAGATTAGGGTATTTGCATCTTCCTCTTTCTTCCTCGATTAAAGTAGGTTTCTCTCAGGCGCAACCTTAATTAAACCATACCATGACATGCACCTCGAAGTCCTCTTTTATCTGATCATGTTTTGCCCAATTTTTGTGATCTGTATCGTACGAATTCATCGTTTCATTCAGAGCATGTGATTACGGTTTTTCTACATCCCTTTTTCGTCTGATTTATGTAGGCTAATCGAGGTCAAATCTTGAGATTGATCATGCCTTCTTGTTCATTTTTAAGTTCTCTTTCGATTGATAGTAGTTTGCCCAATTTTTATGAAGTATATAGATCGAATTAAGTTTTTCATTTGACATGTATCGGGTTTGTCACCGTTCTGGGCGTGGTGAGCATTGAACGACCCTAACAGAGACCGCTTATTGTTCCGCGGTCGCACGATAGATCGTTTGTTTGGATTGAGTGGCCTCCAGTTAGACCACTTATATGTCAAACGACCATGAGATTGACCGTCGTTATACGGTGGGGTTCAAGTGGAGCGGCCCTCAAATGACCGTCTAAAGAATGGAATGGCCCCTCGATAGACCATGTTATGGCGGTGGGTTTTCAAAACAAAAGAGGAGTTGCGCTGGTTCTGAGCGGTCCTCCTCTGACTATCGAATGCATTGAGCGGCCCATATATAGACTGTTTTTAACTTTATTTTAGTAAAATGTTACGCATTTTCAGCATGTTGTGTTCTATTTTTCTTGATTAAATAATATGATTTTAGGGTTCAAATTGTAGTATGAACACACTAATGACTATGATTGCTGAAATATTTGATCTAAGGTCTAATTCTCATCCAATTATGTTATTCTTTTCAATGTTCACCTTTCATGTATCCTAGATTAATTGAAAAGAAAGTAGACTAATATGCTTGATCGAGTGATTAGTTGCAATTCATTTGTATAGTTAGAACTTGTTTCACGGTCGTGCCACTCCGGTGGTGGTGACTGGACCAAATGTCTTGTTTTCCGTTGATTGTGAACTAGTAAATTCTTGGACATCGAATTACCTCTCCGTCGGATATTCCTTCCGCCGGACTAGGTGTTCATGTTCCGAGGCCTCCGTAAGCCCCCGCGAGCTTGGGATTCCCACTAGGATGCCGGGCGGGTTGTACCCACAAGCCTGAACCTTTTTGACTCGATCGAATCGTGTATTTTGTTAAATGTCGGAATCAGGACTGTCCTATTGATGGCGGCCCATCTCAGACCGTTCTGCCAGTGAGCGGCCCAGTCATGACCGCCAGATTTCTTGAACGGCCCTCCTGTGACCGTGTTTAACCGGCGGTGCGTCGACCTTAGTCCTTGGACTCTGTAATGTACACGGTTGATATTAGACCGTTTATATATTCAAGCGGCCTAGCCAGGACCGTCTAGTCCTGATCACGGCCCACCTTGGACGTTTTATACTTGTTCGCTCTGGGTTGGATCTTTAACCCAGCTGGCCTTTAGCAGTCCTGCCTAGACCGTTTAGATTGTGCACGCGGTCTTGATTAGACAGTGTCCCTCTTTTAACGGTCCTTTGCTGACCGTTTCACTTTCTAGTTTTCCGGAATTGACGTTTTCATGGTTTTGATATGTGTAAGCTACTCTAGCCTAACTAGGCTATTGTACCTCAAAATTTTGACCTATTGTTAGGTCTACTATCGACATTTATCTATTCAAGAGTCATTTCTTTAAATGACTAATTCCTCTCGATTAATGAGCTTATAGTTGGAATCTCAAGAAAAATCAATATGCTTACACATTTTTCCTTGATTACATGAGCTTAATCTTGGAACTCTTGGCCATTATTATTCGTGGATGTCTAGATTTCGTGGGATCTATGATCCAAGCAAATTAATGCCAAGGCAAACACATTAACGGGCCCAGCCTGATCATGGGAGACGCACTCGAAAAGTACTTGATCCCCGGGGAGGTGAATGACTAGGGGTGGCATTTGGCACTGGTACTATCTAGCATGTTGGGTCTACGACATTCCACACTCTTGTGATACTTGCTATACTTGCTTGAAAGCAGGAAGTGCTTACTTGCATGACTCGACTTGACTTGACTTGATAAATGGCCATTCACTTATTATCGTTGTCACGCCCCGAGCGCGGAAGATACTCGGATATGCGCGACGAGTTTATATCAATCATGTCAATCAGAGTAGTAGTGTATTCGACACCAAAACAGAGATGCGCAAAATAGAAAGATAACCCAATCCTTTATTTCATAATGGATAGACTATTACAAATCCAATACTCTATTCAATTAAAAAGGAAAAGTACATAGTTGACTCAAGAAAATGGGAAAAAGACTAGATGACACTTGGAGAAGTTCTATCACTTTCACTCTTGACCATTCCCATCCGATTGACTTCCCTCGTCGTCGGAATTACCTGAAAAGTAGGGAACGCACGAAGTGAGCGAACGCTCAGTAGGAAATTATATCTCAAGCGCTAGCAAGGGGTTTAAATAATTACATCTTTCATGTATGTACTGTAGCTATGCATGCTCGTATAAAACGACAAGATAGAGAGAGAATCTATCAATAAGACAGCAAGATGAACTGGTCATGAGCTTTCAAGAAAAGATAACAAGATATTCAAGCAAGTACTTTTTAGTAAGTCATGTCAAGAACTTTGGCTATCATGTATCAAGCAAGCAAGTAATTACCCTTTCTCGGGTCACGCAATTCATGTCATGTCAAGTACGAGTCAAGTACAAGATTTGTGTGGAATGTCCAATCAAGCTAGTCATGCACTCGGTATAATGCCAGATACCTTATCATTCAACTCCCATGGGCACAAGTACTTTCGGGTGCTCCTCCCAGGACCAGATCGGGCCCTATATGCGCAGGCATTTATCATGTATATTTGACATCCACTCTTGTATATATATATAGCCAATATGGAATTTCAACAATTTAAACTTGTAGACACGTAGGATAACTTTTGAGAGAATGGAGTCCAAAAATACGATATTGGACATAGATAGGCGATAACAACGGTACAAGCACGATGAACGATGAAACTAGGTGAAATTAGGTTCCCTTAACTCGGGTACCATGACAAACAAGTATGGACATTCTTTATATAGAATTGAGGTCCACATGAACAGTACATCAAAGGCAAGATACCCTCATTCTTATTATGGAATTGAGGTCCACAAGAACATCAACAAATGGCATGATATAATCATCCCATTAAGAATTCTTATGATATACCCTTTGCATATCATAAGGGCCGGTATACCATGTTTCTTTAGAGTGACATGGCAATCAATAGTGCAATGGGTTTTTAGGGTACAACCAGCTCAATCGGCCTTGAGGGAATCCAAGGCTTCGAGGAGTCTTACGGAAGTCTCTATGACTAACTTGCTAGTCCAAAGGAACGGAATGTCCAATGGAGAGCTTGTATGTCAATGAGAATTAAGGGTGATCGATAAAACATCATGAAACGTGGGACTATACTCACGGAGTGGAGATATAGTGCCGATATACATATATATAGATATACTGAAACCATCGGTTATCAGAAACAGGGTAAAAATATTTTTACAGGAAAATAACGACTTAAGTAAAGTCACTACTCAAGTAATTAACGCCTTCAGTAAGGGCGTTTATCTATTTTACATTTTTGCAAGATCTCAATATTTCAGTATTTTACCAAAAACGCGCCCTGGTAAGGGGCGTTTATTTACAAGTTGATGACGTATACAGTGGTCGTTCATTCTTTACTTCTATTTTTACAGTATATATATTCAGAAATTTATCAAAAACACGCCTTGGACAGGGGCGTTACTTTTCAATTCACGCCCTGAACAGGGGCGTTAGTCAAGTGAGAGACGACCTATATAGGGTCGTGTATTTCAAGAATTTACAATTTTTCAAGTATTGAAATTTCCAGAAAATGAGATATGGTCATGACAGGATAATATCAGGATTAATGATCATGCACTGATTTAGAATCATGTTTGAGTGAATATTGGACTAATTAACATGGGTAATTATCAGGTAATTAAATTGACGTCTGTGTACAGGGCGTCAAATCTTTTGAATTGACGACCTTGTCAGGGTCGTTTATTTAAATAGCGCCCTAGTCTGGGTCGCGTATAAAATTAGCGCCCTTGGAAAGGGCGTTTCTTTCCAACAATAGAAACATTCAAAACTCTCGAAAACTATATGCATGAATTAATATATATGGTTTAATATAGCTATAATGGTGATTTGGGCTACAGTGAGAAAACCTACCTTTTGATGAAACGTGAAAGATCTGGTGAAGAGATGATGCTCTGTCTGTAACAGAGTGATCACCGGAAGAAGAAGATGAAGGAGAAGTTGCAGATGATGTACGTGGATGAAGAACCCTCAATTCTTCAATCGATCGGTTTCACTTCTACAGGCAACCTGTAGAGGCAGAATAAAACGAAGGTATTACTCTTCGTAAGAACTAACAGAACGTAAAGAAGGAGAAGAACTTACCCGTTCTTCAGATGACAAAAGCTTTCAACCTGGAATCAGAAGAGAATGAAGAATCATCAGTATTCTTCACAATTTGATAGATAGATTAAAGGAAAAAGAACATGCTATTCTTTACGTACCGTAGCAGCAGCCGATCAACCAAATAGCTTTAGGGTTCGATCGGCAAGGGTTTTTATAGGATTTTGGAAATCCTAATAGGGTTAGTGTTTGATTGGAAGTAACACTTCTGTGATAGAGTTATTACTATATTCGAACTCTTTCTCATAGTTATCAACTTACCTTGGATAGACTCCTGGGTTGAACGAAACTCAAACTGAATTAGCGTCCTAAGTAAGGGCATCGAATTTAAATTGACGCCTTGTCAAGAGTCGTTATTTGTTGAAACGCGTTCACTCAAAGAACGTTATGCAAACTTGCCCTTTTTATTTATTTTGGTCGTTTGAAATTTGACGCCTTGACATGTGGGCGTCCTTTCTTCAAAACACGCCTTAGGTGAAGGCGTTTTCTTGTAAAGTAGCGCCTATATCTGAGGCGTTATTTTCATCAGGGTTTAATTATTTTTATTCCAAGCTCTTTCGTTTATTTACTAAATCTTTTAATCTATTTTGATTTATTTATTCCTTTTAAATTTATCAGGGTTGCTACAGTCGTGCTTGATGTATTGACTTGACTTGACTTGGCATGTGGCCACTCACGTGGAATTCAGGTTATTTGTTTTGCTATCTTGGTTTGCAATGTTCCTTTCCATTTATCTATCAACTATCTTCTGATCTTGTTGGTTACCAGCTTGTTTTTTTGAATTCTCACTTTATTTATGCATTCATGAAAATGATTAATTACTTAAATCTTGCCTGATGATAGAGTGTAATTCCTACTGAGCTCTCGCTCACCCCCCTTATTTCTACCCTTTTCAGGTAACACGGTAGATGGAACGTTTGCAATTGGGATCGGGTCAGCGTGATCGAGTGAACCTAGAGCCTTGAGACCGAGTCTTTTTAATTTCTTGAGTCTAGTTGTACCGTGGTCTTGCTGTCTCATCTTCTTTATTTCTTTTATTGAGTCCACTTTGTATTTAAATTTCTAAATATCAATAAAACATTATTTTTCTCAAATTAAAGGTCTCCATGTGTTTGAATATTATTTATTGTGTTTATTTATTTTCTACTCTATTTATCATGACTGTTTCGCTGCCACGTTCCGAGCATCGCTTCCCGCTGCTATCGGTTCAGGACGTGACAGAAGTGGTATCAGAGCCTTAGTTGTTTAAGTCCTAGGTTCTTGTCCTTGAGTATAGGTTACCCTAAGTAATAGGTCGTGTAATGCTTGTCATCCCTTCTCGTCACCTGGTGAGATTGGGTAGCGCTTCGGGTTAAGTAATAAAAAAAATGTATAAGATTGCGTAGTGCGATGGGTAAGGGTAATAAATTTCTAACTTTATAATTATTTTGTAGGTATCTAAGCTCCTTTTTGAAATGAAAGCAAGAGGGTCCATGAGTAAGTTAAGGTTCGGTTTCACTAGAAGGTGGTGAGTCCATCGTAGAAAGATTCGAAGTAATAAGAAGAAAAGGAATAACCTTTCGCAAATGAAATATTTTCACTGTCACAAACTTGGTCATCTAATCAAGGAGTGCTGATGAAAAAGCGGAGCGTGTCTTCGTTGCGGAAATAAAGATCATATAATGGCTAATTGTCCTGAGCTACTTCCACAAGCAAAAACACAAGGAGAATTGGAACCGATTTTCATCAAATGAGGAATTATATAAGGTATCGTTCTCTCTCATCCTTAACTATAGTTAAATTTTTTGCATTCCATTAGTTGTATGATTAACATGATATTTTGACCACCTTAGTTTAACTATTTGAATAGCTAATGGCGATCGGCGAGTTTGAGGACCAAATTCCTTGAAGTGGGGGAGGGTGTAACAGCCCAGTTAAATAATAAAATATAAAAGTAAAATTTTAAAATATGTATTGAAATTAAAGCTATTTACTTGTTATTTAACGACTTCAATGATTTTCTTAATTAAAGAATATTATTTATTTGTGTAAGTGGCCAAATTATGTCAATCAAAAGAAATAATTATTTTTCTGCAATGACCACAAAAAGAATTTCATATTTCACAAGGCAATTGAATTTTCCATAATAATCAGAATTCAATATGTATATAGATTAAATTAATGCGATTTCACCCGTAGGCTAATGTTTCAACTAATTTCTAAAAATATGGAAAAATTATATTCTTATAGAGAGCGAAGTGTTTAACAATATTGTCAACTAGGCCGACCCCTAATAAAAATTTAATTAGGCTGAATTAAGGAGTTTTTAGCTAAAATCGTGACTTTTCATAGACCAACCTTAATCGACCAAATTAGAGCCAAAACCCTAGCCTCTAGATGCTTCTCTCGACGGCGACGGCACAGATTTGGTCAAGGTGCGAGATTTTCTCCGATTTTTCTTCCTTGGACTCCTGAGTTCAATCCGACCTCTAGAAGCCTCCTTGGACGCTATAAGTAGAGGGCTTTGGCTGCCCTAGAACCCCATTTGCATCTCCAATAGACGGCGTGACCCGTGGTGGCCGATCGACGACGTATTAGGGCGAGGATCATCGGGTGTTCGCGGATTAGGCTTTTGGCATCTTCCTCTTTCTTCCTCGATTAAAGTAGGTTTCTCTCAGGCGCAACCTTAATTAAACCATACCATGACATGCACCTCGAAGTCCTCTTTTATCTGATCATATTTTGCACAATTTTTATGATCTGTATCGTACGAATTCATCGTTTCATTGAGAGCATGTTATTAGGGTTTTTCTACATCCCTTTTTTGTCTGATTTGTGTAGGCTAATCGAGGTCAAATCTTGAGATTGATCATGCCTTCTTGTTCATTTTTAAGTTCTCTTTCGATTGATAGTAGTTTGCCCAATTTTTATGAAGTATATAGACCGAATTAAGCTTTTCATTTGACATGTATCGGATTTGTCACCGTTCTGGGCGTGGTGAGCATTGAACGGCCCTTACAGAGACCGCTTATTATTCCGCGGTCGCACGACAGATCGTTTGTTTGGACTGAGTGGCCTTCAGTTAGACCACTTTATATGTCAAACAACCACGAGATTGACCGCCGTTATACGGTGGGGTTCAGGTGGAGCAGGCCTCAAATGACCGTCTAAAGAATGGAACGGCCCCTCGATAGACCGTGTTATGGCGGTGGGTTTTCAAAACAAAAGAGGAGTTGCGCCGGTTCTGAGCGGTCCTCCTCTGACCGTCGAATGCATTGAGCGGTCCATATATAGACTGTTTTTAACTTTGTTTCAGTAAAATGTTAGTCATTTTCAGCATGTTGTGTTCTATTTTTCTTGATTAGATAATATGATTTCAGGGTTCAAATTGTAGTATGAACACACTAATGACTAGGATTCATGAAATATTTGATCTAAGGTCTAATTCTCATCCAATTATGCTATCCTTTGCATGTTCAGCTTTCATGTATCCTAGTTTAATTGCAAAGAAAGTAGACTAATATGCTTGATCGAGTGATTAGTTGCAATTCATTTGTATAGTTAGAACTTGTTTCAAGGTCGTGCCACTCCGGTGGTGGCGACTGGACCGAATGTCTCGTTTTCCGTTGATTATGAACTAGTAAATTCTTGGACATCGAATTACCTCTCTGTTGGATATTCCTTCCGCCGGACTAGGTGTTCATGTTCCGAGGCCTCCGTAAGCCCCCGCGAGCTTGGAATTCCCACTAGGACGCTGGGTGGGTTGTACCCACAAGCCTAAACCTTTTTGACTCGATCGAATCGCGTATTTTGTTAAATCCCGGAATCGGGACTGTCCTATTGATGGCGGCCCGTCTGAGACTGTTCTGTCCGTGAGCGGCCCAGTCATGACCGCCTGATTTCTTGAACGGCCCTCCTGTGACTGTGTTTAACCGGTGGTGCATCGACCTTAGTCCTTGGACTCTATAATGTACACGGTTGATATTAGACCGTTTATATATTCAAGCGGCCCAGCCAGGACCGTCTAGTCCTGATCACGGCCCACCTTGGACGTTTTATACTCATTCGCTCTAGGTTGGATCTTTAACCCAGCTAGCCATTAGCGGTCTTGCTTAGACCGTTTAGATTGTGCACGCGGTCTTGATTAGACCGTGTACCTCTTTTAACGGTCCTTTGCTGACAGTTTCACTTTCTAGTTTTCTGGAATTGACGTTTTCATGGTTTTGATATGTGTAAGCTACTCTAGCCTAACTAGGCTATTGTACCTCGAAATTTTGACCTATTGTTAGGTCTACTGTCGACATTTATCTATTCAAGAGTCATTTCATTAAATGACTAATTCCTCTCGATTAATGAGCTTATTGTTGGAATCGCAAGAAAAATCAATATGCTTACACATTTTTCCTTGATTACATGGGCTTGATCTTGGAACTCTTGGCCATTATTATTCGTGGATGTCTAGATTTCGTGGGATCTATGATCCAAGCAAATTAATGCCAAGGCAAACACATTAAAGGGCCCAGTCTGGTCCTAGGAGGCGTACTCGAAAAGTACTTGATCCCCGGGGAGGTGAATGACTAGGTGTTGCATTTGGCACCGGTACTATCTAGCATGTTGGATATACGACATTCCACACTCTTGTGATACTTGCCATACTTGCTTGAAAGCAAGAAGTGCTTGCTCGCTTGACTCGACTTGACTTGACTTGATAAATGGCCATTCACTTATTGTCGTGCTTGATGTATTGACTTGACTTGACTTGGCATGTGGCCACTCACGTGGAATTCTTGTTATTTATTTTGCTATCTCGATTTGCAATGTTCTTTTCCATTTATCTATCAATTATCTTCTGATCTTGTTGATTACCAGCTTGTTTTATTGAATTCTCGCTTTATTTATGCATTCATGAAAATGATTAATTACTTAAATATTGCCTGATGATAGAGTGTAATTCCTATTGAGCTCTCGCTCACCCCCCTTATTTCCACCCTTTTCAGGTAACGCGGTAGATGGAGCGTTTGCAATTGGGATCGGGTCAGCCTGATCGAGTGAACCTGGAGCCTTGAGACCGAGTCTTTTTAATTTCTTGAGTCTACTTGTACCGTGGTCTTGCTGTCTCATCTTCTTTATTTCTTTTATTGAGTCCACATTGTATTTAAAATTTTAAATATCAATAAAACTATATTTTTCTTAAATTAATGGTCTCAATGTATTTGAATATTATTTATTGTGTTTATTTATTTTCTACTATATTTATCATGACTGTTTCGCTGTCACGTTCCGAGCATCGCTTCCCGCTGCTATCGGTTCGGGACATGACAGAAGTGGTATCAGAGCCTCGGTTGTTTAAGTCCTATGTTCTTGTCCTTGAGTATATGTTACCCTAAGTAATAGGTCATGTAATGCTTGTCATCCCTTCTCGTCACCTGGTGAGATTGGGTAGCGCTTCGGGTTAAGTAATAAAAAAAATGTATAAGATTGCGTAGTGTGATGTGTAACGGTAATAAATTTCTAACTTTATAATTATTTTTCAGGTATCTAAGCACCTTTTTGAAATGAAAGCGAGAGGGTCCATGAGTAAGTTAAGGTTCGGTTTCACTAGAAGGTGGCGAGTCCATCGTAGAAAGATTCAAAGTAATAAGAAGAAAAAGAATAACCTTTTGCAAATGAAATGATTTCATTGTCACAAACTTGGTCATCTAATCAAGGAGTGCTTACGAAAAAACGGAGCGTGTCTTCGTTTCGGAAATAAAGATCATATAATGGCTAATTGTCCTAAGCAACTTCCACAAGCAAAAACACAAGGAGAATTGAAACCGATTTTCCTCAAATGAGGAATTATATAAAGTATTGTTCTCTCTCATCCTTAACTATAGTTAAATTCTTTGCATTCCATTAGTTGTATGATTAACATGATATTTTGACCATCTTAGTTTAACTATTTGAATAGCTCATGGCGATCAACGAGTTTGGGGACCAAATTTCTTGAAGTGGGGGCGGGTGTAACACCCCAGTTAAATAATAAAATATAAAAGTAAAATTTTAAAATATGTATTGAAATTAAAGCTATTTCCTTGTTATTTAACGACTTCAATGATTTTCCTAATTAAAGAATATTGTTTATTTGTGTAAGCGGCCAAATTATGTCAATCAAAAGAAATAATTATTTTTCTGTAATGACCACAAAAAGAATTTCATATTTCACAATGCAATTGAATTTCCCATAATAATCTGAATTTAATATGTATATAGATTAAATTAATGCGATTTCACCCGTAGGCTAAAGTTTTGACTTATTTCTAAAAATATGGAAAAATTATATTCTTATGGAGAGTAAAGTGTTTAACAATATTGTCAACTGGGCCAGCCCCTAATAAAATCTTAATTAGGCTGAATTAAAGAGTTTTTAGCCAAAATCGTTGCTTTTCATAGACCAACCTTAATCGACCAAATTAGAGCCCAATTCTCTACCAATCGAGCCCAAATCGGTCCCAAATGATAGGTTAACCCTAGTAGATCATTTCCCCTCTAAAGCCCTAGCCTCTAGATGCTTCTCTCGACGGCGGCGGCACGGATTTGGTCAAGGTACGAGATTTTTGCCGATTTTTCTTCCTTGGACTCCTGAGTCCAATCCGACCTCTAGAAGCCTCCTTGGACGCTATAAGTAGAGGGCTTTGGCAGCCCTAGAACCCCATTTGCATCTCCAACAGACGGCGTGACCTGTGGTGGCCGATCGACGACGTATTAGGGCGAGGATCATCGGGTGTTCGCGGATTAGGCTTTTGGCATCTTCCTCTTTCTTCCTCGATTAAAGTAGGTTTCTCTCAGGCGCAACCTTAATTAAACCATACCATGACATGCACCTCGAAGTCCTCTTTTATCTGATCATGTTTTGCCCAATTTTTAGGATCTGTATCGTATGAATTCATCGTTTCATTGAGAGCATGTGATTAGGGTTTTTCTACATCCCTTTTTCGCCTGATTTATGTAGTCTAATCGAGGTCAAATCTTGAGATTGATCATGCCTTCTTGTTCATTTTTAAGTTCTCTTTCGATTGATAGTACTTTGCCAGATTTTTATGAAGTATATAGATCGAATTAAGCTTTTCATTTGGCATGCATCGAGTTTGTCACCGTTCTGGGCGTGGTGAGCATTGAACGGCCCTAACAGAGACCGCTTATTGTTCCGCGGTCGCACGACAGATCATTTATTTGGACTGAGTGGCCTCTAGTTAGACCGCTTATATGTCAAACGACCACGAGATTGATCGTCGTTATACGGTGGGGTTCAAGTGGAGCGGCCCTCAAATGACCGTCTAAAGAATGGAACGACCCCTCGATAGACCGTGTTATGGCGGTGGGTTTTCAAAACAAAAGAGGAGTTGCGCTGGTTCTGAGCGGTCCTCCTCTGACCGTCGAATGCATTGAGCGGTCCATATATAGACTATTTTTAACTTTGTTTCAGTAAATTGTTACTCATTTTCAGCATGTTGTGTTCTATTTTTCTTGATTAGATAATATGATTTCAGGGTTCAAATTGTAGTATGAACGCACTAATGACTAGGATTCATGAAATATTTGATCTAAGGTATAATTCTCATCCAATTATGTTATCCTTTCCATGTTCACCTTTCATGTATCCAAGTTTAATTGAAAAGAAAGTAGACTAATATGCTTGATTGAGTGATTAGTTGCAATTCATTTGTATAGTTAGAACTTGTTTCAAGGTCGTGCCACTCCGGTGGTGGCGACTGGACCGAATGTCTCGTTTTTCGTTGATTGTGAACTAGTAAATTCTTGGACATTGAATTAACTCTCTGTCGGATATTCCTTCCGTCGGACTAGGTGTTCATGTTCCGAGGCCTCCGTAAGCGCCCGCGAGCTTTGGATTCCCACTAGGACGCCGGGCGGGTTGTACCCACAAGCCTGAACCTTTTTGACTCGATCGAATCGTGTATTTTGTTAAATCCCGGAATCGGGACTGTCCTATTGATGGCGGCCCGTCTGAGACCGTTCTGTCAGTGAGCGGCCCAGTCATGACTGCCAAATTTCTTGAGTGGCCCTCCTGTGACTGTGTTTAACCGGTGCTGCGTCAACCTTAGTCCTTGGACTCTGTAATGTACACGGTTGATATTTGACCGTTTATATATTCAAGTGGTCCAGCCAGGACCGTCTAGTCCTGATCACGGCCCACCTTGGATGTTTTATACTCATTAGCTCTGGGTTGGATCTTTAACCCAGCTAGCCTTTAGCGGTCCTGCTTAGACCGTTTCGATTGTGCACGCGGTCCTGATTAGACCGTGTACCTCTTTTAACGGTCCTTTGCTGACCGTTTCACTTTCTAGTTTTCCGGAATTGACGTTTTCATGGTTTTGATATGTGTAAGCTACTCTAGCCTAACTAGGCTATTGTACCTCGAAATTTTGACCTATTGTTAGGTCTACTGTCGACATTTATCTATTTAAGAGTCATTTATTTAAATGACTAATTCCTCTCGATTAATGAGCTTATTGTTGGAATCTCAAGAAAAATCAATATGCTTACACATTTTTCCTTGATTACATGAGCTTGATCTTGGAACTCTTGGCCATTATTATTCGTGGATGTCTAGATTTCGTGAGATCTATGATCTAAGCAAATTAATGCCAAGGCAAACACATTAAAGGGCCCAATCTGGTCCTGGGAGGCGCACTCGAAAAGTACTTGATCCCCGGGGAGGTGAATGACTAGGTGTGGCATTTGGCACCGGTACTATCTAGCATGTTGGGTCTACGACATTCCACACTCTTGTGATACTTGCTATACTTACTTGAAAGCAGGAAGTGCTTGCTTGCATGACTCGACTTGACTTGACTTGATAAATGGCCATTCACTTATTGGCGTGCTTGATGTATTGACTTGACTTGACTTGGCATGTGGCTACTCACGTGGAATTCTGGTTATTTGTTTTGCTATCTCGGTTTGCAATGTTCCTTTCCATTTATCTATCAATTATCTTCTGATCTTGTTGGTTACCTGCTTTTTTTATTGAATTCTCGCTTTATTTATGCATTCATGAAAATGATTAATTACTTAAATCTTACCTGATGATAGAGTGTAATTCCTACTGAGCTCTCGCTCACCCCCCTTATTTCCACCCTTTTCAGGTAACACGGTAGATGGAACGTTTGCAATTGGGATCGGGGCAGCGTGATCGAGTGAACCTGGAGCCTTGAGACCGAGTCTTTTTAATTTCTTGAGTCTACTTGTACCATGGTCTTGTTGTCTCATCTTCTTTATTTCTTTTATTGAGTCCACGTTGTATTTAAATTTCTAAATATCAATAAAATTATATTTTTCTCAAATTAATGGTCTCCATGTGTTTGAATATTATTTATTGTGTTTATTTATTTTCTACTCTATTTATCATGACTGTTTCGCTGCCACGTTCCGAGCATCGCTTCCCGCTGCTATCGGTTCAGGATGTGGCAGAAGTGGTATCAGAGCCTCGGTTGTTTAAGTCCTAGGTTCTTGTCCTTGAGTATAGGTTACCCTAAGTAATAGGTCGGGTAATGCTTGTCATCCCTTCTCGTCACCTGGTGAGATTGGGTAGTGCTTCGGGTTAAGTAATAAAAAAAATGTATAAGATTGCGTAGTGCGATGTGTAAGGGTAATAAATTTCTAACTTTATATTTATTTTGTAGGTATCTAAGCTCCTTTTTGAAATGAAAGCGAGAGGGTCCATGAGTAAGTTAAGGTTCAGTTTCGCTAGAAGGTGGCGAGTCTATCGTAGAAAGATTCGAAGTAATACGAAGAAAAGGAATAACCTTTCGCAAATGAAATATTTTCACTGTCACAAACTTGGTCATCTAATCAAGGAGTGCTGGCGAAAAAGTGGATCGTGTCTTCGTAGCGGAAATAAAGATCATATAATGGCTAATTGTCCTAAGCTACTTCCACAAGTAAAAACACAAGGAGAATTAGAACCGATTTTTATCAAATGAGGAATTATATAAGGCATTGTTCTCTCTCATCATTAACTATAGTTAAATTCTTTGCATTCCATTAGTTGTATGATTAACATGCTATTTTGACCATGTTAGTTTAACTATTTGAATAGCTAATGGCGATCGACGAATTTGGGGACCAAATTCCTTGAAGTGGGGGAGAGTGTAACACCCCAGTTAAATAATAAAATATAAAAGTAAAATTTTAAAATATGTATTGAAATTAAAGCTATTTCCTTGTTATTTAACGACTTCAATGATTTTCTTAATTAAAGAATATTGTTTATTTGTGTAAGCGGCCAAATTATGTCAATCAAAAGAAATAATTATTTTTCGACAATGACCACAAAAAGGATTTCATATTTCACAATGCAATTGAATTTTCCATAATAATCTGAATTTAATATGTATATAGATTAAATTAATGCGATTTCACCCGTAGGCTAAAGTTTCGACTAATTTCTGAAAATATGAAAAACATTATATTCTTATAGAGAGCAAAGTGTTTAACAATATTCTCAACTAGGCCGACCCCTAATAAAAATTTAATTAGGCTGAATTAAGGAGTTTTTATCCAAAATCGTTACTTTTCACAAACCAACCTTAATCGAACAAATTAGAGCCCAATTCTCAACCAATCGAGCCCAAACCAGTCCCAAATGATAGGTTTACTTTAGTAGATCATTTCTCCTCTAAAACCCTAGCCTCTAGATGCTTCTCTCGACGACAGCGGTGCGGATTTGGTCAAGGTGCGAGATTTTCGCCGGTTTTTCTTCCTTGGACTCTTGAGTCCAATCCGACCTCTAGAAGCCTCCTTGGACACTATAAGTAGAGGGCTTTGGCAGCCCTAGAACCCCATTTGCATCTCCAACAGACGGCGTGACCTGTGGTGGCCGATCGACGGCGTATTAGGGCGAGGATGGTCAAGTGTTCGCGGATTAGGGTTTTGTCATCTTCTTCTTTCTTCCCCGATTAAAGTAGGTTTCTCTTAGGCGCAACCTTAATTAAACCATGCCATGACATGCACCTCGAAGTCCTCTTTTATCTGATCATGTTTTGCCCAATTTTTATGATCTGTATCGTACGAATTCATTGTTTCATTGAGAGCATGTGATTAGGGTTTTTCTACATCTCTTTTTCGTCTGATTTATGTAGGCTAATCGAGGTCAAATCTTGAGATTGATCATGCCTTCTTGTTCGTTTTTAAATTCTCTTTCGATTGATAGTAGTTTGCCCAATTTTTATGAAGTATATAGATCGAATTAAGCTTTTCATTTGACATGTATCGGGTTTGTCACCGTTCTAGGCATGGTGAGCATTGAACGGCCCTAACAGAGACCGCTTATTGTTCCGCGGTCGCACGACAGATCGTTTGTTTGGACTGAGTGGCCTCCAGTTAGACCGCTTATATGTCAAACGACCACGAGATTGACCATCGCTATACGGTGGGGTTCAAGTGGAGCGGCCCTCAAATGACCGTCTAAAGAATGGAATGGCCCCTCGATAGACCGTGTTATGGCGGTGTGTTTTCAAAACAAAAGAGGAGTTGCGCTGGTTCTGAGCGGTCCTCCTCTGACCGTCGAATGCATTGAGCGGTCCATATATAGACTATTTTTAACTTTGTTTCAGTAAAATGTTACTCGTTTTCAGCATGTTGTGTTCTATTTTTCTTGATTAGATAATATGATTTCAGGGTTCAAATTGTAGTATGAACACACTAATGACTAGGATTCATGAAATATTTGAT